>KK120198.1:260571-309711 GCA_000611955.2 Stegodyphus mimosarum
TTAAGCCTTTCAGTTATTTCCTTTTATTTATTTATTTATTTATTTTCAAAACTGTCCCATACTTGGATTTATAAAGGAGATTAAACACATTGCTGATTAGGAATATTTTCAAAGTATCGTTTTGATTTTAAAAATTGAATAAAATAATCAATGAGAAGTATATTTTAAACGCAGGTTATTCTTTTAATTGCGAAGCAAAAAATAAATAACATCAAATACTGTTCTGTTACAAAAGTAAAAACCATGTTTGATGTTAAGGATGCCTCTTGCGCCTGGAAACACAATAAACATTAAAGCATTAACATTGAAATTTAACAGAATTATTCTAACAGTCCTCTGCTTGGGTATATGTAAATGTAATGATTGGCAGTTTTATTCTCAATGAGTATTTTCTTAATAATAAAAAAAAAAAAAAAACTCTTAATGAATATTCAATAAACTAAAAAAAAAAATTTCCCTTGTACTTCTCCCCACCCCCACCCCTGTTCTGTTTACTTTCTGTTTGTATTGACTCTACTTCGTTAGGGAAAGTACACTGGTAAAATAAATTAGGAGAATTAGCATATTTTATCGAACTGCATGAAAAGAACTGATCTGAAGGAAACACCACTGCTTCTAGATAAAAATGCAAATCTTGTACGGTAAATACGTTAGCGTACACCTGTGTGTAAACGGATCTAGAAGAAAAACAGGCTTTATAAGCGCGTGGAGGATAAGACGAGTTGCGTTCGCTAGCACATTTCCGCGAATTTCTTGGTGTTATCTTGCAACAATAGGTTAAATTTACATCGGAACAGTAAAAATGAGTAACCACCAATATTTAGATGATGGAATGAGGTGGCGAATTGTGGGGAGGCTAGACGCAGGCCAATCGCAAGTCCAGATATGCAGTTTAATTTAACGCCCAGAGGAAGCAGTTCCAGGATACTGGAGCCATCGAGAGAAAGCCTGGGCAAGGTCGTCCAAGAGCCACGACGGCCAGAGAAGATAGCTGTTTGTCCATTTTAGCGAGGCGTAACAGATTGGCTATAGCTTCTCAGCTCTCTCGGGACTTGTATGTAGCCACAGGAACCCGTGTAACAAGAGTGACAGTTTCCAAAAGACTGAATGAAAGATGGTTGTTTGCCAGAAGACCGGCTGTTTGCGTCCTTCTCACGTCTATGGACAGGAGAGTCCGATTAGCATGGTGCAGGCAGGATAGTGATTGGAGTACGGAGCAATGGGCGACCGTTCTGTTCACCGACGAGTCCCGTTTTAGCCTAAACACCGATTCTCGCCTTACTTTCATATGAAGGGAGCCAGGGACCCGCTACCTACCCTTCAATGTCCTCGAAATCAACAATTAAGGCGGTGGCGATGTAATGGTCTGGGCAGGCATCATGTTGGATGGCCGCACACCTCTCCACGTCTTTGACAGAGGCTATGTGACTGGTGTGAGGTATAGGTATGAGGTCTTGGAGCCCTATGTTCGCCTTTTCCGGTGTGCAGTGGGTCCCGAGTTCATCTTACAGGACGAAACACGAGGCCACATAGAGTTCTTCTGGTCGACGAATTTCTCGAGAGTGAGGATATTCGCCTGATGATTTGGCCAGCCAGGTCACCAGACGTCAACCCTATAGAGCATGTTTGGGACGCTCTGGGGAGGGCAATTGCAACTCGCAATCCCCCTCCATGGACCATCCAGGAACTGAAAACAGCGTTGCTGTATGAGTGGCACCAGTTGCCACAGGCACTGATAAACTTCCTTATTTCCAGTATGACATCAAACTGCGAGGTCTGTATGGCTGTAAGAGGGGACCATACCCCTTATTAACCCATTTCTTTTGTGTCTTCTGCAACCGCTGTTTCAGATCTTTAGACTCCCTTGAGTGTTACACATGAACATATGTGTCTATTATAACTGTTGAATGTTTATTTTGTTTGTATTAAATGAACCTATGTTCACACCAAATGTTATTAAAATCTGTGCAGTAGTTCTGGAGATCGTAGACCAAATATGAAAATTCTCTTAATTTATTTCACCAGTGTATTAACTTCTCGTATTCAACTTCCCTGTAAATTCTACAAGCGCTACTTCCCATTCCTATGATTTTCTGTATTATTACTAAAGATTCGCAAAGCAATTGCATTCTTAAAACTGGTATTTTATATTTATTTTGAATAAAAAGAAAATGGAAGAATTTTTTTCTGAAATTTAAAATAGTCATAAGTAGTCTCCCTGATCGGTATGGTGGTAATGCTTTGGCTGTTATATCGTTGACCTCGGGTTCGAATCCTGTAGAAGGCTTTGATGCTTCAGAGAATATACATAGTGTCTACACTGCATGGAGGCACTCAGAATTCTAGCGAGCCGAAAGTACTCCCGAGAGGCTTGGGGTAGAACACGAGAGAAAGAAGACTCTCGACCCCTGGAGTACACTTCATTACAACTAGGATGGAGTCCGCCCTGTTGCAAAATCAGTCACCCCTTATGATTCACTTTGGATTTTGTTCTCGACAGGGCCGCTGCTATAAACTTGTCTTGGCTAGGGTTAGAGACTCGTCTCATCGATGTATGCTGTTATATGTTATTTTCGGTTCCTGTTTAATTCTTTGAAGTCAAACGGTTATGACATCCGAAGCTATTTAACAGCATGCAGAGCATAATATGAAACATATGCAATATAATTAAGGTCAAATGGTAAAATGCTTATTAGCAAATTATTCAGTACACTTTATTTTTACATTTCGATTACAAAACTCTCAGTTTTTAACTTTTAAGGAAATAGACCTATTAATTATGTTACCAAAGTTCATTTTTTGGTCTCGATTATTCTCAATTTAAAGCAAAGCTAACTACTAACTGAAGTGGTTAACCTTTCCTGCCCCCGAACCCGCTGTTCGCAAAGAGTTTTTAAAATTTTTTTAAGCCCAAAGGAGAGCTAGCCCAGAACTATTATTCTCGAAACGGCATTTTGCGTAAGTTCACATAAATGTCCATTACAGATTGTTGCCACCAAATATGATCACCTTGTGTTATATTTAAAGAAATTAAATAATGAGAAATCTGAGTTAATGTACGTATGTTCTTCGTACTGTGAAAAAAGCAACGCCACCTATACCCATCAAATTTTGAATACTGTAGTCCTCCACCCGAATACGGGCACCTGAAAGCTTGAATTTGGAATTTAGAATTTATTTTACTGTCTATTTCATATTTTGTAAAACTTTAACGAAAGCTGAAAAATGTATGCTAATACTTAATGCGGTATCGAGAATTATAAACGTATACTGCGTGCTGCTTTTAAAATGTTTGTAATTTTGCTGTTGAATTGTATATGGCTTAAGTGCAAAGAAAATTATACTTAATAATTTTTTAGTTCAATGTTACACCATTTAATGGTTCAAAATCAGAGATAGCGCCAAAACATGGTTCACTTGATTTTACCGTTTCACTGATATTCGGTGAAACGATCCGTTTAGGTCAATGTTTCACCATTTTTAAGGAATCCTTTGCAGCTAATCAAAGCAAAGCATTCAGCGCATGCCTGGTCTTCCCGTGATTCGATCTTTAGAAAGTTTAATGGCGGCTGTCTGAATGTGTTAACGGATAGTCGGTTGTGTATTCGATAATTACAAGGTATGTATATTTTTGGTTTGTTTCCGTTTTGATTAGTGAGTCGCGTTAGTGCTAAAGCCTGTTTTTACCATTTGGTTATTACTACTGTATTTAACGTAGCTGAATAGAACTCTAAAAAGAGATTCCCGAACATTCTTAGTAAAAACATTGTTATAATATAATGTGTACTTCTGTACATATTACATAATGTGTATTGTTGTAAAATACATTATAGTCATTCTCTAGAAAACAGAATACTACAATACAAACATAGAATGTTCTGTCAGTATCAATATTGGAATATAGTTGTTGTTCCACTGTTTGTGAACTTGAGAAATAAGAAACAAATAATTCATCTAAAACGTTTAAAAAAAACATTTTTGACATAAAAATTTAAGTCTTGTTGGGTAAAACTAAATTTATGGTTTAATTTTTCTCTAGTTGAAAATCTTGGTACAGTGTCAATCATCATTGAAAGTGCTAGAAATTTCAGATTATGATCAGCTTACTGTTATTAAATATGCTTAATATTCAAGTTTTTCTATCTCTGCAAAAATTTGCTGATGATTTCAAAGAATATGTTGATTATGAAAAATTTTCTTGAGGATCCCAGCAAAATTAAAAGTACTCAACTTTATAAAACTGCATTTGGAATATTTTGTTGAAGTAGAAAGTTTTTTTATTGCTTTGTGAAAACTTGTTTATTAAATCTTATTGTATGATTAAAACCATTTTGAAATATTATCTGAACCTTCCTTTTTATGAGAAGAATTTTTTGATAAAGATGCAGTGAATTTTTGTTATTTAGCCATGTTGTTAAATATTCTGTTCGAAAGTATGCTTATTTGGCCAAACTTGGTATTTAAAAATTTTGTTTTTCTATATTTCGTATAATAATATATATTGAACTTGAACAGTTGTGTTTATTATACACACTGTTATGATTGCTCACCAAGCTACTATAAAAATGCCAAAAATTTACAGATTTTGTTCTAGATACTCATTCAGCTTAGCATCAAACTGCCACAAAAGTTGGAATTTAGGAAATTCTGCCAAACTGGGAGTAAATTTTTGTTTTACTTATCATATTCATAATGTATCTTTATCATATTCATAATGTTTCTGCTTTTGCAGATGCAATGTTAATTTGTTGAATTTCTCAAGATCAAGAAAAATTTTGCCAAACTGGTAGTATTTTGAATGGCCGAAATGACAAAAATAATTATCTCTTAACCCCTCTGATAATCCTGCAAAATCATGTTTTGTAGCTTGAGGTGGAACGTAAATGAATTTTAATATGGTTTCTGAATTTATGAAATAACTTTGCATGTAAATTTAAGAATTTAATTAATATCATGCATTTAAAGTAATAGCAATTAGGACACTTTTATTTTAATTTTTATTTACTTATTTATTTATTTATTCATTTTTTTTCGGAAGTAGTTAAGATGTGCTATTGGAATTGTATTTATATCTATTAAAATCTTCTGCAAAACGAAATTTGATTGTTTAAAAACATAACTGATTATTTCTAAACAGTTAAAATATGAGCTAAGTGTTATTTCTTCATATGCCATTTTGTTAGTGGTAAATATGGCAGAATATTAAATGATAGAATAATTAATATTGTTTATTTTTTATTTGTTATCAACAGTTCATAGATGCATTAACTTCTTTCATAATTGGAAAGCATAATACAAAGATTTAATTTAAGTACTATTTTTTTTTCACTGTGCAGTACAATTTATTATTGTCAAGGGCAACAAATATTGCCAAATACGGTTAACGTCATTTAGAAAGCATTACATTAGTGCCTGAGAGAAAAAGAACCTGTTATATAGGAAATAAATGAAGATAATTGTGCAAAACTAATCCTCTGGAATTTCCTTGAATATTTTTTGTCTATGTTGATTTGCTTTATATAATCTAAACCTTATTTCTTATTTGAATAATTTTAACTTTTCACTTAATTTTACTTGTGAAGTCATCCAAAATAACATTTTGTTTCTGAGACATTCACTTTTTTAATTCAAATAATAAACAGAGGGCTATTTGTACTTTACCTTTTTCGTAATTATTTTAGATAACCTTAAAGTGCTTATACATCAAGACAGCAAAATGTTTGATAAATTTAAATTAAATGTATATGTTTATATTTATTTCGATGTAAATATTAATATTCCTTCAAGATGACAGTAATAAAGGTAAATCAAATTTTCAGTTTAAATTCTCAGAATATACGTTTCTGATTTGTATTAGTAACTGTGTATGTAACTGCTCCAATTTTCTTTTTATTACTTCAAACTGCTGATTCAAAATATTCAGTTTTTGAGCTGTTACGTTTTTAAAATATATTACTACAAAAAGTTACGTTTCTGAAAATTTCTTGTTCCATTTTCTTTCCCAATGAGATTAATAATGGCCCCCTGGCGGCCATGGAAATTTTATAGGGCGTCAATGAAGATCTGGTTATTGACAGCCGAATTTGCAGTGGCAATAAATCAGCGTAATCAAGATTCCATTGATTCCAGAAATGCACATGTGTGCTAAATTTTAGAGTTCAAAAGTCATACAAGAGTAATATCCCAAAATAAAAGCTGTTACCAAACCAACATTGCCTTTTTCCTCTGCTAAACTAGTATAAGTAGACTTGAGTTAAGTCAGCAATTTACTATGGGAAAGAAAAAACAGACTGAATATTGCTGATGAAAGTGATTTAAGAATTAAGCAATTTTATGCCAAATGTTAAAAAAATTACATGAATGCACACATCACATTAATTATTCACACTTCTGTGCAATTAAAATTGAAGTTTTTTGCAGTTAAAACCTATGATTCTGTTTCTGAAAACTTGTTTATATCTGTAAAATTAAAAATAAAAATTTAAAACTGAAATCCAATAAACCATTTTTAAAATTTTTGTTCAAAATTTTAGTTTGTTATGTTATTTATTTGCAATTATTTGTATTTTTATTATGCTGCATGCTATACATTATAGAGAAAAATGTAAGGGGTTCGATGAAGAAAACCTTTTTCTAAAGTTCTTTTAAAACTGTCACTGAGCTTTATGTTAATTTTTATCATATATTGCAATGATATTATATACTTTTTGTAACTTACACACTAAAACATATAAACATCAGTCAGTATAAAATAGTAATACTAATAGTAACATCAGTCATGATACGAGGGGAGAATTATGAAAGAAAAGTAAATATCAAATTAATAGTTTAGATAATGCATGATGTTATGTAGCTGTGTACTAATGCTTCTTTTTTTAGGTTTCCAATGATGTTGAAATAGAACTACAAACAGTATCTAAAAGACGTCTTCAGAATATTCCCGAGAGTTTCAATCACTGGTTGTGAGTGCGTGATTCTTTACACCTGAAGACTACCTCGACATCCATGCAAGATTAGAATGTGTTGTGACTTATCTCAGCTGTCGACAGTATTATCAGAACAAGCTTACGAAATTCATCCTGGCAAAGAGTGCAGTCACCAAGTGGTGCATTATGATGTACACCGTCACTGAGGTTCATACAATATGCTTGTCAGAACACTGTGCCCACAAACACTGTGACTGGCATTGATATACTGTGCTCACAAATTACCACCCGTTTCATTTCCCATACAACAAACAGTGTGAAAAATCATTCATCTAATGTTGTGTACCATGCATTCTTTGTGTCTCTCTTTTAATGATTATGAAATGCAAGAACTGTTTATGTATATGAGACTACCACAATTAAATTGTTAAATAAAAAGTTCAAAAGTTGGGTTTCCTGATGTTGTTAAATATCCTATAGAAATTTTAGAAAACTTTTCGCAAATGTATTAAAATGACTACTACATAAACTTGTGTTTTCTGAGATTTATTGGTTTAAATACTCCAGAATATGAAGCCGCAAAACGCTTTTTGTTAATAGTATAAGTAACGGTTAAATATCCCTCCATGCATTCTTTACAAGTACATTTATCTTATTTGTTTCATACAATTAAAGTTTTGAAGTTAGAAGAATGTTATTGATGTATATCCTGTTTCTATATAAGCATAATAATGTATACATTATAATGCTATTATATAATTAGCATATATGCTAATTATTCAGAAGTGCTTGTTATTAAATTCTGAAAAATAATGAATAAAATATGTATAAAATATAAATAATCATGCGACAGGTTTTATGAGTAGTTTCATGTTAAATTAAATTTCTGAAACAGAATATAAGTGATACAAATTATTAAATTACGCTTACATGTATGTCTGTTCAACATTCAGCATAAAATATTTCTTAATTAATTACTTTTCTTATGTAGTAGTTGCACAAAATTTGTGTATGTTGATTTAAATATGTTCTTCATTAAAGCTTTGCGATCTTAATTTTAAGCTACTGTTTTTCCTCTGACTTATTTTACATGAAATGTTTACGTTTCTACATAACATGTTATCAAGAGATATGTTTAATCTGCAGAAAAATGGAATTTGCTTTTGAATTTATTGAACAATTTCAATAGCTTTGGAAAAATTTCTTTATTGTATAGGTACATAAGTATTGTACTTTATCATGCTTCATAATACATCTTAACGTATCGTAAACAAAACAAAAAAAAAATACCATAAAGTAAAACTTATCTTTGTGTGAGAAGGAGACATGGGAAACTTCACAGCTCCTGGCAAATACTTCTACGGAGTCTCCAAATTTTAAAGGTAAGTATCATGGCATGTGAATGAAAATATGAATTATGCATAGAATAATTTTTCTTTATATAGTATAATAGTAATTATAGTATAATAGTAATCCGTTAATTTCACATTAGACACAATGTATAATTTCAATTTTGCTTTGACAAAACAATTTCTGTTGTGAATTTAAATACTAGAAACCTTGAATCTCAAAGCTAATGCAATTTAATTTACAAGTGAAGATATATCAAACATGATTTTTTTAAATTTAGCTCTTGCAATGAGCAGTTATATTTTAACTTATTTCTATTGGTGTGTAAGGCGTTTAATTTTGTAAAAATATTTTTTTATGTACATGCTAATATATTGCAAGTATGTATTTTAATGATACATATTTTATACTTTTATTCTCTCAAAACTGAATCCATCTTATGCAAATAAATCAGATTGCTGTGCTATCCAAATTGTCAATAATTATTGCTATAGGTATGCTGATTTGCATAAGGGATTTCCAAATATCTTAGCCACAGCAGTAATGAATAAAAAAAAGTACCAGGAGAAGGGAGTCATAGCAGTAATTGAATAAAAATCTACCAGAAAATGGATAATATGAAATTTTATGCCTGAGCTCTAACTTACAGTTAATGGTAAACATAACTATAATTAATGCTTTAAAGTATTCTCAATCCATATTGTAATATAGCCCATTAAACGCATTTCTAATTTATGGTTCAACATTCCCCATTCTTGCTTTAATATATTGCCAATTGTTGGTTAAACCTATTACCAAATAATGGTTCAGCCAAAGCACCAAATAATGGTTCAGTGTTTTACCATCTTTTTGGTGAAACCTCGAACCAAATTTTTAACAGTGTACAGTTACCACGAAAACACACATTAGATCATTTTTAGGACTTGCCGGATATTATCGAAGGTATATTTTTTAATTTTCTGTAATTTTTGCCCGTCTGACAGATCTGTTAAAAGGATAATTTTGAAAATCAAGCCTGAGTTTGACTCATGCTTGCCGAAAAGCTTTTGATAAACTCAAACGATTAACAGAATATCCATTCTTACACAATACGGACTTTTCTCAACCTCTTTATTATTCGGGGAAATGCTTCAAATCTTGGTATTTGAGTTGTACTCTCACAAATAAATGCTAATGGCGAAGAATATCCAATAAAGTTTCTTAGCAAAAAGATTTCACCTGCTGCACAAAAGAACAGTACGATGGAAAGCGAGTGAGCCACAATTATCTTTTTGGTACAAAAGTTAAAGTTCTATCTAGATGGACTTCATAAATTGATGATTCAGTCTAATCATAATTCTTCAGTGTGACTGGATAAAAATACTGGGACTAATCTTAAACTATTACGATGGGCTTTAATCTTACAACCTTTTAACTATGAAATTGTGCACAGGGAAGCGCCGTCTATATGAGCAAGATAGTGCTGCACAAACAGCACCAATGCCTTTAAAGGCACCTACGATAATTTTATAATCTAGCAATAGCGACTGGTGGGGAAATTGTGGCACTCCTCTTCCACTAGTTTCTCTAGGTATATGTACACCATTCGCTATTCAGTCTACAGTTTTCAGGTTTAAACTTGTAAAATTTTGGGTTTATTTAAACGTTTCCGGGGTCGATGCAGGTTTATTAATTTTTCATTATTATCGTGAACTTTGAGTCGTATGAGCGTACCACGTATATGTATTCTTAAGTCCTGATTTGCTAATATAATGACCTGAAAAACAGTTAAAAAATAAGGCAAATGATTAAGTGAATTAAGCTTTATATAATAATAATAATAATTATAATAATGCTTCATTCAACTCAATGCTTAGTTAAAAACTCAAACAGTTTTTAACTAAGCTTTACATCAGTTTACTTAATTTCTATAAATACTTAACGAAATTTGGCATCACAATAACCACAAAAAAAAAAATCTGAAAGCTTTTAGATACTAACGTTTTGTGTGTTATCTTTACTTATTAAATATCATATTCTTTGCACTTAAAACACACAAAATCCAGTTCAACAGCAATATCATAAAATATTTAAAAACACCATATCTTTAGAATTTCCAAATGACAGTCTCGGGAGCTGGAGATAAAAACTTTTTTTTTCTTTTTCGAACTGTGTTGCCAATGCTCGCTTTGAAATCGTTGAGTTTGTTAATCCAAAATTTGTAAAAGTTTTACAAAATATGAAAAAGGTAATGAAACAAATTCGAAATTCAAAACTCGGGCTTCCAAGTGCCCATGTTCGGGTGAAGAATTACGTTATTCAAGATTTGATGGCTCTACGTTCACCGTCGTCTAGAAAAATACATATATTCATGAAAATTCTTCATTATTTAATTTCTTTAAATATAATACAGGACGAAAATATTTGGTGGCAACAATTCGAAAAGTGATTCAGATTTTCACAGTTATTCAACGCAAAATGCCATTTTGAGGCAAATAGCCTTTCTGGGATAATGCCCAGTTGCGCAAAAATTTGACATTTTCTATTTTCTTTAACAAATTTTTTGTATAAAACAAATAAAACTTTGTGTTTTCTAATTTTTATTGACTTTATTTAGATGACCAGAAAATAAAAAAAAAGAAATTATCTGGTTACCAATACTTGCTCAACAAGCGAAAACTGGAGGAAGATTTGGGAAACAGCAATTTAAAAGTTACCAACTTTCCTTGGAAGCTCACACATTTTCAAGAAACCATTTCTACTGATAACACTGAAAACAGTTCTTTTCCATTTCCATGAACATCAACATTGCCATCAGAAATAGGAAAGCAAGCCAACGATTTGATAGATCCAGGTTCTGATACCTTTTAGTTGGTACTAGCACGTTCGAGTGAGCAAGATGAGTCATCCTAAGAAACGTATTCGCTCCTTTCTAACGATCTAGGTCTTTAGTCGAATATACACTACTGGCCACCGAAATTGCAACACCAATAAAGACAAGAGATATCACAACAAAATTTATTTAGTAGATAACACGTTGACCAAGTATCAAATGATTAAATTTATAGACTTCTGTGAAGGGCAGTTCCTTCCAGAATCAGTAGCCAGAGTAGCCGCCATTGTTGGAGATCACCGCTGCCACACGCCTCGGCATTGATTCAAAGAGACTTTGGATGTGTTCTTGGGGTACAGCAGATCAAGCAGCTTCCACACTTTGCCAAAGTTCATCTGGTGTGGCAGCTTGGGATGTAATCCTGGGTCAATCGTTCAGCAACCATGCACCACATGTTTTCTATCGGCGAAAGATCCGGAGAGCGAGCCGGGCAGAGAAGCAATTCAATGTGGCGATTGGCGAAGAATCCTTGGACAATGCGTGCCACGTGTGGTCGTGCATTATCCTGATGAAATATGGCTGTGAGCAACCCCTGAAGGTAAGGAAGGACAACTGGCTCCAACACCTCGGAGATGTGGCGCTCGCTGTTTAAAGTACCGGCAGTGCGCACTAGAGGAGTGCGAGAGTGATATCCAATACCGCTCCATACCATAATACCCAGCGCAGAACCAGTGTGGCGGTGCATAACGCAGCTGTTCAGCATCCTCTGTCCACGGTGTCTCCAGACTTGAATCCGACTATCGTGGTCTTGCAAACAGAAGCGTGACTCTTCAGTAAAGACAATTTCATTCCATTCTGTCGTCCATATCCTTCTTTCATCGCACCATTGGCGGCGGAGACGTCTGTGGTTCTGCGTCAAGGGTAGACGAAGTAATGGACGTCTTGCGGACAGACCATTCTGCTGTAAACGGCGTCGAATGGTACGCGCAGGCACTGGATGATGTGTTACAGACTGAATGTGCTCTGCTATGGTTCGTGATGTGACTGAGCGATCCGTCACTGCCATGCGCAGAATGTTCCTGTCATCACGTGAAGTGGTTCACTGAGGTGGATGTGCATCCAACGGTCCTCCTGCATCCAACGGTCACATATCCGCTTTACAGTTGTTTGGTTTCGTCCAACACGACTACCGATTTCTCTGAAAGATAATCCACACTCTCGGTAGGCCACTATCCTTCCTCTGTCGAACTCAGATACTTGATTAAACGATGATTGCTGTTTACTACGAGGCATAATTGATCGTTTTTTGAAAAAAAAAAAACACAAAAAAAAACACAATCGCCGAACTTGAAATCGTCGAAAACTCCAAGCCTTAAATAGCGCTTTGAAATGGCGCCATAGGCGCGCGTGATGTGCGTCTGCGCTGAAATTCTAATCATTTGCATATCTCACCTCCGCTAATGCATCTTGTAAATTTCATGTTATTTGCATGCATCCTTCAGGGTACTGCATTTACAGTGGCCAACAGACATAGAGTGGTATATTATACATCTCTAACTTAGGTGCAAGAACTAATCGAAAAAGATCCTATGTATTATCAAAATAAAACTATGTATCCTAAAGACAAAAGTGAACGTAAGTTTTTTATGTATCTTTAACCCGAATTTTGTCAAATGGGGAAAAGGTTCGGCGAGATTGGTTACTATATTAAGAAAAATGTAGTTTTTCTGTTTCTATCGTAAAATATTCAATGACATCAACAATCCATTGACCTGTAAAAATACTAAATTAAGTAAAAGACGATTTCAATGATGGGCATCATTTACGCGAACAATTTGAAAATTCACGAAAAAAGTAAATCTCATTTCCCAAATTTACATTTCTGGTCAGAGTTACTACAAAAATTAAAAACTGATCGAACCATACATTCTGAAATGCAAAATTTATTAAAAGTGAAACTAAATACTGGCGCAGTATCACTGAAAGAACAATCTATACAATTCAGTTTGTGGCTGAACAAAACTTGGCTTTTCATGGCCCTAGTACCAAGTTATTTGAAGAAAATAATGGGCACCTTTTTTAAATGTATGCAAAACGATAGCAAAATTTGACTCAGTCATTTCTCTACGCATTAATAGATCTCAAAACTACACGCAGCTTTATCTTGGAGATAAAATTCAAAATGAAACTATTAAATTAATAAGTGATAATATCAATAATAGTTTAAATTAAATTATAATAAGAAATAATATTTTTAATCAAATTAAAAAAGCAAAGGATTTTTCTATATTACTTAACTGTGCTCCAGATATAAGCTATCAGGAGTAAATTTCTGTTTATATAAGATACGTTAATTTAAAAACCAATTAATTTAGCGTCGTAGAACGTTTTTTAACATTCCTTTCTGAGTAAGTGATACAATAGGGGAAGGGATTTAGCCAACTTTTAATTGAAAACTTTAGAAAATTATGGTTTTGGTATTTATAATATGCGCCGACAAGGATACGACAATAGTTCGAATATGAAGGGTAAACATCAAGATGTACAAAAAAGAAATTTTAGACATTAAGTCACGAGCAATATTTGTACCTTGCTGTAGTCCCAGTTCGAAACTTGACATAAAAGCACACTGTAAAATCCATTATGTTTAGTATAAAGTTTCTTTCACCTGTTCAAGAGCTACATAATTTTTTTTTACCACAACGAATCGGTGGCCTCTTTTGAAAAGTAACATGCCAAATTTAACGTCAAAACCTTTGTCAGAAAACAGATGCTGTAGCAGAATTCATGCAGTAACCCCTCTAAGCTTCCAGTTAGTCGAAATTTACTATGCTTTTTCTGAAATTTTTTCTGGAAATAATTTTGATTACACTGTAGGGATTCATATTTATTTTAAATAACCAGTTAATTTTAATTTTAAGTTACTTTCCTATAAGCCTTTATTCCCCTAATTGTCAGTGCCAGAATATTTAAATTTGGTAGCGGGCGTAAGAAATGCAAATTCTACCAGTGGAAGAATAAGTTAAATATCGACGTTCCAATAGAGAAAGAGAGAGTCCGGGAAATTGCCGTGCGTGCTTATTCCCAAACTTCTGTTTAGCAGTTACTGTTGGTTGACTTGGTTTAGCCGCTATTATCTTGCTGCCACTAGACTCATCTACACGCTGTAGGCTACAGGATTATATGAGCCCTGTAGGGTACTTACTATTTGTGATATCTCTTATTTTAAGTTTGGTTATAGTGTTTCAGTTACCGCCCAAGTTGAGGCGTAACATGTTAGCGTCAAGTTGAGACATTGTAAATAAGTTAAAGAGTTTAATAAAGGGCAGTTTTAACCCTTCCTTAGTGCAATCACTATCTCTCAAGATTCTTCACAGCAGTACAATAGAACTTTACAACACTAACAAACATCTGATGACTTCTCTAGTTAAAAAATTGAAAAATACGATTTTATATTTTATGTTAGTGTTCTGGTACAAGATACTAATTTAAGTTGATGTTATTAACAAGACTCTTCAAACTGAAAAATTCAATATTTCATAGGCTTGCGAAAGTTTGAACAACCTTGTAAGGTTTATTTTAATTTTATAACTCGTTATTTTGTATTAATTTCCTTTCCTATTCAGCCTCGTTTAATTTCCCTGCCAGAATGCAAATTTCCGGCGCACACGATATTCAAATTAGACAGAAAGAAGGAAGTACTTAAAAGGAAGGTTTTGCAAGATGAAATCAGAGCTTGTTCTGTCTGCTTGAAAGCCACGTTGCTAACTTTGATTCTCTAGCGATTAGAATTGTGCGGCGTTGAGTTATTCTTGCCATTAGGTTGTTTACCCCGGCTTGGATCAAAGCCAACCTGCTCGCTAGTTAAACTGTGAAGCCGTTGGGCTAAGCTTAAATTTCATGAACTTTAGTTTATGCATTATCTGTGTTTTCAGCTGAAAGTGTTGGCTTCTGTAAGCACGAGTTGGTGTCATCTGTTAAACTTTATTTAGATATTAAAAGTGTCCGTTGCTCCCTTTTCCTGTCTGTGTGGTACTTAAAAGGCATAACGATAATTCGCCTCTTGTCTCAGAGTTCTGGTGTAGTGTATGCTCCCTAAGAAGATTAAACTCGGATGCCATCACATTGTGGGGAAATGAGATAGAGAACCTTTTGGCAAAAAAAGGTGCGGATATTCTCCAAAGGTCTTCCAGAGATTTATCTCTTTGCTAAACTTGAAATTAATAGGATTTATAAAAAATCCTTTCGTAATGCTGCTGTTAGTGCTTCTGAAAATAAATCATGGAGGGTGCTGTTGAATGCTGACTGTGTCTCCGACTATCCTCGTGTTACTGCTGTGGTTGAGTTTACCCTATGGACTGGACAAGACTGCCTTGGTGCTCATTGGTTTCGTTTTAATCTGACTTCCTCAACTTTATGTGCTTTGTGCGATTCTGGACAAGTCAATGAGGCTGCTCATCTGGACGTGTGCTCTGCACTTAAGAGTTTAGACTGTATTATAAAGAAGTATTGGAGAGCTAGTTGCCTAATGGCCTGATGATCAATGGCCTGACATTTGATAAATAAAATAAATAGAAGACCAAACTCGATAACCTGAATGATTTTTTAAGGGAATATCGACCAGATATAAGCTTCAGCGACATGCTCGTAGATGCCAAAGAATTAGCATCTTGCGTGGAAGTAGACGCGAAATTCGAATGCCCAAAAAATGTAAAGCTACGAAAAACTTTAAAAAAAAAGAAAAAGAAAAAAAGGAAAAAAAAGAGAAAAGAAAAGGGAAAAAAGAAAAAAATTCTACGAAAATGAAGATTAACCAATTGAAAACCAAGAATTAAAGTTCAAAGTCAGTTGCTTTTTTTTTTCGGGGAAAGGGGGAATGCTAGGCATACTCTTTTATTTGTGAATGAGAGATTTTAAGATGTTATAAGGTATTTCTCCCACCTTTTTCACATGCCTCGTCGTGCAGTGGTCGATGTGCAGTGGTACAGTGGTTCGTGGCTCGAGTCCCGGCGAAGGCGTTGATCATTTTTCAATCTCTCTTGCTCCGAAATAACCAAATGACTCTACACTGACGCCCGAACTAAAAAGACGGATGATGATTCTCCACCACCGGGATTTGGCGATTGGGTCCCCTGAACCCCAGCCGCCCTTTAAAAGGGGGAGTATATAAGGTATTTCCCCCCCAACCTTCTTCGCAGGCCTTCGTGGTGTAGTGGTCAGCACGATGGGCGCGTATTTCAGAGGTCCGTGGTTCGAGTCCCGGCGAAAGCGTTGCTCATTTTTCATGTCTCCCGCTTCTAATTAACCTAATGTGTCTACAATGTTATTCTCTCGTTCTGATGTTTTAAAATTTTGTGGAATATTGAGGATTTTGGCAAATATTCTTACCAAGATTAGTTTAATTTTTTGTAAAGAACTAAAAGAAGATGTAACTGACAAAAATGAAATAAAAAAGAAGTAGATGGAACAGAACTTTAACCTGAATTACAATTTCTGCAAAACTGCGACAAAAATGTTACCTCTCTATAACAGAAACACTCAGTCACATTACGATAGATAACTTAACCCAGTCATTCCCAAACATTATGATTGCATTACGTATATTGTTAACTATACTAATTTCTATAGCTAGAGCCGAGAGGTCATTTTCTAAATTAAAGTTAATTAAGGATAACTTACGATCTACAATGGGTCAGGAACAGTTAGAAAATCTTGACATCATTTTTATAGAACAGCTGCTTTAAAATAGCTGAATACTGCAAATCTTTTTAATAGATTTGCCAAAATTAAAGTTAAAAAAGTCCAATTTCTATAAGACATTTCCGCTCTTTACCATCATGTATAACTGTTTAAACACACTGGCAATCTAAATACATTTTATTTGTAATTCTTTTTCAATAATCTCAATAATGTTTTATAACATTAACACTACTTTTGGTCCAAAGGGACAATTTGCCCAGAAGGACTATAAATTTCGTTTTGGAATTTTCCACTGATTCATTAAACGTGTTGTTTTACTTTTCAAATTATTGCCACCAAATATTATCGTCCTATATTATATTTAAAGAAATTAAATAATGAAGAATTTGCAGAAATATACGTATGTTTCTCGCATTGTGATAAAACAACGGTACTTAGAGCCATCCAATAGTGAATATTGAAAGTTTCCATTCAAATATGGACATCTGGAAGACCAAATTTGAAATTTGGAATTTTTTTTTATTATCGATTTCATATTTTGTAAAACTTTAACGAATTTTTGATTAACAAACTCAAGGATTTTAAAGCGAGCAATGGCAAAGTTGTACAGAAAAAAACAAAGATATACTCATTTTAAAGTTATTCTGCGATTTGCTCTTGAAATGAATTTTAATTAAGTGAGAAGAAAATAATATTTAATAAATAAATTTAACACACAAAAACATTAAAAAAACGCCCTTTTAGTCTTTTTTTTTTAAATTTTAATGTTTTTTTAGTGTAAAGTCTGAAAGCTTTCAAATTTTTATATATTTTTTCCTCGTTTTGTAATTCCTTGGAATATTTTCATTTATCCTTTGTTTCCATTAATTTTATGATTTAAGTGCGGAGAACGTGATATTTAATAAATAAATGTAACACACAAAACGTTAAAAAAGCGCCCTTTTGGGTGTAATGTAAAATCTGAAAGCCTTCAGATTTTTATATATTTTTTTCCTTGTTTTGTATTTTCCCGGAAATGGAACTTAAATGAAATAAACCTTATACTCCTCTCTTCCCGATACTTAGATACAAATTAATTTTGAATGTGTACTTTTTTCATTATTGTGTATTTTTAACGTAAATTTTATATTTCTCAGCTATCAGTCTGAGATAAATTCCTTGATTGTGCTACGCAAGTAATCATAAAATCAAATGTTTTACTTTTGATTGGCAGTCAAAATGACCATTTATGATCAAGTAGATGTAATCATTTACTATAATTTAAATATTTTCTTTTATTGTATGCTATTCGTTATAGTATTCTGTACAAAACCATAGTCCAGTGGAAACTTTAACAGAAAAGAATGGGGAAAATCTTTCATATCCAAATTATAGTGCAGTTGAGAGTAATAAAACGGACCATATTATTCTGAGATTCAATGCGAATGATTCATCCAGGAAGTCTTGTCTTGCACACTGCAGGCATTGTTCAAGAGTCGTGGCTAAATACGAGTTGGCGAATCCTAGCATCCAACAAATAAAATCTTCAACATCAGCCTATCCAGATCCGTGGTAAAGATACTGGGACTCACTCCTTCAGAAGTGGAGTCTTATATAGACTATAGAAAAGCGACAATGGAAGTAATAAGCAATGGTAGCTGCTGCAGCCTCGAAATCGAGTACCTGATGTTCTGAAGGAAATACACAACAGTCCAACAGCAGGGCATTTCGGTTATATGAAGTATGAAGACACTAAACAGGGTTCGAGAGCGCTTTTTCTGGAGTTCGGCGAGAACTGATGTTGTGAAGTGGTGCCGATCTTGCGGTGCTTGCGCAGCCAAGAAAGAACCGAAGGGATGTAGCCTGGAAAGGCTGCAGCGATACAAAGTGGAAGCGCCTTTTGAGCGAATTGCCCTCGACATACTTGGACATACTTGGACCTTTGTCGCGGACCACAGATGGCCACAAACACAACACATCCTTGTTGTCATGGACTATTTTACGAAGTGGCCCGAAGCGTTCCCAATTCCAGACCAAGAGGCTGTCATGACAGCTGAAGTTCTGTTACAGAACTGGGTATCCAGGTTTGGACAACCAGTTTCAGATTCATTCCAGGTTCATTCCGACCAAAGCAGGATCTTCACATCGGCAGTGTTCAAGGTACTCTGCAACTTATTGGAAATCAAGGAAACGCAGACTATCCCGTTACATCCCTAGCCTGATGTCATGGTGGAGAGGTTTAACCGTACAATCCTGAACTACCTCTCGCTCATAGTTTCCAAGAACCAGTAAGAATGGGATCACAAGCTGCCCTTGTTCCTGCTTGCTTACCGTAGTGCCGTCCACGAAAGCATCGGTTTTTCACCATCCCAGATGTTTTTCAGTCGTGATCTCCGTCTGCAGAGTGACCTGCTCTTCGGCTGTCCTCCGGATGTACATTCCTCATCTAAGGAGTACATGCAAGACCTCGAGGTCCGATTGGAAACGCTACACAGATTTGCTGAGAGCGGATCAGCATCTCGACGGACAGGATGATGAAGAGATACGATGCAAGAGCCACCGAACATCAGTTCCAAGAAAACGGCAAGGTAGGACTGTAGAAACCGAGTCGTCGTAATAGTATTTCTCCCAAACTGCAAGCATATTGAAAGGGTCCCTATACAGTCCTCAACAGACTGAACTACGTCGTGGTTCGGAGCTACGTTCCTTTGTGCTAATAAATAAGCACAAGGAGATTTAATGTTTCTTCAATAGCTTAGTCATCAAATTCGCCAAATAGTTTTATATTCAGCTCTGAAATTTCATAAAAAGGAAATTGATGTCCCGAAACTTCAGTTTTATAAAATAAAAAAAATTGTAACGTTCCTTTCATGCTACTTCAAATATAATATGCAATTATTAATTTCATTTGATGTATTTTGATTAATGTCAAATTTTTATTACTGAAATAAATTAGATCATAAGGCATTTTATATTTAATTGAGAAAAGGAAAGCAATGGCTAATCTATATTTCTAAAATTGATTATTTATGGAAAGTCCAGAAACGGAGTTTAAACTTGCTTCTCAGTTAACAAACTGCTCGATTTTTCGATGTTATAGATTTCTAAATTTTCGTAACCATATTTCCTCCCTAAGTAAAAATAGCATTTCAGAATATTTATACAAACTGAAAATGTCTCAAAGACTTTTATAACTCAATTCTTTTTATTTATAGAAATATTTTGAAATTTATAATATAACTGTAGCGAAAATATGACTAATTGGGAAGCGCTGCAAGTGAACAGTTTTACTGAACATGTTAACTCTTAACATTAGATTTTGATATGTATAGTAAGAAGACTTCTATAAGCAAGGTAATAAAGAACGCATCAAAAAACAAAAAAAAAATTCTTTTCTTCGTTGATTTTTTTAATATTTGTATTTTTTAATATTTTCCCTCTTAATCTCAAGTTTTTGGAGTTTTAAAAATTAATAAAAATAAATTAAATATCATGTGTATTCAAACATACATATAGCTTAACGAAATACTGAAATATAGCTTTAAGTATAAGCTGTAATAAATATACTAAAATCTTTTAAGATTTGTATATGCATTATGAAGGTTAAAGAAGAACCTGGGAATAGAATATAAAGAACTATAACAAGTCTTTTTTTGTCATTGAATTAGTTTGAGAAAGCTTCATTTTTAGATTTTCAGGCAGAAAAGTTTTCCTTTTCTGAGTAAAAAATCTCGTGCTACTTTCAGAATGAGAGAAAAATACAAAAATCATTTAAATTTTGCATTTTCTCGAAGACAGAAGTGTTATATTTACATTTTTCTGAGAAGAAAAACAATCACTATAATATTTTTTACGAAGAAAAAAAAGGAAAAAAACTGAAAAGAAACACTTTGATTTTTGTGTGTGTGTGTTTGTGTGTACGGTTTTTTTGGGGAGGGCCGAAAAAAAAGTGTTTTACTTTCATTTTTAAGTGTTGGATAATCTACACTTTTATTTTGTCTATGAGAAAATTCAAGTTAATTTCAAAATACACAAGCAGAAAAATTTTCACTTAGATTTTACAAAGTCGAAAAATAATTCACTTAAATTTTTTTAGGTTGATTTTTTTTTGAGGGGGAGGAAAGTTTGCATGTTTATTTTGTCTATGGAAAGACCCATGTTAATTCCGAAGTGTAAGGAGGAAAAGTTACACTTTAATTTTACAAAACTGGAAACAATAAAAATCGTTAAATTTTTTTAGGTCAAAAAGCTTCCCTTTTCTAAATAGAAAAATTTCACTTATATTCTTTTATTTTTCTATGATGAAAATATTTCATTTACGTTTTTTCAGAGATGAAAAAAAATATTAAGATAAAAAAGACTTTTTTATTTCAAATATGTTTCACTTTACATGACTTCTGAGACAAAAACGTCTCGTTTATATTTTTTCTACTTTCTAAATTTAAGACGCAACGCTGGCGAAACTTCCTCAACTGTCTCGCAACAGAAGCTAATTCTCTTTTTGACTTTTCAAAAAAAATTAAGAAACCCTTCAAGCAAATTCCGCCACTCCATGGCACCAACAGAATAGTTTATTCAAACGAAGACAAAGTTAACACCTTTGCTGATATACTATAAGAAACTTTCACTCTCAATACTACTCCTTACGACAATAATCATATATCCAAAGTTAATGATACTGTTAATACTTTCTTAAAAATCCCGGGTAGTTTGAAATTTACATTCCTCGCCACGCCTAAGCTGGTTACCAATTATATTTACTTCTTAAAAAAGCTGCAGGGGTTGATGGTATTTCTACCAAAGCGCTGAAGCATCCTACTATTAATGCTATCACTTGTCTTACTAAGATAATTAACTCTATCATCAAGTTCGCTTACTTTCCCAATATATGGAACCATGCCATCATCGTCGTCTTCCACGTTTCT
The DNA here is from genome assembly GCA_000611955.2 of Stegodyphus mimosarum. Lineage (NCBI taxonomy): Eukaryota > Metazoa > Arthropoda > Arachnida > Araneae > Eresidae > Stegodyphus > Stegodyphus mimosarum. Next base: position 282,264 of record KK120198.1, read on the forward strand.
ACAGAATAACAGCCCAGTTAGCCTTCTCAGACAACTTTCAAAAATAGCTGAAAAAATTATTCTATGTCATCTTAATCAGATTATTTTACAGAGCTCCTACATTCCAGAATAACAGTTTGGCTTCCGTCACCTTCATAATACTAATCACCAGCTGCTCCGTCTCATCAACTGTATTACTGACGGTGTCAATTGTAAATTCCCTACTGGAGCCATTTTCTTTGACATTGCGTAAGCTTTTGATAGGGTATGGCACCAGAAACTTATATACAAACTTATCAAGTTGAACTTCCCCGATCATTGTATTAGACTTATTGCTCCCTATCTACAAGACAAAATCTTTGCAGTGAAAATTGGCAATGCTGTTTCTACCACGAGAAACAGCTTCCCTGGAGTGTCCCAAGGATCAGTACTTTCATAATATTTATATAACATTTACATTTACGATATTTTTAAAGACTCAGAAATTACCATAACTTTTTTCCCAGATGATACTGCAATTATGACCCAAGCTTCTACAGTTACGGTTGTCCAGGTACTTCTTCAACATTACCCAAATCTTCGAGAAAATTGGCTCACTCTTTGGAGGACTGAAGTTAATACTGAAAAATCAAAAGCAATAATTTTTCGTAAAGGACAAATAAATTTCACACCACCAAGACCTCTTTCTGTTTGGTGAAGAAATTGATTGGGTTGACGAAATTAAATATCTATTAGTCATTCTAGATAAAAAAATGACTTTTCAGAAACATCTCAGGGAAACTGAAAAAAAAAATAATATCACACTTGCAACTAAGCGCCCACTTCTTGGCAAAAGAATTCATGTGGCCACTTCAAATAATTTCCTCTTATATAAATCTATACTACGACCAGCAATACTCTATGCTAGTCCTGTCTGGGGTCACGCTGCCAAAACTCACCGTCAACATATCCAAGTTCTTCGAGACATCTCTGGATATTGCAGTTAGTATAACTGTTGTAAATTTAGCTAATTATTGATATCATAAATAAGAAAATATCTGTAATTGGGTTTCATCAAAACAGAAATTTTACAAATCACGTTAAAATTGTGCATGATTTAAAACAATATAAGTATGTTTATAGTAACTTTGAATCAAAAGATTCCATATTTTTCTTGTTATTATTTTATTAAAATGTTTATGAATGATTCTATTTCTGGTTCTCTCTGTGGACTTCTATGAACTTTACAGACTTTAGATAGACTATCAACGCTCCATGATTCATTCCAAATTCGTACATTCACCGTGATCTCAAAGTAGACACAATTCAAAATTATATTAAAAAACGTGCCAGAAATTTCTTCTATTCAGTTCTCACTCATCCTAACTACTGCATCAACTCTCTTAGATGTTCCCCATTTTCCAGAGAAAAATACAAATATCCATTTGACATTCCCCATCCTTAACATTTTTTACTCATACTAGACTCTTCAATTCATTGATTTGGATCTTCCACCAGAAACTTACATTATTCGTCGACTGATAGCGGCCACTTGACTTAATACTTTCGTCTCATTTTGTCCACTACTCCTTTTGTTTTACCGATGGTCTTCATCAGATGCAGAGTAAAAGGAAGCACTGCTTTCTGAAACTCTAATTCACTATGTGCTCTTAGTAGTAATTAGGTTCTTATCAGAGATGATTGTGACTCCATTTAAAAAATCCTGAAAACTATCTTGGAGTAAAAATCGACATAATTTCATATAATGCAGAATATTAATTTGATACACATTACGTGAATGCACAAACACAAATTTTCAAACAATTTCATTAGAGGAAAAAGTTATAATGCTTTTTAATTTATAAAATATTAATTTACATTTGTAGCGATCTTGAGAACAACTCAATGCTCGCAAATTTGAAAGAGTTGGAATTCTTGAACCTAGCGCAACGGAACTCCTTTGGAGTAGGGTAAAGAATTCGACTCATAATAAACAGACCCAAGTTAGAGCTCCGCTCAAGTGATGCAGCACTTTTCACTGGTGTTAATAGACGGCGACACAAGCAAGCAATTACCGAGGCTTCATGAACCACGTGATCATCACAAATTTTACTATTCTTTCACAAAGTTACTTAGCTTTTTGGTTTACAAATATTTCTTAAAATAATTGCTTAGTTTAGCTTGCTTTTCGAGGCTAGGGAGGAGGTTAATTCCGTAAAGGGCTTATTTAATATTATCTTTGTTACAGATTGAAAGCTCATCACCAAACAATTTTGATGTAGATACTGAGTATTAAAATTAGAGCCTGAAGAATGCTTGTCAGCATTGAGGAGAATTTCCTATTTCAGAAATTTCACATGCATTTTGTTTAATGAGAAGGAATAATATTTCTGCGTTCACAGCATCTCGGCTGTTACTATTCAAGCTCTATATTCTACATTCTAGCAAAATAATTACCCATGAAATTTAATATGCTTTTAAACAGTGGGTATGCTTTTAACAGTGGGGTTGCTGTTGTTACTCGTAATGCCACTTCAACTACTACGGCATGGTGGTTGCTAAGGCAACGCGCCATAGTTTGTTATGATATCATGTTCTTCACATCACGTCCATTAACATGCAAGCCCTAAATCCGTCCTCATTTGAAGATGATGATTTATATTCTGGTTACAATGAATTTCATCCATCTCTGGATATTGCAGTTAGTATAACTGTTGTAAATTTAGCTAATTATTGATATCATAAATAAGAAAATATCTGTAATTGGGTTTCATCAAAACAGAAATTTTACAAATCACGTTAAAATTGTGCATGATTTAAAACAATATAAGTATGTTTATAGTAACTTTGAATCAAAAGATTCCATATTTTTCTTGTTATTATTTTATTAAAATGTTTATGAATGATTCTATTTCTGGTTCTCTTTGTGAACTTCTATGAACTTTACAGACTCATTATGAAGTGGTAGCAGTTATGGTGCCAGATTTTTTGGCATCATATTATTTAGTTGCATTTAATTTATTATTATAATTTTATTTATTTATTTATTTGTTTTGCTTTTTTGCAGGTGAAATTAAATTAAATATTCCCCATTAAAACAGTGCCACGTAAAAAGCCAGGCTGTGCTACCCAGTGTGCTAGGCTCTATGTGATGCTGAATATACCAAAATTTAATTATTTACGTATGTTATAATTAAACTGTGTGCTGGAGAAGCATTCCAACCCAAAGTGCAAAAATATCTGTATTTACCAATGTCTTTAAATTCATTTCAAAGCATAGAAACTCATGAAATCAGTCAATCTGCTTTGAAAGGAAATTGAAAGCATTAATCATATCATTTTATACAAAGACATTCTGCTTAACATGAACTTAATATGAGCAATAATCACTTAACACAATTGCATAAAATCATACTATTTCCTACTTTTCATGTAAAATAATTTAAAAAAAAAAAAAAAAAACGGTTGGAATGCGCTTTAGCCCACTGCTTGGCGGCGATTGTTTTTGAATGAGCAATAAACGTGCCAACATGGGTAACTCCGTATATCCGCCAACATGGCTGACTGTTTGTACGTTGCCTACGTTGTGCTGCACGTTGCCTACGTTGTGCAATTCGCTGAAGTTTTTTTTAAGTTTAAAAGGAACGCTGTGCACATGGCATTTTCTTGTAATTTATGTTCGTTATTTTAGCTTATTTTGTTCATTTGTGCACGTTGCCTACATTGTGCAATTTGCAGATTTTTTTTTAAGTTAAAACGGAACGGTGTGTACATGGTATCGTTTGTAATTTTAATGCCCTTTTAAAAAAAAATCCTTCTTTCTCCGACGCCATTTCGGTTACGTTTTTGCGGGGCGTGTCAGGAAGGTTATGTAACGGCATTAAATGTGTAAGTATTGAATTACAACATAAAATGTAAATAATTAATTTAAACCTGACAAATATTTTAATGATCATAATGTTTGTTTTGCATATTATTTTATTATCTTTTTGTGGCAACAGTTTCCATACTAATTTATGCTTTAGAATTCTATGTTTTGTTTACAATAGGTTTTCGCGGAGCGTGTCGGGAAGGTTGCAATTGCAAAGACGTTTCGCAGAAATGCGCTGAATTGGCGATTTTCAAAACATCGCCAAGCAGTGGGCTAAAGCGCATTTTCACCAAAAAAACTTTTAACTTTTTTTTTTCCCATTATGCGAAATTTTTTATTGCTAATCTGCTACAAAGTAGATTTTTAAAATCCTCTATAGTTGAAACATATGAATAAGAAAAGTATAGGATTGAAGAAACTCATCAGAAGCATTGAAGATGTAAAGCATAAGTTTTTCAGTACTTTCTGATTATTTGCACCCCAAACGAAAAGTCACAAACTTGTTAGCAACTTTGTAAAACATTTGTGAATTCAATGTCAACTGTGGAGAGAAGCAAAAAACATTTGTTTTAGCACTTTTATGTCTATTTTAATGATGCATCCAGTGCTGCCTATTTTTTTTAACATCAATTAAAAAATAAAACACTCATCTCTCTTTTTCAAGAAATTCTTCTGTGTGTTTTTTTTTTAATCTATAAAGCAATCTGTTTTTCTAAAAAAAAAAAAAAAAGGCAAAGGATTGCACAAACTTATTTTTGCATATCAGCTATAATCACAGTATCTGAAGAATAGTTTAAACTTCAGAGCATACAACAACATAATCAAAATAAAAGAAGGCAAATTTTGCAGTTACATTATGATTTGTTAGAACTAAAACAAATGTACTCGGTAAGAAATAGTAAGCATTCAAAATGATCATTGAATTTCAAAAGGGCAAATCTACATGTACTCAAAGACATGTGTATTACATGCATACCTGGATTGCAATATAAATACCTTTTAGTGACATCACAGGTAGCCATATGGATATTTTTGGCAACGTGATGGCATGATGATGTAATAGCATTGACATGACAACATGGCAACATGATGTAATAGCATTGCTTCAGTAACGCTTTCGTGATGGGTGCTTCAGTCATCCAACTTCTGTCTTGGGACGGCACAAACAGGGTGTGCCATCTTGTTGGAACAGAAAATTTGCTTTGCTAAACCTAACTTTGAAAACCAATTTGCATAAATTAAATTTGTACTCTGTTTGTTCCGATTTTTGGCACTTTTTGAGAGGAACACTCAGATAGTTGTCAGAATTAATTTTAAAACTTTATATTTCCCTTGCCATCTGAAGTATAAATAATGTTTCACTAAACAATATGCAAAATATTCTCCTCACACTATCCAAACTCTTAGAGGAATGAATGAAACCTGAAAAACACATACATCCTTATACAACAAAAATAATGAAAAGAATTAAAATCATCCCCTTGTGTTTATATTAGCTGACACTGTTAATAGCCAGCTGTATATATTTTTATTACTCAACCTACGATTTTTGTTTTGGCTCCAAAACAAAAAATACTGCTATGGAATGAAAGTCAGCATTCTCCAGTCTTGATAAATTCTACTAGCATAGACATAGGGCTACATTTAGTGGCAAAAAAAAAAAAAAAAACTAATTGAATGCTGTATCTAAAAATTCATATGTCGTGTGCCCATCCTAGCAGCTAATTTAAATGGCAATCCATATATGATACACATACAGTTGATGGTCATTGTATATGTAACATGCCCCTTTTGTAGCTCTTTTTGGTGAGGAAAATAAAGAATAAGAAGAAAATAACACTTTTTCTAAGACAATTTTAAAATGCTTATTGTGAATGAGTATGTACTATATATTTTTGAAAATAAGCCAAGAGATAAGATTTTACTACAAATATTCAGCTATGTGTTACAAGAAATTTGAATAATTGGTTGTCTGGTTTAGCTAAATTCATCACATGAGCTGAAGATGAGTGTCAGGTCCTCATTTATTTGAAAAATATGTCTGAAATGACCACTCCATTATTTAAAAAAAAAAAAAATGTTGCAGCTGCAATGCTACAGATACAGTGCCGAATTTGTGTATAAATGACACAAGTTATAGCTTAGGGCTTATATCTCAAATAGCTTGGGGCCTCATCAAGTCTAAATCTGTCCTTGTACAGATTGAAATGAAGATGATACTATCTGTGAAGCAGATGTTGACAGTGTTAATAATGAAATAAAGGGTTGATGCCATTCTTTCAGATTCAACTGTAACAGATAAAGGAAGATTTCTAAGAATTATTTGAAAATTTTAAGTTATATTCTAATATTAAGAAATTTAATTAATATAAAATTTAATTAAATAATATTTTAAAATTAATTTCAATTATTTATTTTTGTGATTGAATTATTTATAAATCATTTTAAAGTCATGTGTAAGATAGTCAAACAACAGTAGCGAAAAATTACTAAAAATTATCATCGTTTTAATCTCATCCTTTCTCATTCTCATCACAGAAAGATATAAATCATTTTGAATTTGTATATAAGCTAACTCCTAAACTTCAAGAGCAAAAAAAAATGCTAAAAATTCTCAGTTTACTTAGGGAAGTTTTGGGAATTAAATATATTTTCAATAAGATTTGTTAAATAGCTAAGATTTTAATGAATTGTGAAGTATTCATGAAACATTCAATGGAAACATGAATCAAAGCTTCGAAAAATATGGGGTCCTTTTTTGTTTTTATAAGAAAAAAATTTATTCTTACTGAGATACTGTTATTTAGTCCTAAAACAAAGGCTACAGAAGAGACTAATTGTAAAAGAATCTGAAATAGATTTCAATTGTATTAGGCACATGAGAGAAATTTTGTTTCATGTTTATTCTGACATCTTTTAGAAAGTAAAGTTTCTAAGTTCACTGAATTCATAACAAAATGAGTCACTGTTTTTATATTAAATTGCATAATAATATAAAAACAGTGACCTCATTTCAAATGTCTCTATTTAATTCTAAAAACCAAAATAATTCGATCAAATATTTAGACATTAAATAAAATTTTATGTAACCGATTTTTATTAACTTTATTGAGGAATTTAATTCATAATATATGTCTCCCAGTTTACATTAACTGATGAATGAATTATACTTTTTCCTGCTACTTTGCTTACTTAATGTGATTTTATTTAGCATATATTATTTGGTGGATTTATTAATTGTATTAAGTGAAATTTCTCTGTATTTCAAATTCTGTACCATTAAAATGTATTCAAAAGTTGTGTGAATACTTATTACTAAAGAGACTACTATGTAAACCTTTATGATGCTTGAGATTTTCAGTTACAAATTAGGTAATTAAATTTGTTAATTTTAGCAAATGAGCATGGAAGTTCCTTTAAGAAGGAAACAAGCAGTGCGATTCATATAAATCATGTTTTGTATATGTGATACTGAATGTATAACTTGCAATACCCATGTGTATTTACGATAAAGGTATTTTTCGATACTTGCTGATTTGACCAGAAACCTGCAATTAATCATCAGGATGATATAACAAACTCAAAACAAAATAATAATAACTGCAATTTTTTTTAATTCAAAATTATGACATTTTTCAATTTCCAACCAAGCGAAAATTAAGCAATAAAGCTATCATATTCTTCCAACAAAGGACTATTTTAGCCTTACCAGAATTTGCAAAAAAGCGGATATGAATGAAGTTATGTATCATTTGGAAGCAATATGTAAGTTCAGTAGGAAAGCTTGCTAGATAAATGAATATTTTCGTATCGGCAGTGGTTCTTCAAGTCTTTGAAAATCACGCTACTGACAATGGTAAGCTGCTATCACAGATGTATGGTCACCTGAAAGATAAATTACACCTTTTTTGAAGGTAGGATTTGTGTCTTTTAATTAATACCCACTGTAGTGCATAATTGGAATGTGAGTTCGTTAATGACCACAAAAGATTAAAATTCCGTTATTTAAAAGTGTCTCTTTTTTGGACACAAGGGCACCTAACTTGGTGACACTTTTTTTTTCCTTGCAGCTTTGGTCACCAGTGAAAACAGCAAATACCTGTTTTTCAATGGATTTCTGAGATATAAGTGTGGAAGTGTATAATTCCTGTTGCATGTATATCTGTGATTATTTATAAAACAGTATATGCTTTTCAAACCATATCAAATTTTCTTTAAAAATCATAACTTGAATAATTTCCAGTTAAATTTAATAGTCCTCCTAAAATTTGTTTTATATGAATATGAACCAATATAATTATAGTAGGCTTCTGTTTTAAAGCAGTGGTGATAATCAACCAGTTAACATGGAACATAGTAATTTCACCTTTCAGTGAGTGACAGAACCACTTTAGCTAAGCAAACTGATTATTAAAACAGGGGTATTTATTTAAGCAATATATTGTTGTTTATTTAGTGTAGCTAATTATTACTTATTTAGGCAATGAATTTGTTAAATTATGCTGATTTCACTATTGAGTCAAGGTAGTCAGATACTTCTAGTTTAATTTATCATACTTTTTAATTAATATATTGAAGTAACTGCACTTATCACTTTTAGAGCACTTCTGTAGCGTAATCACTACTTCTAAAGTTCTTGAAAAGGTGTCACCTTGATGACATGCTATAAAACTTCACAGTACTTTTGACACCACCAGTTTTCATTAACCTTATATTTGACACTTATGTATTGCCAAATATTAATATTGGTAATATCTTGCTTATATAAATCAATAAATCAATGTAGTGTTGATATTCTCTGAAGAATGTATGCATAATCATTTAATCCATTCATATAATTAATAAAAAATATATAAGTGTTAATTAATTACTCATTAATGAATTCAGTACAGATGGAAAGTGATACTATTTCAAATACAGTAAAGGTCTGAAAATCTGTACTAGGTAGAAATTTTTATGCATACTTAGTAGGACTGGGTCTTCTGAAACCATAAATAAAGTGACTCTTTTTATCAGTATTTTTCAAATATACTGTCAGTATGTTCATTGAATCAGTATTTTACTGTGCTGGTAATAAGAAGGATGCTGATATGCACATGATATTATTCTCTGTAAAGGGAAAAATCATTAGGTAAAATTTAGAAGTTAGATCCTTGCAATAAATAATATCAGTTAAAAATTAGAATATAATAAACAGGTATTACAGGATCAGCTCTAATGTATCCATGGCACATGTACATTTGCTAAAACTGGCAAAATCTGAAGGGTGGAAAAATTTACCGAAATTAAATTTAGGCAAGAGAGTGACAAAATATTCTGTGCTTTAGGGTTGTAGTTTCTTTATTATTATTATTAAATATAATATATTTAATTTGATTTAATTATCATTCTTTTCTTATTAAATGATATGCATTTAAAATTTCAGGCTATTCAAGAAGATGAAGCTTTTCAACAAGCTGTGCGTACTAGTTATGGCAAGAGACCCATTGTAAGTTTGTTCTTATTTGTCTGTTTTTATATTAGACTATTAAATTAAAATTTTTATATATATATATCAATTTGAAACTATGTGAACTTTACTTTAGACTTTTTAAACATATAAAAGGAAAAGAAAATTTTAAAATGTGATATTTAATATTGTGTCATAGTCCTAATAGTAAAAAAAAAAAAGTGCTTTTTTAAACATAATATTTTTAAATAATTAAACTTGCATTTAAAATATTTTAATAATTAAACATGCATTTTAAAATTCACTTACAATTCTAGAATTTATATTGTTTAACAAAATTTACAGAATTTCTGCACTAATTATTCCAGAACTATTGGTCATGATCCATCAATGGGTTAAGAGACAGTTTTTGGTGGTACGAGTGGTACAGTAATTTGAAATTTTTCTTTTGTTACGGAATTATATGTTATTTGATTTGTTAATTTATAATTTTATTCACTTTTAGGAATTTTTTACATTTATTTATCATTTCTTCTTTTGTTAGATTTTTTTCAGAGAAATTGTTTATATAAAACAAATTGTTTATACATTCATAAGTGATTGGTGCTAAAAGTTTCAGAATCATTGTTTCACACTATTCATATTATGCAACCTTTTGTAAAATTTGTGAAATAATAAGTTGAAAACAATAATTATATCCATGAAATTTCATAACAATTATTTATTATTGGGTAGTATTGCATCAAAGTATGTTCTTTTTAGCACAATACAAAGTCTGTATTCCAGACGTCCAGCCTCTGGACTTGCAGACTACTAGAACAAAAAAAATGTTGGCTGCAATCACACAAACAGCAAAATAACACAATAATATAAAATAAATGAATTAATGTAAAATGAACTGCTGAAGTATATAAAGAGGGCTATATTATTATTGTATATGTAAATACTTTGGATATGCTACTAAGCCCAGCTTTGACATTTTCAGTAACTTGTGCAGTTAGCTGACTCCTTCTGAAAATCAATGCCCTAGGTAGCTACCTGTGTTGGCAGTGCTTTGAACTGGTCCTGCATGCTGTTGTATATACTCCAAATACTAAATATATATTGAGAAAAAAAAAGAGTAGTGGAATATAGTTTACCAGAAAAGATTACTCCATTTGTTTCATAAAAATGAAAAAAGTATTACTTTGGGATGCTGCTAAGGAATTATGCTAACTTTAGAAAGAGAGAATTGTACTTTTAATGTCATTCAATGTATATTTTTGAAATTAGGAAGGGTGCAAAATTGAATAATAAAATGTTATTAAGAAGATCAATAAGTAATTGATAAGATTTTTCTTTGAAAACTAACTAATTATTTACAGATAATGAGATACTAATCTCTAACTATTAAGGTATATTGCCATCTGACGTTTAATATATTCCTAGGGAACTTAAGTGACTCATGTACAGAGTTGCTAAGAATGAATGATAGGATTTCATGAGTTTCTGTTTATGCATTATTATTAAGTAACATAAATCGAAAATGCATTTATTAAATTTGGTGACTCAAAAAGATCACAGACAAAATAAATAAATTTCAATATGTGCAGTATTTACATCATAACAGATATCATAAAATATTCAGTTTTACTCCATACTTGGTGAGAATATTTGTTGTAATGTTTGCCATTGCTTGTGTGGTTCTTTCTTTGAAGTGGTCAAGATTATCAGTTTCTTTTCACTTTAAATTTGATTTTTGATAAAATAAGTGAAAGTGAAGTAAGATCAGGACTTCTTGCAAGGCATGAGACAGATACATTAATAACAATCAATGATTTGTTTTATCAAATAAAATAATTCAGGAAATGGGACAGTATTCTAACTTGTTGAAAGGAGATTTGAAAATCAATGCATTCCATTTTTATGAACTCAATTTTGAGGGAATAAAGCAATTTGTAGCATATCTAAATACACAGTGAAATTGGTACTGGTTGCAGTAAAGAAAAAAAAAAAAGCCTAAAATCCTGTTACTCATTAATGTTTACTTTCTTGTATTCTTGTTACTAATTAAGCCACATTATCTGTTGATCTTATAAGAATGTCAAAAATGTACATATTACATACATGGATGAATTTTCAGAATAAAACAATTTGGCAATTTCAGGAAGTTGTACAGCTGTGTGCAAGCAGGTTGCTTCATCTGAAAAAAAGATATTTTTTAGAAGTTCTAATTCATTATCAAGTCTTTGTACCATGCTAACAGTATTGATAACCTTATATTCCTGAATTTTATAGGGATGTAACCACAGTTGATTATCCTTGATGTTACATGCATACACATAATCTTCTTGAATGAATGGATTAAATGAAAGTGCTTTCAATACATATTCCACAGTCACCTGTTATCAGGACTAGATTCAGAAATGCTGTGTTGTTGTTGTGATTTATCTCTCTTCTCTGACAGTAACATTAGATTAAGCCCATGAAATTCATCATGGCAAGATTGCACCTGTTGTTGACAAGAGCCTTGAGCACCATACAGATGACAGTATGACTTTGCTCAGATCTGTCCCCAATTTTGAAGGAAAGCACCCCAGGGGAAGGACAGGTCTCTCGTCCCTCATCCCTTACCATCAATCTATCCAGAGGCCTTTTGGCTTGCTGCATAGTAGAGTGCCTCCATGCCATACAGACACTATACAAACATTCATGCCTTCTCTTGGATTTTAACCCGGGCCCTTCGGTACGGCAGTTAGCGTCACTAACCACTAGCCCAGTTATGCAGTTTCAGAAATGTATGTGCATATACACAAACACATACATACACACATGCATGTGCATGATGTACACATACATACATATCTGAATCCAGTCCTAATAACAGAAAAGTACTAAAATGTGCACAGCCATCTATTTTTCCATCATATTCTTAATTACTATTAATGCTTACCTTGTAGAAAACAATATGTTTGTAATTATCACTAGCAGCACCAGTGTTGTTATAATTGCCCAGATAACAATCACTAGCATCAAATATGTGTCTATGTTATTGATTTTTTAGGGGAAAATTGAATTACAGCTGTGTATTTTCTGGGTATGTTGAGAAGGCTTATAAAACTGAAAAACATAGATTTAAAAATGGTTGTTTTTTATGCAGAAACTGATTTAAATTTTAAACTTACAAATTTATTATTGGGCAATTTTAATACATTTTACTACAAACTATGTGTATTTTATGAACAACTAAATTTCTTTTATTATTTATGTAGATTAGAACAGTGTTTATTAAGTGTATTATTATAGAGAAAATACATTTACTTAATTCATATTCTGTGCTGCCCAGATGTTATAATTGTTAGAGAAGCCAACTACGATACCAAAGGGTCCCAGTTCGAATCCCAGGAGAAGGCATTGGTGTAAATTGTCTATCCACTCATAGGAGGTAACAGTGGCCACCTATTAGGTACCTCCACAATAAACTGTCTGACCTTAGTAGTGGCAAAAGCCTAAAAATGACTAGTGCTCACCATAAAAAAAAGTTCTTATTCCTTATTCTCTAATGTGATTAAAAATTAATAAACTGTAATTGTAAGAGGCAGAAAAAATTTTCAATTGAGCCAAAAATTCAGCTTTCTGAACAAAATTTAAAACTAATTTAAAATTCTGAGTTTTAATATTAAGTTCTATTGTGGTTTGATAAAAATGAAATCACTTTTTAAGAATTTTTAATGAAAATTCTGAAAGAATGTAAAGTTTTACATTTCTGTGATCGTTAAGTATATTGCCATAAATGCTAAACCTGTTTATTTCTTAATTTAATTTAGAATTAATGCATGAGAACATACATGAACATTTTATAAATTTTACTTACAAAGAATAAAATCTAATAAAAATTCAGATGACTTAAAATTTTCTGTTTTTGTATTTTGCCAATTATTTTCATTTTGTAAATCATCAAATATACTCGAAATACTATTGTGTAGTATGTTAAAATAAATCTGATAGTAATGATGTTAACAAATTAAATTTCTGAGTAAGTATAAACAAATTGTTTTTTAATAAAAATATATCACATATTTTTGAATCAAAATGATAACAATTTTCAAGTCACCATCGGAAAAAAACTTTGTTATTTTATTTTTTCAAGAAAGGAGTACTTTCCACTTCATTCAAATTTGCAAAAATGCACATAAATTTAAGTTACTTGTCACCACAGAAGCCATGTGGAGTTGCAATGTGGTAGACTACCTGTAAAATGTACACTCACGTTTGTGAAAATTGCAACACCAAGAAGGAATCGTCATAATTGAATGCAATTTAATACACAGTTGAGTGGTAGTGGTACAAATAAATGATTAAATGTTCAAAGCAAACAAACAAGAACAAGAGATCAGAATCAGTATTTTGTGTGGCCACCACGCGCCGCAATAAGTGCTGCTACACGACGTGGCATGGAGTCAAACAAAGTTTGAATGTCTGACTGAGGAAGAGCATTCCATATCGTTTGTACGCGTACCCAAAGTTCGTCTGCAGACGCAACAGGACGAGGATCACGAGCAAGACGCCGACCAATGACATCCCACACATGTTCAATTGGCGACATATCCGGGGAACACGCAGGCCAAGGAAGAAGCTGTACCTGCTGCGCTGCAAAGAAGGATTTAACAATCCGAGCAGTATGAGGGCGGGCATTGTCCTGTTGAAATACAGCGCCTGGCAAGCTTTGAAGGAAGGGAACAGCTTCGGGCTGTAGAACTTCACGGATATACCGGTTGCTGTTCAGATTGCCCACAATTCGTAGCAATTGAGATCGTCTATGATATGCTATGGCGCCCCAGACCATAACTCCGGGTGTTCGTCCACTGTGGCGTTCGATAATGCACTCCGGAAGGTGGCGTTCACCGGCATAGCGTCTGACACGAATGCGGCCATCATGGTACCACAAATTAAAGCGGGATTCGTCAGAAAACACGACATGCTGCCAATCAGCACGCCAGTCTCTATGCTGATTGGCCCATTGTAGCCGCAGGCGGCGATGGTCGTGCGTTAGGGGGATCCTGTATAAAGGAGTCCGTGCGCGCAGTCCACACTGCAGCAGACGTCTACGAATTGATGAAGCACACAATGAAACACCTGTAGCTATTGACCACAGTGCTGCCAATTGTCTAGAGGAAGCTGTACGGTCCGTCCGCGCCATGCGGACCAGGTGTCTATCATCGCGAGCTGACGTCACATTTCGGGGTCCACTCCCGGATTTCCGAGTTGTCCGACACTCGTCCGTCCACTGCTTCCAAACGCGCATCACTGTGCTGCTGTTACGCTGCACACGAGAGGCTACTGCACGATACGACAATCCAGCTTCACGAAGGCCGATGATTCTCCCTCGTTCAAACTCTGTAAGTTGTTCAAATCTCGCTCTCTTTCGTCGACGAGGCATAAGTACAGATTGAGTTAATGTTTACCACTAGCAGATAACCACCGATAACTATACACGCCTCGCTACAGCCGTCTATTTATTCGGATCCATCAGCCGTTCAGAGGGCGCTGCTCAGCATACGCATGCGCTACGGATTTGCAATTCTAATCATTTGCATATCATGCGCTACTTTGCATTTCCTGAAAATTTCAGCTCACTCGTTACGCGAGTGAGCTGAAATTTGACTGAATTATACTGGTTCACTTCTTCAAAAATCAGAGTGCTGGCAGTAGTAAATTTTTAATGTCAGTGCAGTCACTTGAGAAATAAATGACAATTTTTTAAAGTTGGAATTTTAATTTTTAAAATAATGTTTTTTAACACATTTTTGTTAAAATTCTATCATTTAAAAACACTATTTGGTTGTGTTTGTACATGTGGAGAAGGGGCTGTGATGTTTAAATGTGGTGATGTTTTTTTCTTTGGTGCTTTGGTTACTTATAAAACTGACAAGTACTTTTTTTCTTTAGAATATAAGGGTGTCATGATAATGAGAAAAACTATAATTGCAAATTATACTGTAATTCCAATAAAACTTTAAAATATGTTAACATTTTTCATCTCTGTCTTATCTCCATATAGCAATGATTTATTCATTAATTAAAAAGGCCAAGACTGTAAGTATCGCATTACAAATTCATCTGTTGCTAAGATATTTAAATTTACTTCATGTTTTATTTTTTCTAATGTTAAAAATAGTTCTTAGCTAAAGTGTGCCTGAATTTCTTTCTCTGCATTTAGTCAAATATGACATTTTTGTCCTGACAGAGCTTAATTTTCAAAGGAGGAATTGCATATATAAAGATAAACAAGACACAGATTTTTTAAAATTTACCCTCATTCTTTCTTTTGTCATAGCGCAGTGCTGATCAGAATTTAAAGTATAAAATATCATATAAATTCAAGTCAATTTCCAGTTTAGTCTTACTGGTAGCTTGCAAAGTTTAAAAAATTAGTTTTGAATATTTTAAATGTAATGCATAAATATTTAGCTATATTAATGAACCTGCTGAAGATAACAAGATTTCTGTGTTCAGCTCCGAAAATATCATTCTAAGGAATAATAATAATAATGATAATAACACAAAATATAATAAGTATTATGAACACAGTTAAAAATGCTTTAAATAATTTTCAATATCTAATTTGAACTAAGTATTTTTTAATTTTAGGATACAAGAGAGAGTGTCTTTTGACATTATGTTTAAGAATAGAGATTTTAATCATAATTTTGTTAAATTTAAATCATGATATTATTTATATATTCTTTTTCCTTTCAAAACATTTCAGCCAACAGCTAAAGTTCCTGGAACATCTCGTCTAACTGCATCACGAGGAGGTACTGGAGTAAGTATACTTAATAAATATATAATGATAACATAAAATTTTCTGTGTACAAAGTGCTTTTATGAGTGTAATATTGAAGAGTATTTTTTTTTTTTCGTATAACAAAAAAAAAATGAATATGCATGAATGTTACAGCAAAGAATATTTTTTGATTAATCTTCACATTTCATCTTGTAAGAGTTCTAAATATTATATTCTAAGGGTATTCAGAAATTTTATTTTTGATAAAGTGGCATCCAGCTATTTGAATCATTAGAAATGGTTGTTTCTCATTTAATAGATACATAGTTGAGTATAAGTCATTTTCTAGGATTAATAATTCTATATACAGAAATAATAATTAGTTTACACTTTAATGAAATGAAATTATGCTTCTTGAAGTAACTTAATTTTCTGTTTTTCATCTAACAAAAGCGGTAGGGAATTTAAAAATGAAAAGAAAAAAAATATATCTGTAGTTTTCTTAGTATTTTTTCAAAAATTCATATTCATTAATATGATTAAGGATTAAGGATGGCTGTTTGTTAAAAAATAGAATTTGTAATTTCTGTATATGAATTGTTTTTATTTACCTCTTTTTTTTCCTATAAGAAAATTATCACATGCATTATCATGTTTTGATTACTCTTTTAAAAATGAAACTGCCATTTCATTAACAAGAAAAATAATATTTCTCAGAATGTACAGAGCATATTCTTATGCAAAATATATACAAAACAGTTATTACTGCTTATAAAAATAGCAGCAATGCAGAATCTCATTGTACATTTTAGATGAAAAAGTGTTATACAATGAAACTATCAAAAGGCTTCAGTTATATATCTTTTACATAAACTCTGCACTAATTTTGTTGGTGGGTGCTAAATATGTAAATAATTTCATTTGTTAATAAATATACTAGTTCAGAAAATACTTTCTTACTAAAAATTTCTTGTTAATCCATAAATTGTACACAAGTAAAAACAATTTGAAACCATAAAAAAATTCTTTTAGTAAATTATCTAGAAAACGAAATTTTATAAAAGTGTGAAATTTGGATAATGTTGATTTATAATCAACAATTTTTTAAGTTTGTTTTAAATTTTATTTGTTGTTTGTTTTTGTAAAAAAAATTTTTATTTTTATTCAGTTTTGCATATACTATATGTATCAGCATGTGCAAAACACATATTGATATATAATGGGCTTTAAATAATTGTCTTATCAGTGTTAATGGTGACATAATAAAAATATTTTACCATTCCAATAGTGTTTGTATTATTCTCGTCTGTATGTACATTTGTTATGGATTGCTTTGATTCATAGTACATTGTTTGTTGGCTTTAGAGTGGCATGCCTTTAGTTCAAATTCTAATACTAAGGATAGCATCAGTCAAATTATTTCTAATAAATACTTTATAATTACCAAATTCAAGCAGTTTTTTCATCTGCATATGATATTCTGATTTACTTATTTTCATAATTTTTTATCACTAATAGTGGGGTCGTTCTATGGTACCTTCCTCTTCTGGGCTGTCCTCTGTCAGTTCCCAAGAAGCTCTTACCCGTCCAATGACTGCTGTCCGTGGTGCTGGCTTTACATCATCTGGGCGAGGTACTTACACTTTGCTTCCGCTACTTGGCCTAACTAAATTGCTGCTGCACTTCTCTCTCCTTACTGTTGTGATATCAAAAATGTAAATATTCTAAAATAGGCATGATTAATGTGCAAGTTATTTGTGGCCACAAATGCCAATCAAAATAAAATGAAATTGTAAACTTCTTTCTAATGCTTCGTATCAAATCTTTTGCATCTGCAACAACTATTTGATGCTTCAATACCTCATATCTGAGACATTCACAAATCATCACATATGTGTATATGTGTATACATACATGTATATTCTGAAGTAAATAAATAAAATATTATTCCTTCTTTTGCTTCAGTTAGCATCATTTCTCATTATATATATATATATATATATATATATAATACTGTTCTTAAAATACAGAACATCTAGAGCTGAAAAGCACATTTTTGTGAGATACATGAAGTAAGCAATGCAGAGCAAAAGATTAGCTTATACATATTGAATACTATAGATTCCAGCTGTGATGTTCTCTACACTGATTGAAGCAGATTCCTTTTTGTGTGATATTATTAATAACTAAAGTATTGGCTAGTGATATAAATGCCTTTCTCATTGAGCCTTCGGTACATAATTTGCCACATTAAAAAAGTTTCGGTATTGCTGAGCTTGAAACTTTGTTAATCTAGAAATTTTTATTCCATTGAGAAGTTACAGAAGAAAAACTGATTCTGAGAAACAGTTTCCCTTTTCAGCCCTATACTGGTTTCCTGGCAATAGTTTTAAGCTTTAAATGATTTCCAGAAGGTAGAAACCATCCTAAAATTGTCATAATTTTCTACCTTATTTCTAGTTATTTCTATTTGTTTTTATTTCTATTTCTATTTGTTACATTAGCCACAACCATGCTTAGTGGTTGTGGAGGGAGTTAACATTCTTCCATCTGACCTAAACAATAAGTCTCAAGGCATATTCGTTTCGAGTGTTAATATTTAGATTAAAAGGTTTTCCTAAATGGAATTTTGGTGCTATAAAAGTGTAATAAATATTGAAATCAAATCCTGAATTGCAGAAGTTTGTGAAGAAACATACTTTGTGCTAAGTGCATGCTATATATTTTGATTATCTCAGGCCATTATTTGCATTTCAGAATTTATGATATTGATGATATAGTGATTGCATATTTCATGAAAAAATAAATTAGAGTTAGAATTAAAAATAAATTACTTTATGAAACATCCTTATTTTTATAAATGTAAAGATGATTTTGGACACCAGTGGTTGTTATGTTTAGGAAATGTAATACAGTATAAAGTCTGAAATCCAGAATCTAGTATCCGGAATGTTCTAATATCCGAACCACTAGCAAATATTTTTTTCCCACAAAGTTCAGGAATGAAAAATATAATGCTTAAAAAATGGAAATGAAAATAAAAACAGATGTGATATAATAGAGATTTTTCCCCTAACTGAGATTCTTATTTTTTGCTTTGAAAGACCTCCTGCATAGGAAATCGCATCTTGCCCAATGACAATGCAGTGATTGACATTAGCCACAATCATGCTTTTAATCTTAGTGGTTATGGAGGGAATTAACATTCTTCCATCTGACCTAAACAGTAAGTGAATCCTCGAGACATATTTATTTCCAGTGTTTTGTTGCTCATATTGGTTTTCTTTTGTAGGGATAGCAAGCAGCAGAGAGAGAAAGAATTAGATCCTGAAGAACTTTAAGTTCTGTTATCATAGTAATCTGCACTTTTCCTTGACTTTCCCATTTGATACAATTCATTGTTATTACAGCCGTCTTATCAAAATTAAAGTTTGAGTTTTCAATTATGTTGAAATATGTTGATTCTGGAGCGTAGCAGGATCTGAAAAGTGAAAGCAAGTTTGATACTTGTTTTTCTATTGCAGCTGTATTGAGAGAATACAGTGTTGGTGCAATTCAGGCTCAAGAAAATGCTATTTGAAAATTAGGCAAAACAAGCATCATATTTTATGGAAATTTTGAATGATACATTTTTCAATTACTGGAATTTGTGGAGATATGCAGAGGAGTGATAATAAATGAAGATCATATAACAGAAGTTTTCCATTGCAATGGCAGTGCCCTAATCAGCACTTAACTAACAGATGGCGAAAACTGTTGTGTAGTTCTAAATCCAGAAAATATCATTACTATGGCAAAATATTATCATTAATATGGATTCATTAAGTTTTTGAAAAAGAAAAGAATTTGACTGACACTTTAGTAGAAATTCTCAACCTAGCAATTACAAGAATGGAACTCTGAAAAAATTATATCTGTTTATAAAATTAAAGATAAAGGTTTAGCACTAAAGATGAGACAGCTTGAACAACTTACATCAAAAGAAATGTTTAATAAAACAAATAAATAAATATTAAGTTTCTTCTGTGAATTTTGATTTCCTGAAGATCATAAATATTTCATTATTTGATATTTTTAATTTTGTAATTTCTATGTATCATCTTACTAGAATTATATTGAGGATTTAACATTCAGAATTTTCCAAATTCAGGAATTGCCAGAGTCCCAACGATTCTGGATTTCAGACTTCATACTGTAATATAACTGTTATTAATATCTTTAGCATTTGATTCATTATATATGAGCAAAATATGTTTACCTCTTTAAAAGAATGAGTAACATAAATACATTATGCTATTATCCATAAAGATAGTGTTTAAGCAATCTAATTGAATTCTAACTAATGCCCTTTTGTTTTTTATATTTCATTTTATTTACACATGAAAAATTTTCATTTCATATATGTGTGTTTGGAACTTTTCTTTCAATGGGGTGCTTGTCACCAAATGGGCACCAAAGTGTCAAATGTGATAGCCTTTTTAAATCTCATCATGAACAACTGTACGATGAAATAATGTTTAATGTGTGCATTGCTGAATTTGTGCAACTCTCTGTTGTTTTCTTTAAGTAGTTCACTTTGTTGATGGGGATATTCTTCCTTTATACACGGCAATCTGTTTTTACTTAAAAATATCAGAGAATTGGGGAAATTTGGCATTGTGCACAGCTTTGGCATTGCACATTAAAAACACATTATATTCATTATATATAAAATAGTTACTCTTTTCATAAAACTTTACGTATCATTAGGGTTGCTGCCATGTAGTTAGATTTCATGCTGGTATTTATGTTTGGTGCTAAGTAATGCCCTATTAACAGAAAAAGTACCGTTATTTTTAGTGATTTATAACCAGATATCATTTGTTTTAACTTCTTTAAATGCTAAAAAATTTTTATTTTTTTTCCTCACTGTAAAGTCT
Organism: Stegodyphus mimosarum; assembly: GCA_000611955.2. Classification (NCBI taxonomy): domain Eukaryota; kingdom Metazoa; phylum Arthropoda; class Arachnida; order Araneae; family Eresidae; genus Stegodyphus; species Stegodyphus mimosarum. Next base: position 303,227 of record KK120198.1, read on the forward strand.
CCTCCTTATTGTTTGACAAATTATTTTTTTCGTCTTATTTTGTTGTTGTTGTTGTTGAAATTTTTGTATCAAATTTTGTTTATTTTATTCAGATTTTCTGTAGTTGATACATGGAATATAATGTATGGAATATAATTTGGGAAACATTGCATTCCGGTTTTTATGTAATAATAGTATAACATTTAATAATACCACTCAAATTATATAACTCGGTGCAATAAAAATTGTCATGCTTTTGCTGCAGTTTGTGACAACATGAAGGGAGTGAATATAAGCCATGCTTGACCAAAATATATTATTTGCATTTTCGTGAAAACGTTTTCTGAATGTTATAATATACCTTTATTTTATTACAGCACCATCAGGTATATTTGACCCTCTCAATCAAGCAAAATCTACTATATCTCCTTTGCAAATGAAAGATGAAAACAGGTAATTGATTTGTATTTTGTTTTAATAAATAATGTAAGTTTTCAAAAAAAAGAGCATAATTTTTTTAACATTTAAGCATAAAATATATATATCAAACACTATTTTTTAATATATAACATATGTAGCTACTTTTCTTCTGTAGCTTTGTAGTGTTTAAACTTTGCAATTAAAATTATTTTAAAAATTTGATTTATTGCATCAGTATAATTTTTTAATGCACTGTAATCATGTAACTCTGATAGAGTTATGTTACTTCAATTGAGCAATATGTGTATATAGCAGAAAACTTCCTTTCTTCCTTTCTTAAACTTTAAGAATTTTATTAGCCAACATTTTAACCCTCTCAGCATTACGGATGGAAAATTCAGTATAGAAGGCTGGCTTTCATATACATTACATGTGAAAATGAATTCCAGTATTTAATGTATCTGATTTCAAGTTGGTTGTATATTGAAAGGAAAGGAATCAAAGTACAGAGTGAGAGAGTCGTTTTTTTAATTATAATCAAGAAAATGCTTGGAGGGTTAAAAGCAATAAAAATGAAACAAAAATTAATTTTTACATATCAAACAGCGAGAGAGAAATTGTTTTACTTAGATAAGGTATAATTACAATTATTCAGCTGTATTACTAAATAATGAAGAATCTGTATGTATTTCCTTGCATTGTAAAAAAATAGTGGCTCCTAGAACCACCAAATTTTGATCACGTGTACTCCTCTACCTGAGCATATGTGCCACAAAGCCAGAATTTTGAATTTGTTTTTGATTTACTTTATATTTTGTATGAATTTAATGACTTCTTGATTAATAAACTCAGCATTAAAAAAGCAGTGTGTTGTAACTCTGCAAAGTGTAAGATATTTATGTTTAAAATTTAAGGAGAAAATCCAGCTATTCAAAAGAAATTTAAAATACTTTTATCTCCCATTCACCAGTTTGTTGCTAAATTCTGGTTTCATATTTAATCTGTATTTTATTGATTAACAAACTAAGCAGTTTTAAGAATAATAAACACAGTTCTTTATCTCTGTTGTTATTCATTACTATCTGAATGTGTGAAATTACTCTAAACTCATTAAAAGCTTTGCATACTTTTTTCTTTTTTATTGTACATATTTTAGGCAGCAGGCCATGCCAGTGGCTAGTGTGTTTTAAATAATTAGTAATGCCTCAAAGTAGAACTGTCTAACTTTGAGTGTATTAAACATGACCCACATTTGAGAAGTATATATTCTGTAAAACAAACTCAATTACTAATTAGAAGTATGGAATTACTTTGTAATTACAGTTGCAGTGTAATTGTTTTTCAATTACAATTATGATGTAATTGCAATTAAAGTGTAATTACAGTTAGTTACATTGTGATTGTGAAATCTGATTGCAATTACATTCTAATTACAAAGTAATTGCATAATGTAATTACATAGTAATAGTGAAATCTAATTATAGTTACACTGCAATTATATTTTCATTATAATTGTATAATCTAATTACAGTTACAATGTAATTGCAATTATAGAAACTAATTGGACTTACAATGTAATTGTGTCTGAAATAGATAATTATAATTATCTTACTAGGAAAGTAATTGCCTCTGATAATTTCAGTTACATAACCTATAGAAATTGTAAGCGTAATTAAGAATTACAGTAAATGAAAGAATATTTGAAATGGTTTACCATTTTTCACAATGAGTTGTTAACTAATAAAAGGGGATAATCACCTGTAAGAAATATTGTTTCCATCTGGAATCATCCTGCCTAATTTCTGAATCTCTTGTCAAAAACTACAAATATATTTACAGCAGATATGTAAAAGAAATTTAGTTAAAGTGAAAATGTTTTACAAGAACTATTTTTGGCTGTTTCATATAGAACTAAATATGCACAACATTGTTAAACAACTGTGTGTGTTTTTGATAGATAGTCTTTGATAAATATAAAGATTTGAATTATTTAATTAAGGGAAAGCAAACACAGACTGTATGCCTATGGAATGAGATGCCTTTGTGGTAGGTTTGTTAAGAGTTTTTATTATTATTATTATTATACAAGAAACACATCACAATTTATAACAGACCTAACTAATTTTTATAATTTTATCTAATTTAGTCCCTGTTCGCCTGTAGAAAAATGACTCTGATCATCCTGCATATTTGCTACGTGTATTAAAATTTTCAATAACAGTGTTGATTGTGAACTAGTTTATTATTAGATACAAAATACATTTTCAATCAATCGTTAAAAAACGTTATTTATTTACAAGTGTAATATCTATACACCTGTGAGATATATTTTTCAGAGCTTCAGATACAAATGAGCAAGCATAATTTTGTCAAGTACCTGTAGGTTACTATTATGGCAGAAGGTTAGGCTTTATGAATTATGGCAAGTTCCTTCCAATTTTCATTACGTATAGGGGTCCAAAATTACCACTTTGCCTCAGATGAAAAAAATGTATGTTCAGCTGTGATTATGAAACAGGCCTTTATTAAATATAACCCATATTTTCAATAAATAATTAAAACACATAATTTTTTTGAAGGAGATGCACGTATCCAAACTATTTTCCATAGTTTGAGGTAAAAGAAAAAACAAGCGTAATGTTATTAAGAAGTGTCTGAAGATGACAGTTGCTGTTGGAAAAAATGACATTATTTTTTATCTGAGGTCATCCTTAATTAATATGTGAACTGCATCTTATAGTAATGATATTAACTGTGAATTAGGCCTTTATTAAATACAAATCATATTTGAAATGAACAGTTAAAGTACATTTTGCTGCAAGCAAATAGTATCAGTAGTATAAATATGAATACAAGTGAAAAATTTTCAAATAAGGATTAAATAATATAAAAAAATAAAATTACTAAGCTTTTTTAATTTATTAATAATAAATAATTTAATAATAAATTTCAAATAATTTTATAGCATCATTATGTACAAAGGAAAGACTTAATTGCAAGAGTGAATACAAAGCTAAGATATAATAACGTGCTTCTCATTGAACTTCTAATTAAACAAATGTCCATTAGAATCTGAAATTTTTGAGAAGAAGCTCTAAGGAATATGCAGTAGGGTTGCTTTTGTCGAATTTTTATTCTTAACAATCTAAATATATATATGTATATCTTTTACAATGGTTATCATCATATGTCATTTAATTGTTTGGTTTTTATTGCTAAAATGTTTGTGCATAATATTTTATGTGACTTTTTAGAAAAGTAATTTTAAATGTTATTACATGAGTGTATGATTATACTGAACAATTTTTTTATTATTGTAAAGCACACTAAAATCATTTACCTAAGAAATGTGATACTTTCTCTGAAGGATTTTTCTGTTTTTATGGAGCTTGTTAAAATATTATGTTCTACTTTTTGCCACAATTTAGGATAAATATAATCCATTAGTGAAATATGTCTGTTACAATTGATACATATATTTGAATTATAGTGGAACTGTTACAACCACAAAGAATGAAGGTTATGTTAGATGACACAATTTTAAGAAAATTTCATGGTATCTTTAAGAAAATAAAGCTCTTTTCCCCCTCACCCGTTAAAGACCAACAAAACAGACTGGGATTAATTATTCCCAACGCTACGAAATTTTCATTCTTAAGCAAGTAGAAATAATGTACTGTATTTAATTTTTGTCTAATGTCAATAGCATTTAATTTTTGCCGTCATTCCTTTTTAATCTTCATGCTTAACAATTTTTTATTTATTTTTGTGTTTAATGGAATAATATCTTGTTATCTGGAAATTTTTTTTATATATATTTCCTGAAATAAATTTCTTTGTAATGTAAATTGTGATATTTATATGTTTTAGTCCTGAAGAGAGATTGAAGCAACTGGAAAAAAAAGTTTTAGAATTGTTAGAAGAAAGTTGCATTGCTGCAGGCTCAGGAGAGTTAAAACTAGTTGGTGTTTATTTTATATATTCCATAAATATGCCACTTTAATTTTAGAGCAATGCAATTTCAATTCTGTTTGTATTATAGGCCTTAGAAAAAGCTAAAGAAGCTGCAAGTAAAGAAAGAGGTCTCACTAGGCAAAGAGATCAACTTGCTTTAGAAATAACACCAAACATGGATTTAACATTTTCTGTATGTGTATTTCCATTTTACAGTTTTATCTACAGTTGTTAGTAGTTGTATTTTGGTAAAATTTTTGTAGTTATATTACTGTTAGTGCCAAACTCAGTATCAAAATAAATCATTATAATTTTTTCCAATATGCAGGTATTGCTTAATCTAGCCACTCAATATGGAAACAATGAAATGTATGGAGAAGCTCTGAATACATATCAGATAATAATTAAAAACAGATCTTTTAGCAATGCAGGTAATTGACATGGCTTTTGTTTGAACTATGCCTAATACTATTATGTATATCATATTGATATTAACTTGGTATAATGCCATAAACTTTTATTTCTTCTTTAGGTCGTCTCAAAACAAATATGGGAAATTTATGTTTCAATCAAGGGAATTATCCTAAAGCTATCAAATTTTATAGAATGGCTTTAGATCAAGTTCCTAATACTCATAGGGATATGAGGTAATGGATTTTTATGAAAAGAATGTGTTTTTCTAAATATCAGTTTCGTACAATTTTTTTTAATTGCAATATTAATTATCATCTGGTCATTTTCCATTTTCCTCAGCATATGTAAAATTCTAGTTAAAAATATTTCATAATGAAAACAAAAGTGGATACTTATGGAAAATTCTGTCAACCGCAAGACACGATGTCAATCGCGCCAAACCCTCGAACCATATTCTCTTTCGAATTGATACTCGCTTCGCACAAGCCTTAATATTGTAAGGCCATTGCTTCCTAGTTTTTACACAAAGTGCCATATTGTAGCCATTAACACAATTTTTTGAGGCCGGTAAGATTCCATAACTTTGGAAATATTCAACAGCATGCTCTTCTGTAGTAAGCAGGTCCCAAATTTTAATATTTTTTTTTTTCGAAAATGCATGATAGAGGGAAAAAAATGAGTCTTTACTAAAGAATAATAACTAACATGTATAATCAAGGTTACACCAAACCCAGTGTGTTTGAAGAAGACTTTTACATTTTTGGTGAAAAATCGCGTCTTTGTTTAATAGGCAAAAATGGTCAATGGATTTTTACGTAAGTACCCAAAAGGGTAATGATATTCTCATAATGCTCACAAATGAAAAAAATTGACTAATTTGTTGATAATGAAGTTTTACATTCTGAAAATTGTCATTTCTTGAGCGCAATATTTCTGAAAACTATATTTATTCCATTTTCTTTGAAAATAGATTATAAATTAAATTTTAAATTTAGGAAAAATATTTTACAAGTGATCAACTTTTCGTTCTTTTAGCAAGAATTGCTTACATGTATCAAAATGATTTCAATGCATACCAATAAATATTTGAAGCAAATTCCAAAATTTATATAATTAAACTTTTAATTAAGAACTGAATCACTTTTATTATGTTCTGTATTTTATTTACAACATTATAAAATTAATATAAATTTAGGAAAAATATTTTACAAGTGATCAACTTTTCGTTCTTTTAGCAAGAATTGCTTACATGTATCAAAATGATTTCAATGCATACCAATAAATATTTGAAGCAAATTCCAAAATTTATATAATTAAACTTTTAATTAAGAACTGAATCACTTTTATTATGTTCTGTATTTTATTTACAACATTATAAAATTAATATAAAAAAATTAATATTAATAAAATATTTTATTATAAATTAGGAGAAAAATGTTTGGGAAATAAAACTCGCAAGAAAAAGAAAAATATTTCATTATCTTTTTAATGAGGAGCAAATGAATCTTAAGCTTTCAGTTCTTGATTATAACTTAGCAATGAATTACAAATAATTTATTTATTTATCTTGGACCATTTTCTTCACTTTGTATTATATATGTGTGTATAATGCTAAGTTAAAAATTGTAACTGAAAGGAAAAGAATGAATTTAAAAGTTGAAGTTTAATCAAAGTATAAAAAATGCTAATAAAAAATATAATTTAAGTGTAAATTAAAA
>KK120198.1:309734-344302 GCA_000611955.2 Stegodyphus mimosarum
TTGGAAAAGTATAATTAAGTAAATATAAAAAATGCAAAAAATACAAGACTAATTCTTAAGTTACATAGTATTTTTTATAGTTTAATTAATTAATTTTTTAATTAAGTTCAACTTTTAAATTCATTTTTTGCTTGTTTAGTTGTAATTTAGTGTAATTAATTATTTGAACTCTATCTTAGCAGAAGTTGTGCAGGATAATTATTTTAAAAGTTATATTTACAATTATTTTTTTCAATTTTAATAGTTATATATATTATTATTATTTTAAAGAAATGGCTGAAAAGGTTAATTCTTGATATTAAAAGAGTAGCAAGAGAGACAGAAGTATATTTTATTTATTAAAATTATATCAAATTTGATGAATAACATATTTTTAACCTCTTGATAAAAGTCCTAAAACTTCCTTAAAGAAGGTTACATTTGTTCTGAAAGGGAAGAAGGAACAAAAAGCCACATAGAGTGATCCCTTCCCCCACCCATCCATTTATTAGAATGGAAATATTGTAATCATTTAAAAAATTCTTTGTTTTATCCCTTATTAACAAAGTTTTAATTTAAACCATTATTTAGTTATTGTATTATTTACATGATAAAGTAAAAAGTTAATTTTATCCCTGTTAGCATGAATTATTCAGGAACTATGATTATAGCCACAGAGCAATAGATTTAAATTATGTGTTTGTTAGGTTTTTAATAAAGAGTAACTAGTATAAAGATGTATAAGTATTTACTAATAATTGACTTTCTTCAATTTCAATCATTTTTAAAACTCTTTTCATTCTACACTGGACCTTATGTTTCAGCAATTAATTTCTGTTTGGAATCAAATAAAGTCTCACAAAAGGTTAACTTCTACAGATTTATTGTTTGCACTGTCATCAAGATCATGGCAATTGTAGAAGTGGTTGCTAGTTGTATACCAGCTATGCCACATAACAAGCATATCGGTGGATCTACAAACCCAATAGAATGGAGATATTTTTGTAGTCATGGCGAGATAGGAAAAAAAAAAAATATTCTCACATCCATAGCTCTATGTAGGTTATGGGTATCCGGAGTCTTCAATAAGGAACACCAGGACTTCTCCCAGCTAATTCTCCTAACAGTTTGGCTGATATACTTTGATGCTAGACTTAATAATTTTTAAAGATAAATATTTAAATAATGCTTTTTACAGATTAAATATTAGAGTTAAAATTTGCTTTATATATTACTTACCACCACTTCATTATGAAATTAGGTTCAAGGAGTAGTGTACTCTGCATTTTTGTAAAATGTATGCACTTTTGTATACTCTGATAGATATTTGCTTATTTGCTATATGTTCATGGTAATTTTATAAAATAAATGCATGAAACAATGTAACATTTTTATTCATGTTAGAATATTTTTGTGGTATTAATCATCTTTGTATATTTAATTTTGAAAGCCCCATGGCTAATAATTTTTGTTGTTGATGTTTTGAATTTAGTTAAAAAATTGATTAGAATTTCAGCTTATGAAAATGTATACTTTGTTTCTTAAATAATTTTCTCCTTATTGCAATTATTATAAAGCCAATATTTATGTTAGTAGAAATGAATGATTAAATTTTCAGTTTTTAAATTGCAGGATTAAAATTATGAAAAACATTGGGCTCGCCTTTGTTAAACTTGGCCAATACACTGATGCTATAACATCATATGAATATATAATGGCAGAAAAAGCAGATTTTAGGACTGCCTTGCATCTTCTTTTATGTCACCATGCTCTTGGAGACAAAGAGAAAATGAAAAAGAGTTTTGTGAAGCTGTTAGATATTGTTTTGGATCATGTTGAAGATGAAGATAAATACTCAGCTACTTCTGTAAGTACTGATCAAGTATAGCATAGAAGTATAAGCATAGAAGTATAGTGTAGAAGATAAAAAAATGTGCACAACTTTAGAACCAGATTTGTGTGAATTTTATAATTTTATGGATTTTAGATAATCAGAGAAAAATTATTATATTTAGGCCTAAAAAATAGGATAAATAATGATTAAAACATGTAAAAGATGTTTATTTCATTTTAATATTTTTATAGCATGAAACAAGAGGTTTGTAAAATGACATATAAAATTTATTTTTCATATGTGTCAGATGTCTGTTTTACAGTAGGCTGGTTTAAAATTCTAGAATATTCTAGCTTAAGTTTTTTTAAGTGAAGTTAATATATATAGTCATTACTTCCCAATAAGTTGCACAATTTTGTTACTCTGAATATTTCAAATACTTTTCTCTTAAAGATAAACTTTCATCACTTGCTTCTTTTGATGTTCTATATATGATTACCTTGATTAAAATTTTCTTTGTTGAATTTAAAATATTGACAGTCATTTCATTAACCATAATTTGATAGTATTCTTTTAAAGTCCTTCCAATCCACAGTATTTTTGTCTTAAAATAGTTGCCCATTTTTCTTTTTTTTTTTTTTTCAAAGAAGCAGTTCTTTAGTTTAACCTTTAGCCCTTATTAGATACTTAACCTAGAAAAATCTGACATAATTTGTTTATGAAAAAAAGATAAATGAGGCCATAAGTTGTGCTGTACAATTATCAAAGTAGGTTCAGAAACAAGTTTTTAACTAAAACATTTTGCAGTCTTTTTCACCATATGTAGTATTTGACTACATGAGCTTCAGCTATTGTTGAATATTAAATCAGTACAATTTTGGTTTCCTATTGTGTTACTCTTGAACTACATATGTATTTGAAAGTTCATTTTTATGCCTCTTTTTCTTTTTTTTATTTCTATTTAGGATGACCCCCAGACAAATCTTATTGTTGAAGCCATAAAAAATGATTCACTTCGTAAAATAGAGAGGCAAAGGTATGTATGCAAGATTTTTCTGTTGATAGTTTAAATTGCATATTAATTATGGAGAAAAAATTTTTATTAATGGGTGCAAACAACATTATGTATTTTTTGTGCTATGTATGAGAAATTCCTTAACAGTAATGAATGATGCATTTGCTCCCTTGCATTGAAGTTATATTTTGCTTTGTATAAAAATTGTGTTTGTTCTTAATGAATAGTTGTCATAAGTATCTGTACAAATCAATAATTTCTGTTGGTAAGAAATCTAAAAATTATTGATTTAAAATTATGATGATGACAGTAGAAATAACATTAAACAAGAAAATTAAATTTAAAAATAATTTTATTTGTAGGAAACAAGAAGCAGAGTGGACAATTCTAACAGCTGCTAAATTGATTGCTCCCGTGATTTTAGACACTTTTGCTGCTGGTTATGAATGGTACTATCCTTAATACAGTATCACTTTCTATAAGAATAATCCATTCAAAGACTAAATATAGCTTTTTAGAATAAATTTCAAATTAAAAGGTTTTTTTCATCCTGTGTGCTTAATATGCAACAAACCAGAATCAAAATTTTTCACTATTTCACCTTGTAGGACCCTCTAGTCTATTTTGTAGTGTAACAGCTGAGATGCATGTAGAAACCACACTGGAGAAGGGTGGAAAGAACTATTTATTAACTCTTTTAAAATTCACAATGCGTCGACTTGACACTAACAAACTACGCCTCACTCAGGCAGTAACTCAAATAGCAAGAACTAAACTAAAGATTTGAAGATATTAACAAGTAGTAGAATTATGCTACAGGGCTCAGACTATCCTATTTCCTAAAAGAGTGTTGAAAATCTAGTGGCAGCAAAGTAATAGCTGTTACGCCATGTTAACCCACAATAAATGCTAAGCAGAAGCTCACGCTACAAAAGCACAGTGTTCACCCACACTCTCTAACTTTCCCTTCTAGAACTCTGTATTTAAACCATATCTCCTCAAAGTAGAATTTGCATTAATTACTTCATGCACACTATCAAATTTAAATATTCTGGCATTGACAATTAGGGGAAATGAAGCCCTATAGGAAAGTACATAAAATTAAATTAAATTGGTTATTTAAAATAAATATAAATCCTTACAACTTAAATATAAATGATTTATAAAAATGAGATTTATTAATATAGGTATCTTTTTTTTATTAATTGGAATACTGTGTCCTTGTTTAAACTTGTTGACATTTGCTCACGTTTTTTCATAGTGCTGTTTTTTTAAAATTATGTACAGTCATGCCAATAGATAGGCTGTAATAATTTTAACAAAGCTATAAAACTGTATCTTATAAAAACAAAATATCAAATTCTAATTAAATATTTTACTTTTTATAAATACAAATAATTATGTATATGTAATTATGTATCCTCATTTGTAGCATTCTATCACAGATCTTTTATTTCTCAGTAGTTGAGTCATAAAGTCAGTATAATTATCCATTTTAAAATTAAAAGGAATTTGAACTTTTTTTTTAAATTTTTAAATCACAAAATATCGTAGAAATTATGTAAATGTACTTTGGGGCATAATTTATGCAGAAACTGACACTCATTATTTTCTTCTTCATAAAGTTCAGTTGATCTTCTGGAGAGGTTCTAAGGCAAATGATGGTTTTCAAGTTTTCAAGTTTAGGTTTACAGTTTTTTATAGGTTTTCCATTAAAAAGGTCATCATTAAATCTGAAATATGTTATATAATATTTTCTTCTTGTAGAAATATTGTTTATTGACCTGGAAGCTTGTTCAGCTTCAGTGTACTAATATCAATATTCTTCATAAGGACTTTACACTATTAGGAATTTTATTATACAGTTTTTCTTTTAAAGCCATCACCTTCAAGTTTCAAAAATCATTAATTTCTATTTTATGCTTCAGTATAAAATGTAATGTTTTTCTAAATATGATTATGATATGGAAATATATTTTCCTTGGAAAAAATTAACAATCATAGGAAAAGAACTAGAGGCTTGCAAATTAAAGACAAATTTGCAAAGGGCTCAAATGAAATTGCTTTACTGGTCATACTCCATATTTGATGATTCAGTATCTGTGATTTTACTATCTATGATTCAAAGTAGCAGAAGAGGAAATATTTAAATGCTATAATGTTCTCTGGGACACCGCATGTGTATTCTTAAATTATAAGAAGCCCCTTTCATTCTAAGTTCAGCTTCAGTTTCAACTTGATAGTCATAAATATGTAAGTAAGCAATTTCAACTATTGGTGGTTCAAAGAATATTTGACTTGTCTTGATATCCATAACCATACTTTTCCTTTTTAAGCTTTCTTTCATTCTTCTTCTTTCTTCACCCTATACTCATTTGTAACATCATAGCTCTTTTCTTTGTCAGTAGTGGAGTCTAAGTCACTGAATTCAGTCTAGGTTCGAATCCCAGTGAACAGGCACGTTGCATCTGTTTTTAACTTACTTCCTGGTAACCTATCAAGTGCAAATTTTGTACACATATTGTTTCTCGATGGCAATGCAGTATGGTGAAGAGTTTTTTTTCCCCCAAAAAAATTCATTTTAGTTTTCTTTTTTTTAATGCTTAAAACATTTTTTGCACATATCTGGTCAAACTAAGCACTTCATAATTTTGCTGTTTGCACCATTGGATACAGCAGGAAAAATAAAAATCGTTTCAATGAAACTAGTATGAAAATTTTAATTTAATTTCTGAATTTTTGTCAATTTTTTTTAAATTACTGGATTTTTTAGACTATTTGAATTTCAACACCTAAAAATGTATCCAGCATAAAGTTTTGAAATTTTCACAGATTATAAAGCAAACTTTTTACCCTCTTTTAGAACAAGAATGATAAAAAAAAACTATTAACTGACCAATTTTCTACATTGTTTTTAAATATATTGCAGTCTAAAGCAGATAGAATTAAAAAAAAAGGTTTTGAGTTTGCCATCTTGATCACTTAATGATGAACTGGCGATATTTTTTTCTTAGCTTTAAGTAAAATTAAAAATTTCATCATTGATAATGTGTAAAAATACAATTGGAAGAAAAGGTTTTTATACAATAAGTTTCTTAATTGAAAAAAAAATGGCATTTGGAAGTAGAAGCAGTACTTACTTAAAGTTTTATCATTGGCAAATTGGAAATTTGTTATAATACGTTCTATATGTATAATATGTAAAATACAATGCACAGTCACCAAAAATAGAAATTGAATTTAAGCTATTATATAACAAGAGTTAAGCTAATGACAAGCTGAAGCATTACTGAAGATCAGAATCTTTGTGTTAAGTTGTGTTGTCTTCCTAATACTTGTTACAAGTAAATTCTAACAAATAGTGATGTTTTTATTTAAATGGAACACTAGGATGAGAGGCAACCATCTTATTTTATAAAGGTTCCTTTACATAAAAATACTGTGTCTATTGAGAAAACTATATTACATGAAGACTTATTGGATGAGAAAGTGTTACTGAACTGAGATTTATTTAAAACTGGACCTCATTAAAACTAGGCAACAAAGTGTGAAATATATACAAAATACCTGACTAAAGTACAGAGAAGATTAAGAAATTATCATATAGAGAAGATTAAGAAATTATCATATAGAGAAGATTAAGAAATTATCATATAGAGAAGATTAAGAAATTATCATATAAAATGTTATAGAATAGTGTTGTACTTTATATGATGTTATTAAAATGCTGCACTATTTTTATTATATCATATTTATTAATTATTATATTGTTATAATATTTATATGGTAATTTCTCTTTTCATTTTAAAATTTGGTCAATTATCAAATTTGTTATAACTCATGTATTTTATGGAATGTTATAAATTGTTTTTGTATATGGTATACCTTACAAATTAGTTTTATAATATGATTGAACTGCACATTATCTTATAAAAATTTCAGTGATTTATGATGGGTTACTTTTTTTAGGTGTGTTGATCAAATTAAGGTATCACCATATGCAGATCTGGCTAATGATCTTGAAATAAATAAGGCAGTAACTTATCTCCGTAAACGAGAATTTAACCAGGTAATTGTTATAAAAGTTGTATAAATTCAAAGATATATCAAAATCGTAAAAGTGATCAAATGATTAAAATATTTCAAAGTATGTTAGTATAAAAGAGAGAGAAAATTATTAATCATATCATAGTTTAGTATTTTGAAGTGGCGAACAGACAGACAACTTAATATGTTTTATGATAATAATTAAATATTAACTACGACATGAATATATGTTTGGTTTCAAGCTCTTCTGTTATATAATATATATAGTGTATCTGTATTATATATATATATATCATTACAAATTTTGTATAAATAATTTTAGTGAAATTTTGTGTAAAATTGGGGTATCTCTCGAATAATGTAATATAAAATGCTTTAAGAAATCGAAGCTTTGCCAGAAAAATAAGATTACTGGGGCAAGTCTATTTAACATTGAGGTAAATGGTTGAAATAGCACTAAATGTAATCTGGCTAAAATGGCGAGATATCATCAAGCTGGCCACGGTCTTGGCAACTAGTTTTATACCCCAAATTGGCGATATTTTGTACAATTCCTTTTGTGGAAAGTTCTAGGACTGTAGCGAATTTCTTTTGAGAAAATAAATTTTGTCCAGCTGTCATTAATTCTGTGAGCATTCAATCCATTGCAAACACATAAACATGCAACAATGTACATATCAGTACCTTTTTGCTTACTAATTACATAATGTAGTATTTGTAGTCTTGGGCTATGCAGCTTTAGCATTTTAAGTTTCTTAAGATGATTTTTAAATATCATACTTTTTGCCCTAAGTTATTCCATTATGGTTCCTGAGTTTTTAAATAATGATGCTACTGAATCTGACTGTAGTTTTTCAGTAAAATAAAATATACCATGGCTGACTTAATGTTCACTGCTTGGGAACTCATATTTATGTATATACAACCATAATGTAAATATCAGGCTTATTGCCTGATAGTTCCATCAGAACTATTTTATCAGTTTTTCATCTCATCACCAATTCCTATTTTACTTTCACTCTCTTTTATATTTATTTTTATTATCATAATAATTAACCCAATTATTCTGATAATCTAATCTATATAGCTTATACTAGACCATTTTATTGAAGATGAAAAGGACTGCATCTTCATCATGAAATAATGACGTAAAACTTCACTACTTTATCCATCACTTAAATCAAAATTAAGCTTCTCCAAAGCTCTCTATTTAAATAGTAGCCATATCCATTTATGCTTAAATTTAGATATATATGCATGGCCAAGCTAAACTGGTCAATAATAAAAAATACACAATTTTTAATATTAATATTTAATATATTATATCTAAAACCAAAACTGAAAAATGTTAACAGACTTTTGATTTATATTTCAAATATATGCCTATTAAACATTTATTTTCTTTTGCTATTTTAAAGTTTTAAAGCAGTATCTAAAATGATATCTTATTATTAATAGATCAAAAGGATTTATGAAGGCTATTACTTGTAATTATTTTGTTTGCTATTTGTTAAATTAAATGTATTGAAATTTTTTTTATCTGTAGTTATAAAAACATAAGTATATGATATGTTTCTGTAATACAGTTGTCTTTATATTATTAATAGGCTATAGAAACTCTGAAAGCATTTGAAAGAAAAGAAACTAAAGTTGCAAGCACTGCTGCAACTAACTTAGCTTTCTTATATTACTTGGTAAGAACAATTTTAGTAAATTATTCTGCTTGGAGGTTATTAGAAGTTAACAACTATAAAATCTTTATTAGAGAAAGCTAATCAGTTTTTTTTTTGTTCTGATTAATATAAGATGAAAAATGTCTGATTTATAACTGTGATCAATTTCAGTATACTTATTACATTCAGTACTAAGGTAACTGCTAAATTTATGAAATATTATTCTTATGTATATAGCAAGGTGATATTTCTCAAGCAGAAAAATGTGCTGATCAAGCTGTTATTGCAGATCGCTATAATGCTGGAGGTAAATATATATTAACTAAATTTTCATTGTAAAGTATTCATTACTGTTTTTAAAATATATTAATACAAAGAAAATTATAGTTAATCTCAAATTATTTATGGTAAAATCTCGTTTTTCAAAATATTAATTTATTTTACTAGCTTTCAGTTTTTTTTTTCATTTTTTCAACTTTTAATCTTTTATGAATGTATTTTCATATAATTTAATAAATATAAATACCTCTATGCGCCATTTTTCGCCAAATTGCTTTTTGCTATTCCATGCTATACAAATGCTTTGCTCTGTCTCTTCATTTTTCCTTTGTTAAAAATATTTATGATGTCGAATTCTAAATTTACTAGTATTACTATTTAAATTACTATCGAATATGTGATCTTCTTCTAAAGAAAAATGAGCTGTTATTACAATTGAATAAAAGTGTGGAGTTTTTAAAGTGAAATTCATCTGTCATCAGTTCTGCAGCCTTTTCACTCACTACGAAAATATCCAGACTCTCGACTGGAAATATCACATATATGTATATACTTAGCATAGATAAGTAGGCACACATAATACATGTATACATGCATAAAAGGATTTCCTATTTATTATTAATAATCTCTAACTTTGAAATAAACCTCTACTTGTAAAGAAGGATTAATAGAATATAAAATTATGAAGATTGTTAACAATTATTTTTAATGCTTCATTTAAACACAAAAGTGCAACTTTAAAATATCAAAATCATAAATCAGAAATAAAATGAGACAGAAAAGTTTTTCAAAAAACAAAGAATTGGAAAAGGACATTAAAGGCATTTAAACTCTAGTAATTTAATTAATTTGCATAATAAAAGTGTACAACCTAAGAAAAAAATCACCATAAATTCATTGTACCTGAAAGCCCATTTTAATATTATGAAAACCTTAAAGTATCAAGAAATAAAATGTGTTCACCTGGCCATATTGCTGCTACAACTTCATGCATCTACATCATTGATATCAGAATAGTATAGAAAAACAATAAGATGAAAAATCAAAATTGTAAAACATAACTTACTTTTAAGGCACATAAAGCTGCAGCAAGAGAAATAATATATGTAGAAGAAGTTTCTTCATCCAAAGCCAGTAGATAGTTGATAATAATATGTGAATACAAGAATAAAAATAGTGATAAATTTGAATATGAGAGTTAAAAAATGAAAATTATGACAAACTGAAATAAAGTATAAGGGAACTGCAGATATATGAAACAAAGTTTAAAAAACAATAAATAACATGCAGTTATGAAACAGTAAAATCCACATATTTTTGTTTAATTTAAACTCCATACAATATAAATGATGTGAAAAAAAAGCATAAAAGGAAAATAATCATAAGTAATGGACAGTGCAATTTTACTTATAATTTCTTTCAAAAACTAAATTTAAATTTCTACACATATATGTGAGTGAATGCACATGTACATTTTCAAAATGCCTCATACTAAACTGCTGCATTTAATTTTATATATATAAAGGTACATCTCTGTTACAGTCGCCCTCAAATATATTTGATGATTTTAGATTTGTGCCAAGATCTCTGCTTTAATTTCACCAAGTTGTTGAAGTGCTAATGTAAAAATGAACAATGCAATATATGTAATAACAGTGCTACTTACATGTTGTTTTCTAAGAATATTTTTAAGAATGCTTATTTTTATTATTTTATCGCATGTAATTGTTACAATCAACTTCAGAACTTTTGCTCATATTAAGCGTTTGTTACAGCATTTCATGGACGTCAGCTCCTTTGCCCAAGAGTACATAAATCTAATAGCAGCGATGAACAATATTCTGAAACTGCTGAAAGAAAAGAAATCAGAGTAAAACATAGATATTTAATGTACAAAATGAGAACAGTTAGTGGTATGATCATCATAAATTCTAAAAATGCAAAATATATTTTTGGAATTTTAACTCGTAAACTACTTGACATCTCAAAAGAAAACAGCATTTCTGTTTGTATGGTAAAAGTGATTCTATTTAGTTCAGTCTTAACCATTTATTGGTCAGATTTTTTTTTCCCAAATTAAAAAAAAAAATGCAGCTTTTCATTGCTGAAAATTAATATGTGTTCTAAAATTAATATAGGTACCTGAATTCTAAAATTCAAAACATTTTTGTTGGTAAGCAGTTTTTTTACTTCACCTACTGGTGGTCATAAATGTGACATCCTGTTCACTCATCTCCAGTTTTCCCTGCAGTGCACCCAAATTTTAAATTAAAAAAATACTCATTGATGCTACATATATCAAATATGTTGCTTTAAGGTATTTAAAATAAGTATCTGCATAAAAACAACTTAAAAATATATAAAGAATATTTTGGGAAATGGTTTTACAAAATTACTATGAAAACAACTTTACAACCTTTCTTGACCATCAGAGTGTAAAAATCACATTGAAATCATTGTGAAACACACTGAAATGATTTATTGTAAAGTATTTTATTGCTTACTGTATCAAAAAATATCTTATCATCTATTTTATTCCTGCACTCGGATTCACATTCTGAATCTATCACAAATGCTATTTTGACTTGTAACAATATGTTAAGAATTGGAAATTATGGAAAATACAAACTGATTATGTTTTCTATTCAAGGCAGAAAATCTTACTAAGAAAGTGTGGAGAAAGTAGGATTAGTTGCACCAACTCTTAGCAATATTCAGAAATAATTGTGAAACATAATGTGACATGTAAGTAGTGAAAAATTCACTTTCAACAGTGCAATTGTTCTCTTTGTTGCATGACATGCAACACCAACAAAATGGGCACAAACGAATGTGTGTGCATGCAACGTGTGATGCAAACATGTGACGCATGATGCTGACCAAGAAGGGGTTCATATCAATTCAGTGAAATATTATTGTTACATTTCTCTGAAAATATAATATGTGTTCTATAAATTAAACAAGCTTCTTACAAGGCTTAAAAACAGTGAATGATTTGGCAACAAAAAATACTATAGTCTGACTTCAGGCATTATGCAGCAGTATGTTATTTCATTGAAAAGTTGGATTTTGAAGGCTTTGTGTATATAATAACATCTTATTAATTATTGGGTTTCAACAGTATAATTACTAAATCTGCTGCTGCTTGAATTATTTAGTTTATTTCTGCTCAGGTATATTGAAACCTTCCTGAGCCTTTTATGGTTCTAGATGAATTTTCTGTTATGTGGAAGTGGTGGCCTTAAAGAAAATGATTGTTGATGATATTTAGTATTTAGGGTTTATTTATATTTTTTAAAATGCTGATCTCTTCCAAAGTTTGTTGCCATAAGAAGTTCACTATATTACAGTTATTGAAATGTTTCACACTTGTGCATTTGATATTTTTTCAGCATGTCGAGAGTTCTGATTCTTAATTTCACTTTGATACTAGACCTCATATTGAAGAAACAATCATTTATTAATATTATATCTCTATGATCAATAATTTGGCTCCTTAATTGCCTTTTTGTTTGGCATACATCTGAAACCAAAACACTGTACATCAAAGCATCCTTTATTTTATACCTACTAAATAATTTATATCACTAATGCCAACCTGATGAATTATTGTTTATTATTTTGATCACTGCATGGCTCTCAACATCAGCTTGAGAAATGACTCACACAGTAATGTTTAAATATTTAAAAAAAATGTTAGCAATTGAATAGACCTTTTATGTTGACATTACACTTGGGAATGGTTGTGGACTTCAGGTAATACTACTGTGAAGTGTTGGGTCTGTGTTTGATGAGGAGAAATTTACCAGAAATTTCCTTGCATATGGGAAAAAAAAGTAAATGATACTGTTAGGCTAATAGGTTCTATTCAATGCTATTTGAATTCAGAATAACTAATTTGTTATTCAAATAAGCTCAGGACTGGTACCAGAGCTGCATCAGGTGGCAGAAGGAAAAGCATAATTTTTAGAATTTAGATAAACACTGAGCCACAAAATTAAAGGATGACAAAATCCTTAGAATTTATGGAAGGCACCGGGATGCAAAATTTAGGGGTGGCAAAATTTTTAGAATTTAAGGAGGTACTTGAACAGCAGAATTTTAGACCCATAGATAGATATGGAAAAATTTATTTATTCAATATTCATATAAGCTTTAAGCGTGTGTGGAAAATAGGCTTAATAAATTGAACTGATATAATTTAGGCTTAACTTTGCGAGTGTGCGATAGAAGCAAGACAGAATTTAGCAGAACAACATGTCTTTAGCTGCTAATCTCATGATGCATCATGATAGCTGATCTCTAACTAAGCTTTATGATGACAGTCATGAATTTGAAAGTTTTCATATATCGCAAAAGAAACCAGTGAAGTTTTCCAAGTAATAGAATTTGTGAAGAAATGTGGAGAGGTGGTAATAAATGAAGTTAATAAAACAACATTTTTTCATTGCAACAATAATGCTCCAATCATTAGTCAGCTAATGGACAGTGAAATTTCTATTATTGTTCTAAATCCAGGACAACCTCTCTGTCACTGCTATCGCTAGCAATAGCAGTGACAGAGAGGTTATTGAGAACAAAAAAATTTCAATGGACAGTTTAGTATAAATTCTCAACACAGCACTTACGGGTCTTAAACAACGGAACTTTGTAACTGAACAAGAAATTATGCCTGCTTATAGAATTAAAGAGAAAGTATGAACACATAAAACAAATAAATATTGAGCTTTTTTTTTTGGTTAATTTTGTCATAAATGCTTCATTATTTCATAAATCATTGTTTCATATTTTTAATTTTATAATTTCTATATGTCATCTTACTAGATTTATTGTGATGATCTAATATTCTGAAAAATCCCAAATATGGAATCACTGAAGTGTTTATGAGTCTAAATCTCAATCTTATTAAGAATGATAAAAATTAATAATCTTGGACTTATTAAGAGTCTTAATGATCTCGGACTTACAAGAATACTGTATTATTGCAATCATTTGTTTCTTACACCGAGAACTGGCTGTAAGCAATGTGACATAGTCAGCTTCCTAGGTGGCTGATTTTTGGAAGGTATCAACTAGATAGTTTCCATAAGTCATAAATAAATAAAGGTACACTTCGTTTTTAATTATTTGATCGATTTAATTTATGCTAGGTGCCAACTCTGCTGATTGGCATTTTCATCTGGAGCTTGACTTGCTTACACCATAGTGCAATATATTGTATCCTGGACATATGCTAAATATCTTTCATTTTTGGTCATCATTACACATGCATGGCTTTTAATGGGTTCTAAATGCATGAAAATTGTCATAAAAAGCACAAACGTTCTTATTGTCAGGTGCTTCTTTATCTATGGCCTTTAATATATTCATAACAATAACATCTGGAGGAAGGAAGCCAAATTTAAATAATACAATTCTTTATATTTAAAAATATGATCCTGCAATCTTTTTTCTTAGCAAAATATTATTATTTGTTTCATTTTCTTAAAAAATATTACAGTAATATTACAAGAAAGGTCATTACTATGAAGTCAAAAAATTATAACCACTTTCTTGTCAATATCATCATGCAGCTAAATATTCCATTGTTTTCTTAATTTAAAGCACTGCTGTCAGTACTGTATATCTGAATATGTAGGAAGTGTTTGTTCTTTCTCAAAAAGTGTATGCAGAATTCACTGTTAGTAAAACTTAGTATTTCAATGAGATCAGAATATTTTTAGTTAGAGCAACAGGAGTTAATATTTTGTGTTTTTATGCATTAGAGGCATATGCTTTGTTTCAAATGTGAACATAAACAAAATTAAGGTATTTCCTGACGAAAACTTTCAAAATATATTTTTCTGAGTGAAAGAGAAGAATATTGATTTAAAGCTATAATCTTGTGTATCTTCATAAATTTCTTTCTAAGACTTCTTTATAATGAAAATATGTTGGAAAGTCACCTGGCAACGAACTCCTAGTAAAAGACTGTTTCTGAAAGTGACCAATATTTCTGAGACTGTAAATAACACTGATACTGAACATCTTATTAGTCATACTTTCTAAGGCAATCAGTCACTTCTGCAGAATACCATATCATCTGGAACTGCAGCTAATAACTTTAGAAAGGTTTCACTGACTGTCAAAAAGGCTGTTATACATCCTTCTTTTAAGTGTAACAAGCATATGTCAGGAAGTTTTAAGAATTGTAATTTTATGCATTTTTAACTTTTATTATAAGTTCATTATAACATTGTATAAACACATTTAGTTTATATATATTTTCTGTCTCCAAAAATATTTTGAATTGATTTATTATGCAATTGATATACAAGTCTGTAAATGATTTAGTGTTTTTTTTTGGTATACATTACCAGTTGAAGCTAATTTCAGATTATTTTCAATATTTAAACCAGTGGTTCTCAACCTTTTTTTGCTCCATGCATCCCTTTCTCCATTACTAAAAGACCATGCCCCCTTTTTCAGACTCAAAAGATACATATACTTTTATTTCAAATGAGATTATTTTTGTCATGTTTTATAAATTAAAAGCAGAAAGGTGTAGAAAATGTTGATAAATACCAAAACTTGAATAAAAGTAATTTTTTATATTCATAAACTAAAATTAAATAAAATTAGTAAAGCAACAACCTTCGAGTGTAGATTTAGTCAAGCTGTTTACTTAACAACTAAATAAATGGCCAATTGCCCCTTCTCTGAAAGTATGAAATTCTCCCCCCCCCCAGGGGGAATTTGCTCCTTGTTGAGAACCCCTGATTTAACTATTAAGTAATGTAATTTATTCTTAAATTTTAATTTAATTTTTTGATAAAGTGCTCCTTTTCCCTCTATTTTCTACCAGCTCTTGTAAATAAAGGAAATTGCTGTTTGTCTAAAGGAGATACTGAGAAAGCGGTTGAATTTTATAAGGAAGCCTTATCAAATGAAGCAAGCTGTGTTGAAGCATTGTACAATCTTGGTAATTCATAATTTAAATTTTGCAAGCAGTGTTCTTATACCAAATATTAGTTCATTATAGAAAGTAAATTTAGAAAGTACTACCCATTTAATATTAAAAAAGACATAAAAGAGACTAATTGAACAAAAGCTTTTTATTTTGCAAGTACAGTGCCTGTCATTTATTAAATTCACTGGTTAATAAATTCAGCCACTTATTATGTTCAAATTTCCAAGAACGAAAATAAATATATACAAAAACTGCTGCTTATTAAACTCATCTCTACCACATATAAAGCTTAAACTGGCAAAAGACTAATTCCTCTGTGTTGGAATATCCTACTTAATACCCATCAAAGCCTTTTACAGTTCATCCATAATGTCCATTTTCATAATCCATTCAACTTTAATATTTCCTCCTGCAAACACAACTTTTAATATTCAGTATTCAGCCTTTAGAACAGAGCATTATAAAAGCTTTCAAATGTCATTGCAGAAGAGATGATCATAATGAACAGAATTCAATTTTGTGAAAATGTAAGCACTTCAGAAGAGTTAAGTAAGTCAAAATCTCTGCTAGAGGTAATGCATATTATAGTCATTGCAGGGGGTTAATTTCTTAAAATTAGAAACACTTTTTTAAAAAATGTGGCTTTTATATAGCAGAAGCCTCAAAGGAATTGCAAACTATAGCTAATGTTTCAGATATTTATTATTAATGAATAAGCATAAAAAAGATATTTCTAAAATTAGATTTAATAAAAATTTTGGATTTTGATGGAGAATTTAGGTAATTGTTGCAGGCAATTGGCCTTAACTACAATGCATACTTTTATTTTCTATTAATTATTCAAATTGAGGATTTATTAATAAAACTACTACATTGGAAAATGCTTGTTCCTATTATTAATTTGAGGTCTGTAACATTAAAAGATTTGCAATGATTTGTAGTGATTCTGAAAATAAAAGTGGTAAAATTTATCATTAAAAAAACTGTATTTATGCCCACGATTTACATATTTTTTGTATCATATTTTTTTAATCAAAAGGAAGAGCACTCAAGCAAAATAGCAAAGAATTTGCTATATATATTTGCTGCAGTGTTATATTTTATTAAAATTTTTAAAGAGTTTTTTTTATTTAAGAAAATACAAAGTCTGCTCATATTATCAGAATTCAATATGGCACTAAGTATCAACATAATATTGCTTACTACTATAAGATGGAAACTATGAAAGATTAAATGGCTTACACACCCACACATGCTATAGGATAAACAATCTTTTTTTTTATTTAATGGTTAAAAATTCAGGTATATGAAGAATGCACGTAAGATAATGAATATTAAAATATGAATGATATTTAACATAAATGAAAAAGTCATGTTTTCAACCACAGGAAATTTCTTTGCTTTGTCATTGTAGGTCTTGCATATAAAAAGCTTAATAATGCAGAGGATGCATTGGAATCATTTTATAAACTACACGGCATTGTTCGCAATCATCCTTTAGTGATATATCAAATAGCCAGTTTGTATCCTTTGTTTTGAAAATGGTTATTATTGAAAAATTTATTTTTGGTAAGTTTTTCAAAAATTTGAAAAGAAAATATTTGTGAAATGTTTCAACAGCATTTAAAAATTATTTAATGAATATAAATTTTTGTATCTTGACTATCTCAGTATTTTTTTTCTTTCTTCATTACTCCTTAATATTGTGATACAGATATGAGCTAATAGAAGATATAGATCAAGCATTAGAATGGTAGGTTAACTTGTGTTAATCAGTTTTGCAAAAATAACTTTAAACACAAATAGCTACTCAGCTTCATTTTGACTATTTTGAACTTCATATTTCTGGTAAAATTCGTGTCTGATTCAATGCACATATTTATACTGTATATAAATTCTATTTATTAAAATATTAAATACCATTTTATATTTTTACAGTGTGTAATAATTGCATTTAATGCATCCTGCATAAAAATTGCATTTAATGCATCTATTTTGTAGAGTCATTAGGTTATATCAATACATGAACATGAAAAGTATGCAATGCCCTTGCCAGGATCCAAACTCTGGACCTCCTGAACACGTGTCGAGCATCACCATGCCTTGTCTGAAAAAAGTTAAGTTTGTTTTATTGCAAAATGATGGGAAAATTACCATCGCAAATTATCTGCATAAAACAAATCCTCTAGAGGAAATACAAAAAGGAAAAGAAAATTATATGGAATAACAATAGTGGCAGCTGTTGATATCTGCCAGATAAACTCAACAAAAAACAAAAATTTCAGACTGATTCTTTATTCAAATTTGAAGTGAATGACATTCTTCGTGCTTGCTTATAAATATTATTCTTTAATGGCATCTATAATTTAGTTTTCTTCATTTCTAATAATGTTTGTTTTTCTGCTTTTTTGTCACCCATTTTGAATACTTATTTAATTTACATAACTAAAATAACTTATTCTCCAGATTAAACTGCTTGAAAATGCAAGTAACTTGTTAATGGCATTTTTTTGGTTAATTGTAATATGAGTTTATCCTCTTTTTGATAGCTTTTTCTTATATTAAGCCAGACTTTGAGGTAATTGTGAACATCATCCTCAATAATAACTGATTAATCAGTAGGTTTAAATTTAGTAAAGGACATTTTTTAGGTATAAAATTCTTTTATACATCAGTGTTTCATACCTTACAACTATGTGTCTTGGAAATGGATTATAAATCATGTAAATTGCTATAACATGTGAAATTCACAATCCATTGTAATTTAATCTTTTATATTCAATTGAAAAAGTATTCAGAGATATTCAAAATAACTGACCCAATTTCATATGTGTATGATTTTGTACCTGTTAACACAGCATTTGCTATACAATAAACAAGAAAAAAAACTCCAAGCTATAGAATATCACCAGAATTTTTATGTAGAATGTCATTTTTGTCAAAGAAATGCTTACAATGAATCTATCGATATAGCACTCATGATGGATCCCCATTGGTATTCTGTAGCCGGCCTTCAAGATCAGTAAATCATATGCTGTGCACCTTTTTCTAATGAAATTATCTTAAGCGTTTCATTCTTTTGTTAAATTTGCCAAGAAATGAGATATGAGGACATATGCTGATATGATTTCAAGAGCTATATTTTTATCATCATAGAATGTTAACAAAGTATATATTAGAAATAAGAATTTGATTATTATCTTGCAACATTCAGTTGAATGGAGTAAGTCATACATACAATTTGTAAGTAAACCTTATAAGTTTTCATGTATTAATTTCTTTCTGTGTTTTTAAATTTAAATGCTGCCATTTGAAATTAGGTCAGTCATTTTGAATAACCTTGTATTAAGACAGGAGTGCTTATCATTTATCACTTTGATAATTACCATAGCTAATGATACAGATGATATAGACAAAGAAATTTCTGCTTTAAGTAACTCAAGAAGGAATGGACCCATTCATCAAAATATTGTTCTGCTAATAAGACAATCACTAGTTTAAACTCACTTGCAGTTAATTAACTGCATTTAATGGGATTTGCATGTATATCTAATTACAATTTGCCAAATATATTTAAATTTGCTTTATGCAACATCTATTACTATCAGTTTAGTATTTTTCATATAATTATTAAAATTAAGCCTACCAGTGATAGTTCAAATTATTCTATTTAAAACTCTAAAATTTTCATATTCTCCAGTAGAATGTGCTATGGCTATGCTTCTTCTCTCATATGTTATATAAATATGAATCATGTTTCTTCATCTACCCCTGGAAACTATTAGGCATTTTATTTCAGAGACGTGACAAAGATCAATGCCCTCGTCGGAACTCGAACTGCTTACCTTCTGAGTATTAGTCAGATATGTTTCCCAACTACATCATGAACACATGTTTTAAGGAGAGAGAAAAACTTTACATTCTTCCTCACTTAAAGGGCAACTATGGAGGAAGGGAACCAATTGCCAAAGCCAGGTGGTAATGAATTATCATTCACCACATTTTAATATCAGTATCACTGTAGAAACATTTAGAAATTTTCAAAGATGGGATTCATGAAGAATCAGTGATACCCTTGCTGGAATTCAATGTCAGGACTTTGCGACTGCTAGTCGGACATGCTTCCTAAGTACACTACGAAGGCATGTGGTAAGAAAGGAGAAAAGCCTTTCAGTTTCACTTAACTGACATATAAATAGAAATCAGTATTCTTAGGAAATCTTTCATATGCATCTGTTCTTCAACAGGAAATTTACGTTAATTAATTTTTAAATTCTTTTTTTCTCAGTTAAAATCCTTTAATCTGTATTACACATAATTTTGATTGTTTATATTTTTGTCTTTCTAAGATGTTGAATCACTGACTTCTGATTTAATTTTAAAATGTCATAAATATGAGATTTTAAAATTAGGGGGAAAAGAAAAGGATTTATAACCTTTGTTCAGTCTATGAACTCAGCTAACTAAAAACAGAAAACCATTTTTCATTTCTTCAATTTTATTGTGCATAATTATTTCACTTAGAAGTGAATGTTTTGAAATTTTCATGCCAATTAAATAAAAATCTCTTTTTTAAAAGGATTTTTATCTCAAAAGAAAACTCTTTGAGATGTTTATTAATTTCAGTTATTGGATTTGGTATTATGGTAAAACAGAACATTGAATAAATTTGATTTCTGGAACACTAGTTCTTGCACTAGTAGGCGAGCTGAAATTGCTTGGCTTAAAATAGGTGTTGAACTGAAATCTGCATACCAAGAGTAAATTGCAATTTGTTTTTAATTTTATGATTTTTATATTTTTTCATCTTTAATGAGCCCTTGAAAATGAACTATTTGATGTGTTAGTAAGCTGAAGTTTTTAGACAGCAATTCTTTATCTATTTTTTTAGGTATCAACAAGTTATTACTTTAGTACCAACTGATCCATATCTTCTTGCAAAAATTGGAGATATGTTTGAATCTGAAGGAGACAAGCAGCAAGCATTTCAATATCATTCAGATGTAAGACTACATTTTATACATAATTTGATAAATTATGTGTACCATGCAAAAATAATACTTTTGAAAAATTGTTGTTTTGAAAAAAATGCATTTCAATTTAGAAGTTAAAAAAAATATGGAAAAAAACAGGAATGAGGAATTTTTGTAAAAATAATTTTAAATGAATCTCTATTCTTCTCTTTTCATATATTAGAAAACATTAAAAACAGTCACAGAAAATGCATTTAAATGAAAAGAGAAAAATATTTTTTCTGTTCTCCTCCCAAGTTTTAGCATGGTGCTGAAGAATATGCATATACAAACAAATACATTATAGGGTTAAAACATGTAAGGGTTGTTGAGTTAAACAATTTTATTTTTTTCCAGATAAACCTTTTTTGTTGTTCTTGTTGTTGTTTTACATTAAAAAAAATGGCAATTTTGGTACTTAATGTATTAACAATGTTTCACAAATCTGAAGGATCATTTAGTTAGACTATGCCAACTGTGCAAAATTTGTATTGCCTTGGTTAATAAATACAAGCTAACACTAAATAGAAATCGATTTTAGTGAGATTTTATATATGCTTATATAATTATCAATTTATAATGTAAGTATATACATATAATTGTCAACTTTCTATTTATGATTACCTCCTAAGAAAAAAAAATGTAAAACTATTACAAACTGAAATTAGGAAATATTAACACTTAACAGGATTGTGTTAAAACAATTAAAGACTTGTAATAAACTTACAAGAATTTTAAAATTGTAATGGTATGCATTAAAATCTGACATTTTAAGAAAGCAGAAAGAATAGTACATACATTTAGTAGAACATTACAAAAAAAATTAAGTAAATTGTTGCCGATTTTCTGGAAGAGGATTGATTTATCAAGAATTCCCCTCCCCCCCAAAAAAATCCACAGTAATGTGGGTATGATCCCGTTTTGTCTCCTTCACATGTTCAAATGAATTCTTTTAATAACAAAAACTAATATATAAAATTTGCATTTGAATGAACAACTAATAGTTTTTAACCATGAAGGTAATATAATATAAATATATTTAATTATTAAATTTGTTTAAATATTATTCGCATCTATAACTCAATCCTATGTAGACTGATTAATAATTTTACACTTCAAAAATTTCTGATTTACCAAATTTACTCTAAAATATGATAGCATTTTTCTGAAGTTTAGATGTTGTCAGATTATTTCTATAATTAAAGTAGGAATAGGTAATAAATTTTTGTAATTTATAGAACATCATTTTCCGTATGAGACTTTGTTATCACTGATCCTCAGATTATTTTATATTTTATTTATAACTACTTAATAATTTACATTTAAGGTATTTCTGAAATATAAATTTATTTGAATAATATATATTGATAGTATTTGTAATTTAATATAAATATATATCTATATAGCATATGATTAGGCGTAATTAAATGATATGTTAATCTTAATTCATATGAAATTAAAAAATGTATGTAAATAATACTGTAATGAGATAAGAAGTGGTTTTATTTACACAAAATGGTTAATTTAAATAAATGGTTAATAAAACATAAAATAGTGAATTTTTACATAAACATGAATGGTTAATTTTTATGTACTGATTGTTTATTATCCTTTTGAAAAGAGAAAAATTTATAAAACAATAGAAATCTTTAAAGGCATTTTTAACTTTTTAAGTAGAATTTCAGGATTTATTTCATTAAATTAATTAAATTAACCATTTTTGTTTCTAATTATGCAACTATCATTAAAAAGAATCTTTCAAATGTCGAAAATGTTTAAATGAAATTGTTATTATTAAAATTCGAGTGAATAGAAAACATCAGAATCAGAAAGGAAAAAAAAAGAGGGGGTCCCTTTTTCGTTTCAGAATTAGGAAGATAATTTAATGTAAGTCTATTTGATCTTAACATATTTTGTAGGTTTTTTATATGCTAATAATACATGTGACTTATGACTGCACACGTTTTATCATAATATATCTTAAGATTTTTAATAATTCTTAATTATTTCTAATATAATTTTCCTTCCAAAATAATTAATTTAAATAATTTAGTCTTACAGATATTTTCCTTCAAATATGGAAATCATACAAAAATTAGGTTCCTATTTTATTGAATCTCAGATGTTTGAAGAAGCAATAAAGTTTTTTGAGCGTGCTGCTATTATTCAGTAAGTTTTTCTATTTGTATTTATTTAGATTAGAATTCATCTTGTAAAAAGCCTTTTCACTATATATTATATTATTTGTAAACTACACTAGTAAGCAAAACTTAAGTAATTTTTCTGTTTTTGACTATAATTCCACAAAAAATCAACCAGAAGACATGAAAGTCGTACTAGAGGGACACAATATAGTGCTTAAAAGATGAGGAAAGTATAGTAGCAAAAAATGTAATAGGGGCCATACAGTATGGAATGAAAAGTAAAAGGTTTTATTGATAGATTGGCATGGGTATAAAAAAACTGTGACCAAGAGGTAGAACAACAAACCAAAGACCCTCAGTAAGGTATATGACCTTCTCTAACTGCAATGGTGATGTTGCACCATCTGTCGGCACTCAAAACTAGATTATCTAACAGCTCTTGATATAAGAATCCCCTTTCTTCAAAGAGCATCTGCTTTAGTTGTCTGGTGTTCTGTGGAGGGTCAGTTTGTACCACCAAGAATCTTTCTAACATATCCCACACATGTTCAGTGGTATTTAAACCAGGGAAGCATACAAAACAATTCATAATATGAATATCATCACTTTTTAGAAGCTCCTCAACAGCATGAGTCCTGTGTGTACGTGCATAGTCATTCATAAAAAGAATGGAACCAATGGCATCCAGAAAAGATGCACGTGGGTGAGGATAACTTCATTATAGTAATGATATTATTATTAATGCTGGATGTAAGAAATTTGGCCTTCATAGAAAATCATGACTTTACTTCCCAAAACCATTAATAAAAAGTAAAAAAGTTAATATATAATTCGAGTTGGTGAAGCATGTGCCATTTTGTAGATTCTTATTAAACCTTGTATGATCAATGACCATTAAGTGGGTGATGAAGTCTTGATGTCAAGTGCCTTAGTGAAAAAGCTCTAAGTTCTCCAGCATCCCTTAGTCAAATAATACCCTTCTTGCGTGAATCAGAGATATGACTGTTGATGTGAAAGAAGCATTTATCAGTCTTATCAGGTATACTAAATTCAGGTTATAAATGGATGAATAGACTGATGTTGCTGGGTAGGTGGTTTTCAATAGTATTTGTTTGTTACACTTACAAAGTTGTCAAGAAGACTCTTTGGAGATTACTACCAACCAACACATCATTGAATCACACTTAATCTTTTAGATAAATCCTTTTGATCATATGTAAAATCGTGGGAAAACTCTTTAGATATATGCAATGATCAGTCCCAATGTTGCAGACCTTTGCAAAGTTAAAAACATAAAAAAAATATGGTAATATGGATAAAAAAAAATTATGGTAGGTTTTTTTAGCGATTTTGATTGTCACATTAGCGTGTTTCTATTCTTTTCTAATGGTACCACTAATTGCATTCTTCACAGACATGAGCTAACCCTGTGATAATGTTGAATGATGCCATTAACAATTTGTCCTGAGATATTAAAATCAGGTTTTTCAAACTAATTTGTGAAACCATGGTTATCCCAAATCCCTTCTACTGCACAATAGAATAAGGTGGTTGCTTCGAGGAAAAGTGCAAACATGTTTGATGGAACTGTATAAAGAAATGGCAGCATTTTTGATGGACCATAACAATGTATTAACAATAAATTTAAACAGTCAGTACTGGCTGTGCAAGCTAGTATATTAAACTAACTAGTATATCTGGCTGATATTTGTAACAAAAGGAATGAAATGAGTCTGTAATTGAAAAGATAAAAATGTTTCAGATTTTGAAGCAAAGGCTAAAATACCACTTTTTTGCAAGCGAACATATTATTTGGAGTACGTAGGAAAGTAAGACATTGCTTCTTACAAAACAATGAAAATAATATCATGAATTCAAGATAAAACACGGACAAATATTCAAACCCACCTCGAAGCTTTGAAACATTCATTCAAATATTAGTCTCTGGCAATTCATTTGAAGGTGTTTGATGACATTAAAATGCATACTGAATGAGTTCAGTGCGGAAAAATAAATAAATACAATAAAATAAATAAGAAATCTTGTCTTGAGGAAACAAAATTAGCAATGTTGTTTTTCTCAATTATATATCCCTGTAAAGCAGTGTTTACATTTATATCAAAATAAAATGCAGAACTAGATATTTGTTTATAATTGATATCATCTGAGCCTAAAATAAGAAAACTGTTTTAAAAAAGTTCAGTTCACTGGTGTCCATCTCATTAAGTGTCAAAGTGCTATTTTTATGTTATGTCTCTATTTAGGCTTATTGCTGTACTGCAGTGTGCTTTAGTTTCATTCTTATTGGTAAAATTAAATTAGAAAAGTCTTCTATAATGAATAATAAGTAATGAACGTATATGTACTTGAATTAAATTGACAGAATTGATTTTATTGTATGGACTTTTTGTACTGTTGCTCTCACCTGTAGTGTAAAACCTGTTGTAATGCAAAAGTTTCGATTTATTGAACTATGAAAGAATGTTTATGTATGTCCCATGTTTTGTCAGTAACATATACAATTCATTATAACTGCGAAAAAATTGTCGTATGATAAATTTCAAAGTGTTTAGCAATGTAACTGCAATGCATAACAATTGTGAAATAGTTTTGATCTCTCTTTGCTTTACATTCCTTTATTATATATCTCCTGCCCCCCCCCCAATATCATTTTTCCTAAAACCTTTACCTAATAAGATATAGGGTAGTCCAAAGGGACTCCACCATAGCAGTTGATTGTAAAAAGGGTTCCACAAGTCAAAAAGTTTGAGAACTGCTAATCTAAATCTAAATAAATGTGCATTTTAAGTTTTGGAAAGGGAGTTATCTTTTAGCAATGCTGAAAAGGGTACATGAGAGCAAAACAACTTAAAAATCACTGTTCTAAAAGAATTAAATCTTAACTAATTGAAATAATATAATCTTCACTATTTCTATCTGTAAACAGGAATAAAACAAAATTAAAAATTTGAAAGCAATTTATTTAAAAATTCAATTATGTATTTATATACGGTGACCTCATTTGTGATGAGCCAGGTTTAATAAGATTGCTTTTATATTAGCTGATCCAGTTTAATTTTTTCTCATTGTCTCATTTCTCATTGTTTGCAGAGACATTGATAGTTGTAAAATATACAAGATAATAAAAATATTCTCAAAAAACTTTGCCAGTGATTGTAAATCTAGTAATTATAATTGCATTCATTGTAATTGTAATACATTTTTTACACTTAATGTAAAATTATTTCTATAGAGCCATATGATAATTAAAATTTGAGTAATTTTCTTAATAAAATGATGTAATAATTTTAAAAGTTTTCAAAAAATTAAATACCATCTGTGTTTCACGAATAGTAATGAGTTCACAAATACCTTTTTATAATATATATTTTTTATATGGATAAAAATGACCAAATTTTTAATAAATAGTTTTTTTAAATTGTGTTACTTATTAATTTCAGAAATTTAATTTTAAAATATCATTTTATATTTTCCTGTCTCAAGTTAACCTGTCATGGAATGTCGTATTTTCCCATTTGGAAATGTAATGTAACTGTCGTCATACTAAAGAAACAAATATTTACTGCTACTAGGATAAGGTTTTTCATTTTCTGATATATTCATTTACGTAAATTCCAAAGTACTTCAATAATTTAAAATTTAAAAATAAATTTCGAAGTTAAACGTGTTTTCAAATACCCATGAAAATTATCACTGCATGTTTACTTGCCTGAGAGTATAGCTAAAAATCATGTAATTGAGCAAAATATACATGATATAAACTGCTGTTATTTTGAAACTGATTTTTTGTATGTTAAAATGCTGCATTAATATGGCAAGATGAAAATGCTTAAAAATTATGTTTTAAGTCACTTTCATTTTATCAAAACAAAAAACGATAACTCTTGGTGTACATATGGATTGTATGCTCTTACAACACTTTTTATGCATACCATTCAAACTATTAGCATTTGATTTTGTTTTAAGTAGTAATTTTCTGATGAGACGGAAGAAAAGTATTACCTTTTATCATTACAGCATACAATTTTTATACACTGTTATAAAGTATACCTAACCTTTCCTGAAATCTGAAATTGAGATATAATATATTGTTTATATTTGTATCTCTGTTTCTATTCAAATTATTTTATTCATGCTTTCCATAATTACAAAATAATTAAAATTCTTTTTCCTTTGCCATCTACTTTTGAACTTAAAACTTATTCTTAAAAACAACAATTTACAAACTTAAAAACAACACTTTACAAACTTAAAAACAACAATTTACATTCACAGCAACATGTTATTTTTTTCTAAATAATTTTCTTAATTAACTTATTTCTTGCTTTGATTATTCAGTGGTAGTTCCTATGATTAACAACAGTAATTTTAAACTAAATTGAAAACCTGTATTGCAATTTTTAACTTTTAAATAGAATAGGATTTTAGTAAACAAATTTTATGAGTATTTTATGGTAAAAACTAAATTAAAAACTAAATGTGGAGGTTTGGCATTTCTTTTAAATTAATTATTTCTCCAACAGACCGAATCAAGTCAAATGGAAGTTAATGGTGGCAGCATGTCAAAGGAGGAGTGGTAATTACCAGCAAGCATTTGAAGAGTATAAAGCTATTCATCGCAAATTTCCAGATGATGTGGAATGTAACTATCTTTTCATCTACAGCTTCAACTAAAATAGTAGTTATTAAAGGAAACTGATATTAATTTTTGCAAAATATGAATTGCTTTTTGCTATAAATAATAAAATACAAAATGCAGATTTAAAGTGAATATTCGGTAATTTAAAAAAAATAAGAATTTATATGCTTTCATTTGAAAGTTGTTGATTAAAATATTACTTTCAATTAATTTTATAATCTATGTTTTGTTTGATTGGTCATATGTTTAAATGATTCCATATCTATTGATTTGGTTAGCCCTTCTTTCTGAGGACTAAGGTTATTAAGATAGGATTTCACAATTCTGTTTAATAGTTTAGCCACTAGAATAAAAATTATTTAATAATACTGATGCAACACACTAATAATTCTAAGAGAAGTGTTCATAATTATTATAACATGCTTTTGCTTTAATATACAAAATTAATGTTTAATATACAAGATTTTTTCTTCTGAATATTTACATAAGGAAAATCTTAGAAAACATAAATTTGTAAACATGTTTGATACCCAATAAAATAAATTTATGAGCTTGTGAACAAACATATGAGGACCAATGAAACAAATTTATGACTGGTAAGGCAATCATGCGTTCGATATTGATAAGAACACTTTTATCCATAAGCAGCACACGCTGTCTATTGCTGAAAATCCTACATATATTTCACAGAGAATAATGGTGTAACAGTTTTATCTGAGTCTAAAATCCTAAATATACTTTCAAAGGA
Source organism: Stegodyphus mimosarum (assembly GCA_000611955.2). Taxonomy (NCBI): domain Eukaryota; kingdom Metazoa; phylum Arthropoda; class Arachnida; order Araneae; family Eresidae; genus Stegodyphus; species Stegodyphus mimosarum. The sequence continues at coordinate 338,075 of KK120198.1, forward strand.
GTTAAAGCAACAAGAATCAGCATAATATTCATAACTTTTCAGGACTAGTTTCTAAGGTTTAAATATAGAACCTTTTTCATCAGCTGCTTCAATGCAAATCATTTGCAGTTCTGTAGCTGAAGAAGATTCTGTACTTAAACCTTCAAAACTAGTTCTGAAAATTTATGAATATTACACTGATCCTTGTCACTTTAACTTCTCCAATAATCATTATATAGTGTATTATTTTAACTCAAAAATACTTTCAAAACTTTGATTTCTGAAAATATGTCATTTTTGACTTCATTCGTAAAATATGGTATTAACTGCAAAATGTTTCATGAGTACTATTTTCCTGTAACTAAATTAATAATATTTCTTCATGCAAATATGTTATATAAAGTACTTTGGAGATAAATGTACTAAAATTATTATTTCTGTAGATAATTAAGGCCTGAAACACATAGATTTATAGATAAAAGTACTTCATTTGTCATTGGCAATTTTATCTGTATATTTACTTATTTGGATTAATTTAATTTAATTAAAATCATAACTATTCTTAAGATGTTTGTACATTACAATATGGTAAAAGAAAAAGACAGAGTAACATAATTAACTGTAATGGGAAAAGTAATGTCCCATATTTTTAAAGGCTGTATAAATTCACATTGTCTGTCTTTTATAAGAAAGCAAATTTTTGAACCAGTTCAGACCTCTACTTTCAACAGCATTATTTAATCTAATTGATAACAGTACTGGTTAATCATTGCAGTCACAAAAATGCAATATTTCTGTTTACTTAGCTTTCAAGACAATGATCACATAAATACATGTTTTTTAATGTCTGAGAGAAAAAAGTCCCATGGCATTAAATATGCTGATCAAAATTGGTACTAGGATGTGGTCAGTTATAAATTGATGCACGGTTAATCCACTGGTTGGATGATTTAATGAGACAAGCATGCACTGCTCTTTGAAAATGGAGAAATTTTCTGGGTAATTTCTTTTAAATTTAAGAAATTTAAATGATACATTATCATATCTATCACTTAAGTGGACCAGATAATGTTGAAATGACTGTGGGCGAAGCTGGATACACATTTTCAGTAATATGAAAGATGGCATATCAAGAATTTATAAGGTTTATTAAAACTATAATTCTTTCTTTCTTATAACCTTTAACTATGTTAAGCCTCTTTCTGTATGTCTCTTTATTACAATGTATTAAAATGCAATAAACTTCAGAAAACTTGTGATCCACCATCTATTTCTTAGAATATTTAATGCTTTTTCCTGTAGTTAAAAGATAATTTCTACCATTCAGCTGTCAGTTTTCATCACATCTTTGCAACATACAAGCACTGCTGTTAAAAATTAACAGTCTATCATAAAATACTTAAGATAACTTAAAGAACTTAATTACTTAACTTTCAGGCTGTTGAAAGCTATATCGTGGGGTAATTTATGTTCTTATATAACAACTTATTAATGAAAGAAATTTGTAGTGTTTTTTAAGTTAAACGCAAACTAAAAAATTCATTCATTGTTGCCATAAAATGAAACTAATGACAGAAAATACAGTATTTCTATTAATTAAAAAAAGTAAAACATGTATGTTGTATATATAAATGAAATTGAAGGATACATAATCTCTACATATAATAAAACAAAGAGTCTGCGTGCGTGCGTGTTAGTTACGAGTAAGCTAATAGACCCAGGGCCACGAAATGTGGTACATAGGTGTATCTACACAAGAGCCAGTGCACCTCGAAACGATTTTTTCGAAATTCGAATTCGAATTTTTTATTTTATGTTTTGTGACCAAATCGCGTCATTATGAGACATAATGGGCTACAGGAAAGCGAGATTTCACTCTATACATTTCATTTTTGCATCGTCGTGAAGCGTAGACACTTAGCTATTTTACGAACTTAAAATAAATTTCGTATTTCAATAAATCGATTAAATATGAATTTATTTAGGAAGGTGAGCTTAACACCTTTTCAGCGGAATGTTTTTTAAAAAAACTTATTTTAAAAAATGTGCTGTTTATTTCCCTTTGATTTTTGGACACATTGAACTTTAATCTTTTCGACTCCTTTTAAAAAAAGAATTTTGGAAAAATAATAATATTTTGTATTTTTTTTTTAATTTTTTAAATGAAGCTTCTGAATACACTTCTCACATCTCAGATATTTTAAAATGTAGTTTTGGCAACAATTTTCCTTTCTTATTGTTGTTGATAGATTTTTGATGAAATTGCATCATTTTGAATAGTTTCATTCTTTTAAAAATTTCGGATTGGCAACAATTTTTCATCGTATTTCTTATGTTACTGTTTTTAAGAGACTGAAAAGTTTAAGAAATTAAAAAGTTGTTTCTTTTTGCAACGGTAAATTGTTTAATTACTTTATTAGGATAATTAACATTTGTATCAAGGGATATTGCTTATTTCATTGTAATATTATGTTTTAATTATATATAATTTTAATTATAAAAAAGTTTTGCATGATATTTTTTAACCTGTTTAAGTTCTTAATATGTTTATACCATTTGAGTTCTTAAGATTTTGCAAATGTAAGTTGGTTAATTTATTTATTAGGATAATTAATATTTGTATTAAGGGATATTGCTTATTTCGTTGTATGCTTTTTATATGTAATGCATTTTTAACTGAATTTTTTTTTCCGTTGTTGTTTGTTTCTTTTTCTATAAAATTGTTCTGCGGAGTAAAATTCTGTGCAGTTTTCAAATTTAATGTTTGGTGTTCTCTTTACGCATTTTTCTGGTACACTTAAAAGCCAGACGAAGGCTAGTATATGATAATTGAAGGATATATAATATATGATAAATATCAGTACAGTATGACCTTGGATCACAAATTTAATTTGTTCACAAACTAAAACTGTTTTCCCCATAGGAATTAATGTAAAATGGATTAATCTGTTTCTGGACCATAGATGATAGCTTATTTAGAATTTTAGAACAGCACCTTGTTCATGATTTTTCATGAGTTCACGATACAAAACTGATGGAAATTAAATCTAAGACAAAATAAAAATTAAACAGATAAAGTAGACAAAATTTTTAATTTATCATACCCCTACCAAGGTGAGTGCTGGCATAAGTGGAAAGTAATGAAGAAAAGATGTTATTGTTTGGATGAGAAGTCCTCTTTCATAAGAGTATCATCAGGTAACTTGAAAAAAATTTCTTTCTTGGGCATCTTCGTTTATTTTTCCCTATGTCTCTTAGTGTCATTTGACTCTTCCTGAGATTTAGTAGGTTTCCATTTCACTCAAAATTTGTCTAGATTTGTTGTCTGCATTTTTAAGTGCTTCTAAATTGAGACATAGTGTTATCACTAAAAGTGTTTATGCTATTAGTTTTATCAGGTTGATATCATTATATGAAATTTTGCACGGACTTCGTGAATCAAAGAACTAAGTTCATTAGTAACTCCTTCACATTTTCATCCTTAACTCTGAAGCCAATGGTTTTTCCTAAAGACATAATATCATAGGTAAAAAAATTCTTACTGTCAAAGCCCTCAAAATTTCTTCTTACAGCACAATCTGGCCATAATTTCCTTCCCTCACCAAGAAAAATTAAAATGATGTTTCTAAAAGTTTTTTAATGTTAATTTTGCCTTAGAGATTATTTCAAAACCTAACATAAAGTTATTTATTGCTGACTCGAGTGTTCATAACCAAGACACCATTTGTCACCTGAGATGTTTTTCATCCCAATTATTTGTTCATGGTGTGAGATGTTCATGATCAAAGGTTCCACTGTACAAGAAGAAAATCATTGTGAAGCCATTTAAGCCTTTTAATTTTTTTTAATTTGTTCTGTACAGAAAAATCAGTATAAATGAAATTTAGTTTCTCAAATTAGTTTAAGTGGTTCAAGCGAAGATTGGTTCCAGACATAAAAATTGAGTACAAATAAAAATAAAAATTGAGTTGTTTTCAAACAACTTTTAATCAAATATTTATTTGGTTTTTATTTACTTAAATATTTTTTGTTTAATAACTTCTCTAACAACATAGAAGATTCTGCTGCAACATAATGTACATTCTCCTTTTTCTCTTAATGACAATAAAATACGGTTTTTATTAAAGGAGACTGAAGTATCATTATGATAATTTGAATTCTTACTCATGCTTCTATACTGAGAGATAATGTCACATCAATCAAGTCTCATAATATGACAAAAAATTATCTTTCTCATGGATGAAAAATATTATCTTAGAATTTTAATGAATCAGCTGCAGTAGTATTTGAATATTAAAAGTCAAAGATTTGTAAAGAAACTTATAGGATATGCTTTCAGCAAAAAAAGTAGTAAAAATTCTTATAAATTTCCTGTAAATTAATGCTTTACGGTTGATGCATATAATAAATGAGAAATATCTGATTGTAAATCCTTAATCATCTCACCTTATAAATTTCATAATCTTAAAATGCAAATATTCAGTTTATAGGTTGTCAGATAATGAAATTCTGCTGAAGCTTTCACATGTTACGTTAATTAAATAAACTGTGGCTGGCATTAAAAAAGAAGTAGTGACATTAAGTATATTTTATAGCTAGAAAATTAATGTATATTTTAAATTTTCATATTAATTTAGGTCTTAGGTTTCTTGTACGCTTATGCACAGATCTGGGTTTGAAAGAAGCTTCTGAATATGCTGCAAAACTGAAAAAAGCTGAAAAAGCTAAAGAAGTTAAAATACAGGTATGAATTTTTTTAATGTATTTACTACAAACATGTTAATTAATACTATTATAATAATTTGTCCTGTTTCATAAACTGTTAAAAATAATTAAAATGATTACTCAATTCATGGAGTTACTAAAAATGAATTTTCTTCTCCCTATATAGAGAACAGCCAGTAGTGGAAGTCGCCCAGGCAGTCGAAGAAGTAGTGGCCGAACTTCTAGAGATGGTTCTGCTAGTAGTTTAAGTAGTAAGAAAACTATCCATATAATACTTGTATAATTTTGATTCATATTTCTCTTTTTGAATTATATATAATTGATTTGTTCTATGTATCATATTTAGTTAATTAAATTCGATAAAAATATTTTTCTATATGTAGTTATGGCATTTCCATTTCTGATGTTTAGCTGATGTTTAATAACTCATAAAATAATAAAGATAGATTAAAATTAATAACATAAATGGTTAGATAGACTCAAAAAGTTTCATGACCCTTGTCAATGAACTTCCACGTGTACCCCCTTCGTCGCACGGAGAATATCAAGTCAATATTCAATTTCATGCCAGGTACCGGCAAGCATGTCGGCATCCCATAGAGGCTATTGCAGTTGTAATTCTGTCTTTTAGGTCATCAATGTTTGACACTATCATTCTGTAAACGTTGTCCTTTACAAATCCTCAAAGGAAAAAGTCCAGCAGCGTTATATCAGGTGATCTGGGTGGCCAAGGAATTGGACCTCCTCGCCCAATCCATCTTCCTGTAAAATGGTCATTCAAAGAACTACGAACGATGGTACCCCAATGAGGTGGTGCACCATCTTGTTGCAAAAAGACATGTGGCTGAAGCTCTTCTAGTTGTGGAAATACGAAGTTTTCCAACATGTCTAAGTATATGACCGATGAGACTGTCTTTCTGTAAAAAAGAAAAGCCCAATGACTCGGTCGTGCATTAGTCCACACCTTTCGGGAATCCCTTTGTGCCTCACGGTATTCATGGGGGTTGCTGCCATAGTTGATTCATAGTTGCCAAAAACAAAAGAGAGAAAATGCAATTAATAAGCAGACGATATTTAGAAAAGTACAGGTATTTAGACTGGAAAATGAAATTATCTGAAATTAACCACACATGCAGACGATATTTACAAAAGTAAAGATATTCAAACCTGAAAAGGAAACTATATAAGTTATTCCATCAATAAATGCCATAAGTTTGTTTATATCTTCATTATTTTATGAGTTATTAAACATCAAAATGTTTCCGGGACCATGGACTATAGGTCCAGGACACCCTGTATATGTGGAGTGGTTCTGTAGACTAGCCTGTTAATCCTGTTATCCCTAATGTAAAAGCTTAATTAATTATTTAACATTTTTTAATATAAATGCCACCAGTTTTTCTGCATTTGTGTAGCTAATAATTTATTATCCATAGCAGCCACCATAAAAATTATTCTGTCCATCTAAACCAGAATCATGTTAGCTCCATCCATTCAACAAAAAAAAAAAAAAAAAAAAAAAAC
>KK120198.1:344364-430073 GCA_000611955.2 Stegodyphus mimosarum
AAAAAAAAAAAAAAAAAAAAAAAAGACTGTTCTATATCTCCCATTCTACTTTGTCAGTTGACAAAATAATTCAACATGCATTTTTCATATCTCAAAGACTTAAGATATATATTACACTTATATATAGCAATGTTCTAACATAGGTATTTTCACACAAAATGGGACTTTTTGTGAAATGACATATTGACCCCCCCCCCCATGTATCGATCCTATGCCTCAAATTATGCTAAACTGCCAAGTTTTGTAAAAACCACAGAAGTAGTTTTAAAAAATCATCTCCAAAATTTTAGCTCCTCGGTGTTAATTGAATTTGGTACATATTTATTAAAGATCTTTTTTATCAAACTTACTTGATTCATTCTTTCACAATTCAAAATTTAGATTTAATCCAAATAAAATTCACACATTTAGTTCTAATTTATTTTTTAAACTTGTGTTTTTTATTTTTATAAATTTTTTGAAGAAAATTTTTAATCATAACTTTACAGATTTTGCCATCATTTTAAAATAGATGTATTTCTAAGCATACATGTAGAAAATTACTGTTTTTAATTCAAACTTTAGATCAATTTATGTATTTACACGATTTGAAATTTGACATTTTTGTTTTAAGCGATAATAACACCAGATATTGTATATGGATCACCGGATTTTGTTACAATCTTCAATGAATATCCAGTTATTTTTACCCTCAAATTTCAAAATAAATATTTATGGTGAATTAATCACATGAAATTTTTTCCTCAATTTTATTATGATGCATAATAAATATTTAAGAGATATAATATATGTATGTATTAATACTATATGAAAAACTGTTATTTAAACTTTAAAAAATATTAATGAAATTTTTAATCCCTTTTCTTTTGCTTATTGTTTTGCTTCCCCCCTCTCTTCTCTCTCTCTTTTTTTTTAGCCCAAAAGGGGCTATAAATCTGGAAAGAGAATTTTGCATCAGTTCACTGTGAATGACGAATCACTTTTTCAAATTGCTGCCACCAAATATTATAGAACTGTATTATTTTTAATGAAATTAAATAATAAAGAATCTGCATATATGTATGTATTTATGTTCCTCACATTTAAAAAAAAGCAGTACCTAGATCCATCAAATTTTAAATAATATAGTCCAGCCCCTGAGCATGTGTACCTGGAAATTTGGATTTTTAATTTGTTTTATTATTTCATATTTTGTAGAACTTTAAGAAATTAAGTAACAAAAAATTTGTCTGTCTCTCTATATGTTTGTATGTGAAGGAGGGATAAATGGATGGACAGACAGATGGATGGATGGAAAAAATACACTGGTTATAGCATGCTAAAGACAGGCATATTTCATTCATTCAACTAATTATCAACTTAGACAATTAAGAAAACATTTTTTAAAAAATATTTATTTGTAATATTTCATGGGTAAAATTTCAATACATAATATGGCTTTTTAGCAATCATTGCACTTTACTGATTTAAAATTTAATATTCATTCCTCATCATTTCTTGCTCACTTTTCTCTTGCTTCCTTTTAGAGAACAATGTTTTACTCCTACTGTCTAAATGAACTAATTTTTATGATGCAATAACTGAAAAACAACATCTACTGCAGAAATAAAAGAACATGTTCTGAAAATATAAATAAAATAAAAATTCCGATAAATTGTATTTATTCACAATTCCATAGAAATGCCTTCCAGAACAACTCTTTAGATAATGCATAAATTACTAGGTAAACTGAGTACAGAAGTGTTTTGTAATTTTTATGCTCATATAAATCCAGTATATTCAAAATCACAAATACATATGTTTTATGCTGAAAAGAATTAGAATCAAGACCTGCTATTTAAAGTAGGTTTCAAACTATTATGAACTATTATTATGCACTTTTACTGGGGCTTAAACATTTCAGTTTTGCCAGTGGCATTTGTCACTTTTATGTATGGAAATCTATTTTATCGGTAGAAGAGATTGTTTTATCCACCAGAGGTCTCATCTGGCGGCTTGTCTGCAAGAGTTTTACCACTCCACTGTTTACCTTGAAACTTGATAGTGGCAATTTCCAAAACACCCTAATTTCTTCAACTTAAGTAGACACTTTTCAAGGGGGTTCTAACACCTATAAACAATATTCTGCAGACTTCCCTTTTTTCCCCCCACATCTAAAAAAATCCATGATTGAAAGGGTTAAGTGGCTAAAGCTGTGGAGGCTTGAATTAATTCTGGTTAGATTGCTTGTGGGCTGATAAGGATAGATAATAAAATAGACCAACTGCATAGGTTGTTCACAGTACAGTGGCTAATACTTAATCTGACATGTAAAAATAGCAATGTTTAACATTTTTTAAAACTTTCTTGCAAACACTGGCTGTCAAAGAGTAAAAAATACATTTTATAACACGACTTTTGAAGTTAGTATGGTTGTGACAAAATAGGAATTTATACTGGAGGGAGTTTCTAGCTATGATCTATAATAACTTTCAGCAAGTGTATTAGTTTAATGAATTTGATTATTTTTTTACACGGTTCACAGCAACAATTTGTAACTGATTTAAAGAATTCCATCACAAATGTAGGAATCTGAGTGATGATTTTCATTAAGGATTACCAAAAACTGCCATAACACCATAAATACTTTGTTCTTAACAGTAAATCTAACAAATGATCACTTTAGTTTATCATATGACATGTGATGAAATTTAAGCACCTTTGAATATCTTGAGTACCTGAGAACATTCAGCTTTACATGGTCATTTAAAAATGAAAAAGGAAAGTATCTGTTGGATTCTGACCAATTTAACTTGATCTCAGAACAATGTTTTTGTTAAACAGGGCAAGAAAAATCTCAAAAATTAAAGTCTGATGCATAAAAAAAACTATCTTGACACTGTAATTGGCGAAAAAATATACATTTATTTCTAAGAATCTGAAAATAACTGTTTAGGCCTTTCAAAATAAACCAAACTGATAAAAGCTGTCTGTGCATGTAGAAGTTATTGTTACATGTTTTAGCAAATCTGTCCATGCCTGAATTTTTACTTGGAGGGCCATAGAATAGTAAATGCTGATTGGTATGTGATAATTTGTTTGCCAGAAATAGTTGCTAAACTAAATGAAGTCTAAAAAAAATCACAAAACATGGCCTCATTCTGCATCATGATAATACAAACTCACATTTTCCATTTCAAACTGTCAGTTCAGTTTCAAACTGAAGCATGGAATGAGCATCCACTGCCTTTTTTCTTGTTTCCAACAATGAAAAATAAACTGCATTGTCAATAATTCAACGGCCCAGAAAAAAGCATCAGAAGCCTTTTAAAGACTTGCTTCTACTATACAAATTTCTGAATGGTGTAACTGTTTTTAAAATTCCTTTATTCAAATGAAAAATTGCAGTGCTGCTGAAGGCAGTTATTTTGAAAAGGAAAAAAATAATTTATTTCCATAAAAAATGTATTGCATATTATTTTCTAAAAACTTAAGTGGCTTATGTAGTTATACCTCATGGGCAATGTAAATTCAGCTTAATTTTCCTTAAAAAGAGTTCTGTGAAAGCATGAAAACGAGCCTATAAGGTATTTCTCCCGCCTTCTTTGCATGGCTTCATGGTGTAGTGTTCAGCACGCTCGACGCATAACCGAGAGGTTCGTGGTTCGATTTCCGGCCAAGGCGTTGCTCATTTTTCATGTCTCCCGCTTCTAATTAATGTAATGTCTCTACACTTGCGCCCGAAATAAAAAGGTGATGGATGATAATTCTCCACCACCGGAATTTGGCGATTGGGTCCCCTAAACCCCAGTCGCCCTTTAAAAGTGGAGTATATAAGGTGTTTCTCCCACCTTCTTCGCATGCCTTCGTGGTAGTGTTCAGCACGCTCGACGCGTAATCGAGAAATCCGTGGTTCGATTTCTGGCGAAGGCGTTGCTCATTTTTCATGTCTCCCACTTCTAATTCACCTAATGTCTCTACAAGTCAATTTTTTCCTAAAAGCTCCTCTACAAAGGCTTCACTCCTTTGACAGGTAGTGCTTGTGTTCTTTACCTTGATGGAATCAATCAGCTGACTTTCATGAATACATTCCTCCCCTTATGCTCTGCCAACCAGTTAAAAAATCAGGACGTAGTACCTGTTAAAGCAAATACAAAATTAAGTAGATATAACATTGGTTTATATATACCTGTGTATAAAATTTTCACATTTTAAAACTTTTATGAATTTCCTCCCTACTTGTGATAATTATTTAATTTATCATTTAAATATAGTGGCATGTTAAACATACATGAATCTAAAATTAAATATATTATTAACAAATAAAATAAACTTTTAAGTTTTTAATTCATAAGTATGCTTTTATCTTTGTATCCTAGATGCAAGTTTACCATTAGGAAGCCCTAGACAAACTCACTCTGGACATTCACTAAGCACCTCAGCTAAAACTTTGAACAGTGCTCAGAAAATATTAGAAACTGATGAATCTAATGCAATTAATGATCGCCAAGGTTTGTTAATGATTATTTCAAGAAGTAGTAATTAACATGCTATATGGGTATCCACAGAATATTATACAAGACAAAGGTTAAGACTGGAGATACATAATTATATCAAAATATAATTTAGGGAGATTCACAAATAGATTATAGAATACACTACTGCCTCAATATAAAAATACATATGCTGTCTTTCCCTTTCTCTCTGTTTATATACAGGGTGTTTCAGCAATCTGGTTACAAACTTTCAGGGAAGATATAGCACACCTAGACTATTGAAAATCACATAGCAGTGCATAGTCAGAAACACTTTCCTGGTGCGGTGGTGATGACACAAAACACAAGAAAGGATAGATGCGAACAGAGTGAGAAAACATGTTTATTAGATATTCATCTCCACCTGAATGCAATGTACCCTTAACATTGGATTGGCAGGGGTGGTCCGGTGCATTGGCCAGCAAGATCGCTACACCTCACTTGCACTGACTGCTTTTTCTGGGGGTACGTCAAGACACTGGTGTATGAAACCCCTATTAACAGTGCTCAGGAACTTGTTGTGCGCATCATGGCAGCTGCTGGAGAAGTCCTAGACACACCAGATATTTTCCAGAGGATCAGATCCTCCATGTGCTGGAGATTTCAGGGCACAAATCATATACTATTAGAAATAAGGCTTGAATCATGGTCCAGGGTCATAATTTCGATGTCATAAAATTTAATTCTTTCTTTGATGACAATTGTTATTGTTTTCTGGTTACATTTCTTGATTTGTGCTTTACTGGACATAATAAACAGGTTTTCTCACTCTGTTAGTGTCCATCTTGTATCATCTCTACCGCCCCAGGAAATCGTTTCCGATCATGCATTGCTATGTGTTTTGTTATCGTCTAGGTGTACTCTATCTCTCATGAAAATTTGTAACCGAATTTCTGAAATACACTGTATGTGTAGAAAAAATACGCATTTTACTTACCTTGTGGATGCCCATAGCCTACCTTATATAATACCTATAAAATTTTGAATTAAGATGATGATTAAACAAAATACTTAATTTGTTTGTAAAACATTGGAGATATTTTTATGTGCATTATACTTTCCTTTTAGACGTAATATTTTATGAAACATTTCCTCTAGGACGCCCCAAAACAGCCAGTGGAAATAGAGATGAGTTTGAAGATGAAGATCTTCCGCCAGAAATCTTGCCAGATTAATACAGATGAGTTTGAAGATGAAGATCTTCTTCCAGAAATCTTGCCAGATTAAATTATATGGTAAGAGATGCAGTTAACAAACAACATTATGTTATCACCATGAAAAATGTAACATTATCTAAAACTTTGAAAGTTTTAAATGTATATTGTATTTATTTAAAACAGATTTATATTAATTTTAATAAAAAAACGCCATTATTTGATTTGTCTGCCTTCAAGGGAAGTGTTTAACTTATCTTATATGTATTCATCTAGTAGATGACTTTTATATTTGATATCTCAGGATCTCAATCTTTTCAAAATAAAAATAAATAAATAAAATAAAATAAAATAAAATAAAAACATATTTAACATGTCAGATTGTGCCGTGAAATTTTTTTCATGAAACAATTAATTGGTCATAAACTCAAAAATTATTGTACTGAAATTTAATAAACCTCAAAAATAAGGCATAAAAATGTCAGTGAATCAATACTGATCTTGCAAAAAAAAAATCAGATACTTAATAAATAATGCCTATGTAAATATAAAAATTCGGTCACACACTTACATATTTATGAATTTCTTAACTTGCCAGAAATACTGGGTATTTAGAAAGTGAAAATAAGGCATCTCTCTTTTATCAGAATAGTATTTCCTAATATTCTACCAATGATAATTTTTTTTCACTCTCCAGTATTTTATTGCATCTTAATTCTAATAGTATATGAACCCATCTTATTATCAGGTAATTTTAGAAAATTTCAAACTTCTGTCTTCCTCTCCCCCGTCTTTGTTATGCTGTATATAGTCTTGTAAGTTTTAATGGTGCCATTAGATCAACAGTTCAGAAATATTTTGCTTAGAAATTTTGATTGATATACATTAAAATTAAAATATTTTGCTTACAAAAATTTTCTTTATACATATTAAGATATTTAAGAGGTATATTTATGGAAGAATATTTTTCTATTTTATTTAATTCTTTGAATCTCTAGTGTCTACCATTAACCAAGTAATTAATGTTGAAAATACTATCTGTTGTCTTACATTGTGTGTTTAATAAAGCGTGCAATTAAAAAGTTTTAGCACAATATAATTAAAACCTCTTCTATGCAATTAGTTCAAACCTAAATTGAGAAACTTTTTGGCACACATGCCAGACAACATTCAAATTTTTGTAATGCAGGAAGCATAATAAAGTGTTTATTGGGAGGCTGAATACATATTCTAGTGGATCTGGATTTGAAATTCTAGACAAGGCATAAACATTTGTGATGGTAGTCTTTGAAGAGTGAAAGTACTTAGGAGACATCAATCCAAACATTCCGTTGAGAAAACGACAATATCAGAAGAAAGATACAAGACTTTCTAGATGCTATCTTTCGTACATTTCATGGGATAGAAATCAGATACATAATATTCTTCACCTTAATTAAATAATCCAACCTGATGTAATAATAATATGAAATCTAGGACTGTCCAGTATTTTAGTCCTTGAGCAGAGCAGTACCTCCCAAGTTTTATCAGTGGCTTTGTTGGATATCCATAATCCATTGAATTTGTTGAAATGAAGATGATGTATAAGCTGCTCTGATGAGTGGAATGCCAGGCTTTGTTCGGTTTTTGAAATAATTATTAACAGACAAACTAATTTTAGAGCTCCATGTGTTAACTTTATTAACTGATGATACAATGCAAAAGACATCTAGTACCATATAATATGTATGAAATTCCTTAATTCCGTTCTTCAAAAATACATAACATTGCAGTATTACTTGGAAAGATCTTAAATTTATTTAACTTTTCAAAAAAGTAGAAAATATCACATTTGGTCTTGTATTTGAATGCATAAATCTGTAGAAATCTTTCGAATATCTTATTTCAGAAAAATCAGGTTTACAAATTTCTGAGCAAAATATTAAGCAATCCATCCAAATATGAATTTTCCAACCAGTTAGCAACTATATGTGTAGCATGTCTATACAACAAGCGCAGGTTGGAATTAGAAATTTACAAATACCAGCCTCTGGAAATTCAGAAAATTCCAACAATTAATTATTCCCTACTGTATGATACTTTAAACATTTTCAGTGTGCTTTCTACATGACTAAACTGAAAATACATTATAAAAACTGAATTAACCCTAACATAAAAATTGAAAAATATTAATGTGCTCTTAGTTGCAAATTACTCTTTAGGAATCAAATTACTTACACTCAATTAGACAACTACCTCAATTATCCAAAGTTTGATTTTCAAATTTAAGTAAGACTAAAAAATGAGTCATATTTTACAACCCAAATTATTTACACACATAAAATGCAGATAAAAGAACAAGGAAACAACGTTTAATTTTTTTCCCTAACTAAAGTACATTTCTCCTTATGTTGAATATATAGGCGATAATATTTGTGAGAAAATGCTTGTTATGGATAACTGGATCCAATCCTGTTGAAACAAAATAAAACAAATACTAAGAAAATGCTTGGCATTTAAACATTTTATATATCAAATATGCACATAACTATTTTCTCACATTATCTGCAAAAATCTCAGGAAGTTTAGTAGAGTGGGGACTGGAGTATGCAACTAATGTAGACAATAGGTTACCTTTCAGCAAATGCAGCCATAGATGATTAAAGAATCATCCATGATCATCATCATCATCGATAAAGTTAGTGCATCATTAAACCAGGGGTTCTGTAATCAAATTTCAAATATATGCCAATAACTGTTAATGGTAAGAGTGAAAGCATTCAGTTGCAGTGCACTGAATAACAGTCAGATCAATTGTATTGTATATTCAGAATATACTCAGTAACATTCTTTTTGAAGCTGATCATAATTTCTTGTTGTCAACACATTTTTCCTTGCTATCAATTGTAAAATTGCCCAAGTTCTCCAGTAGTTTAGTTTCTGTATTCTTAGGTACACTATTAATTTCTTAAAAAATAAAATCTTTTTCTCCCCTGCCTTAAGGATCGGACCTTCAAATTTTCATGCTTGGGAAATTTATGACATTCTTTGTCAGTATAATTTTTTTAACATATATCAACAAAATTAAGCATTAAAATTTCACATTGAAAACCCAAATTTCAAATTGAAACAGTTAAAACTACACAGTCCAGTCACATTAATGTGACCACCACGTACTTTCCATGTCAGAGTTAAATAACCAATCACAGAAGGCAGGTGGCAGCACAGTGCAGTTGAGCGTATATAAAGGGTGTGTGAGGGCTTCGGAAAGCATTTCAATCGTTGGCGTAATGCAGAAACGAAGCGATTTATCCGACTTCCAAAAGGGCATGATCATTGGCTTTCGGGCCAAGGGTGGAAGCATTTCCGAAACGGCTGAGTTTGTGAACTGTTCGCGTGCCGCCGTGGTAAAAGTGTACCGTGCATGGCAAAATGGGACTGTCCAAAATCAGCGACGTGGCAAATGTGGTGCACCACGGGCCATAGATGACAGAGGCGAACGACGGTTGCGGAGATGCGTTCGGGCAGATAGACGGGCTACCGTTGAGCAACTGACCACCAAAATGAACCAAGGGGCTACCAAAAGTGTCTCCCAAAGTACTATTCAGCGAACATTGCTGCGTCTGGGCCTCCGAAGCAGACGCCTGGTTCGTGCACCTATGCTGACTGCTGTTCATCGACGGCGAAGGCTAGAATTTGCACGCCAGTACAGCAGCTGGACGTCCACTGAGTGGCGACAGGTTGCGTTTTCGGATGAATCGCGTTTTATGCTCCATCGGACAGATGGACGTTGGCGTATAAGGCGTGAAACCTCTGAAAGGAACCACCCTGCAACCATTGCCGGAACGGTCCAAGCTGGAGGCGGGAGCATTATGGTCTGGGGAATGTTTTCCTGGCATTCTCTAGGTTCACTGATCATTGTGGAAGGCACAATGGATCAATACAAGTACGCATCTGTCCTTGCGGACCATGTTCACCCCTACATGCGCATTGTTTTTCCTCAGGATGATGGCATCTTCCAGCAGGACAATGCGAGGTGCCATACAGCTGCCAGTGTACGTGCGTGGTTCGAAGAGCACCAGGATGAGTTTACCGTCCTCCCCTGGCCAGCAAACTCACCTGACTTAAACCCAATCGAGCATCTGTGGGACCATCTCGATCGAGTTGTTCGCGCCATGGATCCTCAACCGCGTAATCTAGCGCAGCTGGCCACGGCATTAGAGTCGGCATGGCTCAACATCCCAGAGAACACCTTCAGGGACCTATGTGACTCTCTTCCTGCACGTCTCGCAGCAGTCTGCTCTGCGAAAGGTGGTTATTCTGGCTTTTGACAGATAGTCACATTAATGTGACTGGACTGTGTACTAAATTTTCTAGTAGCAGACATTGGTCCCTTAAAATTTCTTCAAAAATCTAGAGTTAATTATGCTATCATGAAGCCTTCTACATTTATCAAACTCTGTCAACTCCACTTAATGGCTCTAAGTCCAATCCTTTAAAAAAATTGTTTAAAATATTTTTTATACCTTTTCTTTGAATTACATCATCCAACCCCAAACTGTTTGCTTGCATTTACTTATGGCTGCAAAAGTATTAAATAATTTTAATGTACAAACAGTTCTCAGTTTAGGGTACCCTCCTTTAGCAAAATCCAATATTTTGCAATATATACTGTGACTCTATTACCTGTCTTAGATTTTTATTCCCATCTTGAATTTCTATGCCCAGGCATAGATACAAAGGTTGGGCATTAAAATAAGGTATAATACCAATCGACCTTTATGAAAACCAGCATACTCATGTGGACCTAAAACTGAGGAATGAGATGGGTGAATCCAATGATTGACATTATTGCCTTCAAGCCACGGTCTGCATTTGCATGCCACTGAAGGCTTGCTTTTTGTGTTTAATAAGACTATATATATTTTAAATTGCCCATCAGTTTCGTTGGTAACCCCAAGCAGAGCATGATTTACCATTTGTCTTGGTTCTAAAGGCTAATAATTGCAGTTTCCTTTGTGTCCAAACTAATATCAAACTCAGCTTGATTCCAAACATTCTACCCAAAGAAAAGTGGCTTGTTTCACTTTAAGTAACCATTTTCATTAATCTTTCTAAATTGATTAGCATTTCAAAGATGGTTACAATATGTTCCAAATGTTTTCATTATCAGCTGTAGAAATACCAATTGAGTACACAATAAACCACATGCACTCATTTTGCTCTGCATTCAAATTCATGATAAACCTTGAAAATTTACTATTTGCTTAAATTTTTTTTAAATTTTATTACCAAGTTACAAAGTCTTGAATTTAATTATCTTTTATGTATTTTATTATTTAAAAATTATCAAAATTTATAAAAAAATAGATTATTTGGAAAAGAAGATTATCGTATGAAGGAAATTTAAAAACACATATGTGCAGAGAATTGTAATCTATGCATTTCTACAAAATTTCATCATTACCATTAGATTTTATTTTTTAAATAAATAATATAACAGAGTTTGAAATTTTGAAAATGATATATTACAAAGTCCAAAATCTGGACCTCGAGACCACTAGTCAATAAGTAAATAAAATAATAAAAAATCCTCCCCTTACAAAATCTAGGATTGGAAAATATAATACTCAGCAAAAATAAGCAAATATGCCATGAATGTAATTTTTTCCCCCAACTAAAATTCCCGTATGCCACTTTCAGACATATGCAGGCTAGGGATTCCCACCATAATCAATAACAATACATCAGTTGGTATTGGCACGATCTCACTTTCTGCCACTGATTGTTTGGGAGGGGTGTTATGCATTAGCTTAGTGTAATCTCTACAGGTCCTAAATTTTGCTGCCTGAAACCTTTCTAATTTTGCTGTTCAGTGCCTCTCCTAAATTCTAAAATTTTTCCTACGTCTGAATTATGCCACCTAATGTAGTTATATCAGTTCCAGAGCTGGTCCTATTGGAAGAGGGGTAACACTGCCATGTTTATACGTTATCCTACTATATTTACACTGATGATCTAAAATCCAGAACTGCTGGAGTCCTGACGATTTCAGATCTCAAGTGTTTGTACTGTATATTGCATTCAAAATGTACTTAATTTATTAGACTAACTGCACAAAATAATAATTAATGCAAAGAGTTGTTAAGAAATACACATAAAATTACATTTTAAATGTTTTATTTTGTTAAGTTTATGAGCAATCCACTTTTACAGCAAAGAATTGTAAATGAAAAATCTTAGGTCCTGATGAGTGCCAACAACTTTTAGTCTGAATTAATAACAGTTGAAAACCACTAAGTGAAAATCACATGTCCAAATAAATATGTGTCACATACACTACAATATAACTACATACTGTCTTTTTATTAAAACATAATTAAGTGTTTAATCATTACAAAGATAAAGATTTCTACATAATTAGTGCATGCCATTATTAGATGCCAATTAAATCTACAATGAGAGAATTATATGATATTCAATGAGTATATCATTTTAAAATGTCTCTTCACAGTTTCATTTTTTCTGATCTGGGAGACTTGACTGAATAGCACTTTCGTTAGCAAACTTAGATTTATATAGTGGCTGCACAACATCTTTAACTCCTAAGCTTTCCAACTGTTTTCTTACAACTTTTGATTTTGCATCCCTATTTAAATAAAGTCGAAATACATTAAAATTCTTAACAATATTTTCCACATCTGATTCTTTCATTCTGTATGTTCTGGCTATAGATTGAACTGAATGTACAGTTGAATCAGTTTGATTATTAGTGATGAACTCCAAAGCTTGTCTAAGTGTGCATCTGCCTTCTGGTATTACTTTCGGTTCTTCAAAGCCGAAAAGAGGCACTCCGTGAGCTTCTCTATTCTGGGGTAAAGCATGTGCATCTTTCTTAACCTGGAGTTAAAACAGAAATTGTATAAGTTAAACATCTTTTAATTGATAATAAACCAGCAAATTACTTTTGATATTAATCAGTAGAAAGTTTACTGTAACAGAACAATGCTGTTTCTAAAGCTTATTGTTTTAATTTCATTTTCACTAATAAAGTACATAAAATTTTGGGGCATATAAATTTCAAAACGCTCTACATGAAACACTTTTATATATTTTATGTTAATTAAAATCATGTTCAAACTTTGATTTGAAAGATGAAATAATTTTAACAATATTTTTTTGTTTCAGCTTTAAAATACAATTTTAAGAAGTCACAAGTTTTATTGTGATTTAATGTTTTACACAAAATGAATTACCAATCATCTGATAAAGTTAACTAAAAATAAACAGTTGTTGCCCATAAATTTCACCTGATATACATGCAGTTATTAAGTATGAAATATAAAGTTAAATAGTCTTCAATGTACTTCTAATACTTCTCTGTCTCACTTGTGAAATAACAATAAGCATACTGATAATGTTTTTGAAATTATATGCATGTGGAATGAAATGGCATAAAAATATTTCATAACAATCTGTATAACAAGCTGCATGCTTTTAAAATACCCAGATCTTTTTCTTTAAGAAATTTTCAATATTATCAAAATTTTGTTGCATTAAACAGTTTTATTAAACATTTACTAATACTTCAGACTAAAATTGATTAATCAAAAAAGTCGAATAACTTCCAATAAAGAAATTTTAGTCTCGATGTCACATACATTTTAAATAGATTGAGAAGTTAGACATAAAAGCTTTTAAATGGGGGAGGGGAACTTTAATTTTTATGGATTAGAAAATAAATATTTAATGTCCTTAACCACAGACAAAAATCAAGCTGAAATTTCTACTAATCTTAGAAATTTCAACTTGATTTCTGCATGTGGTTATATTACAAATTTATCAGGAGGCATCTGGCACTAAAAATACTTAAAATTATTTCTTGTTTTCCACTGCTGCATGCATATAATTTTTTAAAATATGACTTATTAGTGCTAATATCTTTATACACAAGTTTCTTTGTTGTTTAATCTACATGTTTATATACATCTTCTAACATTTCAATAAAAAAGAACTTAGGTTTGATACCTACACATTAGAGTATAATTAATATGTATTCACTTTATGCAAAGTATCTTCTAATAAAAAAAAGAAAGAAAATTCCACAAAAGCAATGTAGCAAATATACTAAAATAAAAGAATTGTGCATCTAAATATGTGTGAAGGCATCAGTTGTGATTGTATCTACTTATAATATCTTCAACACCCACTGTACATAAAATGTAATAAATACATGCCTGTTTACAAGCTGAGTTTCTTCCTTAAGAATCTGAGAAGACACTTGCAGAAACAATTGGCGGCCTGTCCGAGATTAGAGTGGTTAAAGATATACAGACACGCTAGGAAATTTATTTTGTATTAATAGTTGTTAAAATTTTCACCAAAGCATGAAAAGAGGATTTATTAAAAGTATGTGAGGAAATAGGCCTAGTCATACCTACTAATCCGAGATTAAAAGAACTGAGAAATCCGATTCTGATCTGTTTAAAAAAGACAGTGACTTTGTGTTCAACTTAATTAACATAACTGTGGAAGGCAAACTGGAAAATTGAAACAAGCTCAGTTACAAAATGACCTTGAAATAGAAATCGCAAAAACAGAACACACTGAGTCAACTTAACTTTGTCAGAAAATTACCAATTAATTAAATGTGTTGAAACCTTAGCTATATCCATTCTGGCAAAACTGGAAGTGTTGAACCTGTTCTTTACATCAACTGAGAGGGCACTGCAGAACAAAAGTTCCAGACGAATTAAAAGTGGAAGTATTAATAACATATTAGGGGAAAAGGCACAGGATATTTTAATTTTTGTCAGTGAAGAAAAGTTGAAGGACTAGGATAAAGTAAAGGCTTTAATATTAAACGAATTTCAACCAACTCCCATAGATTGTTTAAAGAGTTTTAAGAAAGCTCAGAGAACACATGATGACACTTTTTGCTCAATTTGTATCACGCTTAACTACAATGTTGGACCACAACTATAATCTAAGAAACAAAGATTTTAGCACATTAACCCACTCACCAGCCCATCCCCCCAAATGAAATGCTTTGAAAATGACCATGTTGTTAGTTAACAAATTCCTCCAAAAAAATCGCTTTCATTTTCTGAAATCTCTCTAAGATGAAATCTCTCTGTGTTCAAAGGCTGGATTTTCTCACTTTTCCGCATTTTATAGATTAAATGCATAAAACAGAATATACAAAAATCCCTTTTGATTCTTAGTTTCATTTAAATGAATTGTTAAAAACTAATAATAATTAAACTTTCAAAATATATTTGCTTGTACATGGCTAAATTTAAAATCATGGAACTCCCACTTACAAATTGTTTGACTACATTTCAGTATTTCAGGAAATAATTGAAATTATAGTACTGAAATAATAACAGAATATAAGAACAATAATTTAGTCAATTTAAATAATTTCTGTTCTATTCTATTTAAATAAATTTCTATTTTCACTTAAAATTTGCCATTATTAGCATCCCTGCAGTTTTATGTAATCATGGGATTACCATACATGAATTCTATTAGAACCTTGACATAATACTACAAGGACTTCTAGAACAGTGATAATATGGAAAGACTATGCCTTAAGTAACAATAGCCAAGTATTTGTAATTAAATAATTAAATATTGAATAGCAGCCACTTTTTTTATTTTATTTATTACTTTTTTATTTATGTTATGTTAGTCATATAACAAACGATAAACAAGAATACTATTACATCTAAAAATTATTTTTTTAAGTATTTTGCTAATTTTATATGAGTCAAGAAATACAGTAAAAGTGTTTTAATGATGAAATTTACTGTTGCAAATGAAACAAACCCCAAAATTCCTTTCTTTCCAAAACTGCATAAAATATTTTGATTAAATATAATTTGAATGAGTTTTCCAATTCTGTTTTGAGTGACATACATTAGAATATAAATTATTATCAGTAATATTTTTATATTTATATATAACTTACCAGAGTATTGTTTACTGTAAAAAATTATATTTAAAGGAATTAAATTTTGAAAAAGGATAAACAATGAAATCAAATGTTCCATTCTATGCTTTATGTATATGAACTGAAAATTGGCATTTTGATAAAACTTATCAGAGCATAACAAGCATATATTCTGTGATATTAATCATACTTCTGTAGAGGTTTGTTTTTATGTGGTTTCTTTTTATATGATTTTGGCTACTCCTGGTCTGTAGCTAGCCCGTTTGCCGAGATATGAACCCTTGATAAATAAATTATACCAGTGTATAACAGTTCTATCTCCTCCATGACTGGAGCATTGTTAAATTGAAATAATGGAATTAACACTTTTTAAATAATAGTGTACTTATTCCATCTGTTCCATCTACATCTGTTACATCTTACTCCATCTGGCGTCTGTTCATGGTGATTTAACAAGCTGGCTGCGTAATATTTTTGTGGGTTTTTAAATGTGTAAAATAAATACAGGCCATTTCTTGAAAATATAGTTTTAAGAAGAAATAAACATTCCAATGAATATTTAAATGACACTTTGTGAAGGAAAAAGTATATTTGATTCAGTAACCTTAGTAAAGCATTAGGTACACGAAAGGCCATTCTGATAACTTTATAATTTATGCACATAACTAAATACGTTAACATAAAATATTATTGACACATCAAATCAACTTCCTGTTTGTGCAGCTTTCAAAATTATTAATATTTATTTTAGCAAATTAATTTTCAACCTTACTTTTCTGGTTTTTTAACATTGCATGATGATAGGTGAAATAATTTACAAATATCTATCTACTTTCTTAAGATTAGGAATAAGTAGAAAAAGTATTCTCACATGTAAAATTTGCTTTAATATTGATCTTCTGTTCGATTGATTAATCAATTCTATTTTTTCCTTTTAGATTCTTAAAATTTTTCATTTCATTTATTTATTTATTTAGTATCTTTTAGGCCAATAGTCTTTCAAGCGGGAAGGTAATAAAAAAGGAATTCTTTTTATTGCGAAATAAATAAAATTCTTTCCAATACTTTGAATTCTTTTATCATTTTTTGGTATTAGGTTTTTTTTAAAAATTATTTTATTACACACACAGGCACGCACATATATACATATATATATATATATCACTTTTTACAATTTTATTGCTAAAAAATTTTATAACTTAGTGAATGTGTCTTTTAAAACTTATTATCGCACTGTTTGGATTTTGAGAAAAGGGAAAATTAAAATGCTAAAAAAAAAGGGGGGCGAAGGTACTCTGTTCCTATTCATCACTTTATCTCGTTACTAAGTCATTAATACTAAAGGAGGGATTTTTCGCTCCCAAGGTTGGGCCAAGATTAGGGTCGTCGGAGTCAGCAAAGAAACAAATGATCGGCAGTCTCCAAGAAGCTCGATTCCCCACAGAGTAAAACTTTGTCTACGAAGTTTTATTTTAGCATAAAATAGTTTATAATATAATATGCTTAACAGTATACATATATACGTATATAAACCAGAATAATAATATTAACCTATGTACTTATTAAAGTTAGCGTCAGTTTGCATATAAATTCAATTTTCATTTTCAGACAGTCATCTATTGTTTCTGTTCTTGAGTTCTGCTCTGGGGAGTACGATCAATGCTGTGAACCTTGTCTACCACTTCCATGTCGCGAATAATACCATGGTCTAATTTATTTTCAGTACGGTGTTATGTTTCAAAATATGGATACATCATGATTCCTAGAGATTAGTAATCAGGACGTGGATAGGATATGTCTAAAATAATATAAAACTTTAAATTAACAATAAGCAAAAAATATTAATATATTTAACAGTTTTTAAAAAGAAATAATAATTTTTAAAAACCAAATTTACCTGCATTTATTTGTTTTAAATACAATTTAAATTTATTTCAAGTTGCTTTGCTTGTTTGAATACAAAAAGTTGTTTCAAAGAGATGAAGTGCTAAGACTGATGCATAATTATATTAATCATTAGCATAAAAAAAAACCTTAATTTGGATTCAAGATTATTTCAGAAATGGAATATATTTTACTTATTTTTTAGATATTGTACAGAACATTACAGTAATATTCACTTTTCCTTCCTGTCTCACCAGTTGTTAAATGGTTACGGCCTTTGGATACTGGCAGTTTGACCTAGATTTGAACCCAAACGAATGAACGGGATTCCTGCCCGTTTGACTTTCACACTTTTCTCCATATGTAACATGACCCAGCTTCCCACAGAAAGGACTTCACGAAGGCCGATAGCTCTTGTGTGCTTTGCTGTATTCAAATAACCCTAACCCTTATACTATGACATCTATCACACTAAATCAGGATAGAAGATTTCGAAACAAGACTTTAAATAAGACTCCAGATCTCCACTGGCAGGATGAATCAGTGGCTACAGGAATATTGATATGGAAATTCAACATTGCAGAGAAGCTTCACATGCTGATGCACTTTCAAGAAGACCTTATGAAGAAAAACACAAATACTGCTCAAGACAAGGAAAACTATAGCTATGTTCCCAGTAGTCAAACGAATTAAGACAGACTCTATAAAACTGATCCCTGGATCAGTGAAAAACTAAAAAAGACCCAAATGGAAGATCCTGAATTGAGATCATTAATGTAAACTAGTAAAAAAACCAGCTGCCAGGAAATGGCACCCTCTACTCTAATAATGAAAAGATTTTCTCTGCTAATCTGTGATCCTGGAAATCAGCAATTAAAGTCATCATACACACAGTTTTCAAAGTGGAACAGTGTTTCATTTTGTTGTAAGATCTGCAACTCAATGCATTTCATTTCCATTTGTTTGATCTGAGGAAACAAAAAGATCCGTAACAGATTCAAGCACACATTAAAGTTAGCATTCTTTAAAAAAAAGGGGGAGACCCAAAATCCTGTTACTCATTATGTAGAGACATTAAGTATTACGAATCAGGAGAGGTGAAAAATAAGCAATGCCTTCGCCGGGAATCAAACCACGGACCTCTCGGTTACACGTCGAGCATGCAGACCACTACACTACGAAGGCATGCGAAGAAGGCGGGAGAAATACCTTATATACTCCCCCTTTTAAAGGGTGACTGGGGTTTGGGGGACCCAATCGCCAAATCGCGGTAGTGGAGAATCATCATCCACCACCTTTTTAGTTCGGGCGCCAGTGTAGAGACATTAGGTATTATGAAGCAGGAGAGGTGAAAAATAAGCAACGGCTTCGCCGGGAATCGAACCACGGACCTCTCGGTTACACGTCGAGCATGCACAGCTCCAGATTCAACAATTGTGACAATATTCGAAACTGTTTATAAAAAATTTTGTTTTATTCAAAAAGAAGTACTTACAAAAAATTATGATTCATTGTTAGACCTTTATGCATGGTTGGTATATGATATAAACTTTTAAAGACTACAAACAAAAAAAGTATTATAAACACACTTATATCCACTTTACATAATTCCCAAAAACCTCATGAAATCTTACCATTCACTTTTGACAATCATGTAGAAATGCAGACCGACTAGAAAAATATGCAGTTTTTCTATTAAGATGAATTTCTTTAATTCCAAATACAAATGAAAATGTACATACTTTCAAGGCAATTGATAATTTTTAAATACTTTCATACACTTTGAGAATAGTACTCGATTTTTAAGAATTATTTATATTAATTATTAAATTAATAATTATTATTTATTACTAATTATTAATTAAAGAATTAATTTCCAAACAACATTAAAATTTGATTCATTTCAAATTGCCAAAACGTGTTCAACATTGCATAAGCTCCTGCTATTAAAACTAACACCAGGAAGGGTATATCTGAATGATTCATGATTTTCCTAATGCATCAATCATGGGAGGATATCTATATCATTAGCAGCACAACACAGAAGCAAATCATATGTAACAGTAAAAACTACCAGTGGTAGGATGAGTAGAGAGAACTGTTAAGGACTGGCATAGTGTCAACTCACTGTTGTGCTTAGATGAAATGAGTTATCTATCCTCAATATGATATAATACGTACAGATTTGTGACTTTATAGAATTGTTATAATCTGCAAGACTTTCTTAAAATTGATGCAAATCTAGATGAAATGCAGCCACAAAGATATGAATATGAAATCAGTGAGGACAGAACACACACACTCTGGCCTAGAGAACTTCAGCAGCCTTGTTATGCTACTGGGAAAAAAAAAAGATTAAATTTCTGTTGTGCATAGTTATTACAGACCATACAATTATGTAAATATATATACATTCAACATCTTTTTCAACACAAATATATTTCTGCAAGATGACCTTTGCTTCAAGTACTTTAAAAATACACAGGCATTTGTAAAGTAAATAGCACAGATGGAAAGATAAATGGTCAGGCATTGTTTTTTAAATCAAATCTCACTTCTGCCAAATAGTACCTTGACAGTTACATTCATGGCAATACCATGGCAGCAGACTGAGAATTGCATTACATGTTACCATATTGGTCAACACCAGTTGTAGAATATGAGTCATTAAAACAGGGCCAATCGTAGCGGGGAGCGAGATGATGCATAGCACATGGGTGGCCAAATTTAAGGACAATGAAATGATTATCAAGCATATTGTATTTCTGTAAAAAAGGGTGGCTAGTTTTAATTTTCACAAGGGCAGCTGATGGTATAGGACAGGTACTAGAGTTTAAGACTGGAATCCAATGAATCCAACTAATATGAGTTTAAGACTGGAATCCAATGAATCCAACTAATATGCATTCTTGATGCATTTAACAGCTACTATTCTGAGGAACTGAAGCTTGTGGTCTTTTATTTCTTGGGACTGCTTTATCAATTACCAATAAGGCAATATGTGAGCAAATGTAGTATGCAATGTCCAACAATGCCTGTATGACCATCATATTCTTCCTTGACTTGTTTTCCGCACCAGATCTGTTGCTTAATGAATATACACTGGTGTGCAAAAATTAAGGACGAAGTCGAAAAATTAGCATATCAGCTGAACGAAGAGGCAGAGCGGAGAGAAAGACCAATCAGGAGATTAAGTAAAGTGATGTACGGTAGCACATGCGCAGATATGCAGGTAGACGTAATGGGGGAGTGTCTGAGTAGTATAAAGCATGTTGTCGGTGTAAGATCAGTATTTCTGGCAAAGAGATTGCCCGACGTATAGCAGTTAAAATCACACCGAGTTGCTGCCTCAGCAAGAAATGGCGAATAATCAATCTGTTAGACGACATCTGGATGCTTTTACCCGAGGTCGAATCATTGGGAAGTTGGAGGAAGGCCGCAGTGTGACAAGTGTGGCTGCAGAGTTCGGAATTGCTCACAGCATCGTTTCACGACTTTGGAGACAATTTCAAACTACAGGAACAGCTATCCGGGGGTTTAGTAGTGGTCGTCCACGAGGAACCACACCCACAGGTGACCGGTATATTGCCTTACAGGCCATTAGAAACAGGCGGCAGACAGCGGGAAAAATCGCTAGACACACGACACAGGTGACTGGACGACCGATATCACGTTTTACCGTGGCCAAAAGACTGCACGGTGGTAGTCTGTTTGCACGACGCCCTGTACGGTGTGTACCTCTAACGCCTGCCCATCGGAGAAGGCGTTCTCTGTGGTGCCAGGAACACCGGAATTGGAGAGACAATGAATGGGGACGAGTACTCTTTACAGATGAGAGCAGATTTAGTCGTGAGTTGCGATTCTAGACACATACACATCTGGACAGAGCGGGGAACACGCAATAACCCCTTCAACATCATCAAAAGGGACTGTTTTGGATGTCGCGGAGTTCTCGTTCGAGCAGACATAAAGCTTGGTAGCCGGACCGACCTTCATATCTCCCAAGGAGGTTCGTCATCTGGGACTGCTATTGTAACGAGGTTCTTCTTCCTTATATGCGTCTTTTCACAAGGGCTATGGGTCCTCAGTTCCTCTTCATGGACAACAACACTCCACCTCATCGCACAGTTACTGTTGAAGAGCTGTTGGAGAGTGAAGATATTGAACACATGGATTGGTCGGCAAGGTCTCTGGATCTAAATCCCATTAAGCATGTACGGAACTTACTAGGGAGACTTGTGGCAGCACGTAACTTATCGCCAGTAACGATTCCGAAACTGCGATTGGTGCTACAAGAGGAACGAGCAGCAGTGTCTCAACAGCTCATTAACAACCACATATCCAGCATGCACAAATGATGTGAAACCTGCCTAGCAGTCAGGGGAGATCATATCCCCTATTAAAGACCGGATGTTTCTTGCTGGACACCCATCACAGGGATGTTTCGGCCTTCAGTCGCATTGTACTCCACGCTACTTTTTCAATAAAGGTTTTTTTTATCCCTCTGATTTCTCTTTTAGTAAGTGTTGCTTACATTACTCATGTCCTTACGTATTGGGGATCTTATGGTATTAAATGTGTTGATTTGGAAAGCTTTTGTACAAAGTTATATTGAAAAAACCATCTCGTCCTTAATTTTTGCACACCAGTGTATCTGTTCATGATCACATAATAACACCAAAGATCATCTGTAGCTACAGCTGATGATCTTCGGCAGTTTGCAAAAACTGCATGGACTGAAACATTAAACACAAATTTAATATCCATTCCTCTCTACACCACAGTATAGAACAGCAATTATTGCTGCCCATGACAACTACACAAAATATTTATTTCTTCGTATTCTGCAAGCTGAACTCAGCTGTAATTGTAACCATTTCATCCTTATACAAAACATTATCTATTTCATAAATATGGCTTAGAAATCTCTTAGGTTTTGTAGTGTCGTACTTTTATTACCCAGAAATGCAGTTAACTGAAAAAGTAAGAGTATCGAAAATAGTTTTCAAGAAACAAAAAATATTTCATTTTGAAGTTTTTGTAAGGAAATCCGTACATTTTGTTTGAATATTATTTAGAAATAATCATTTGGAATAAATTTACCTGTTCTGCACTTTCTGATGCAACCTTCACAATTTTTAATCTATCAAGCAAATCTGTGGGCTTTTTTTCCAAGTCCTCTTGCAGATCTTTATAATCTAAAAAGTTGAATAATATTAACATTAATGCATATGAAAATCTTGAACCATACGATAAAAATAATTAACTCTTCCAAATGAAAATTTTGCAGACATAATATAAACATCCACTTCATACTGTAAGCACATTTCAAACAAATACAATTTAAATGCATTTTAAACTCTCACCATATAGTGAATGATTTTTGTGATTAGTATGCAATATTATTTCTGCTTCTCAATGAAACTATTGTTCATTACAGGGTTGAAAAGAATAAAAAGGTCTTTTTCGTTAAATAAAAAATTTAATAACAATTTGAAGCATTTTTCCTTTATGCAAGAGCACATTGCAAAATTTACACATATACCACATTACCCTGTCTATTTCTTAGTTCTTCCTATTTACACATGATATTGTTGCAAAGAATTTTTCTTTTTTCTAGTTCCCACAATAGGTTCTAATGTGTGTCTCCTTATGTCCATAGAAAATATCCCTCGAGAACTATACTTAGTTACTTTTTTTTCCTAATGCTAGATGTTGATGGTATGTAGAGCTGATAGTATATATAGTATTGATAGATGCCTGCAGGGACCAGGCTTATTGGCAAAAAGAAACTGGCACATCACAACTCAGCTGGTGGTGAATTCTTGCTGAATCCCACCAAAAGTTGTAGCCAGACGTTTGGGAGGAGGAAGACTATACACCACAGATCTGTTATGTGTGTCCCAGTATTCAGACAGCACTATAATGGTCTGCCAACAATACAATGATGCAATTTTACTGCCTCATGTTCGCCTTTCCTGTGTTACTTTTGGTGATAAATTTGATATTTTTCTGTAGCTTACATCTGCTACACTATCCAGAACATTTTCTATATTTATTCCTGAACAGCCAAAAAACTCTTCCAAGACTGGTGTATTGTCTACTGATGACCATTCTTCTTCAAATCAGAATCATTCAAATCCAGGGTTCAGTCAGAACCACTTCAAATTCTGATTCAGGCCTGGATTTGTATGATTCTGATAAGATATTGTATAATTTTGTAGTCACTAGAATCATCATCGGTAAGTTCGTTCTTGCAGGAATAATTTGATAAACTAGCTGTAGATTCTTCATAATCACATTTTGTTCTACTATGGTCCATTTTTAAGAATTTACTATAAAAAAAAGTCTAGTTATTGTATAAAAATCACTTTGCCACCTAAAAACCCACTGATAACAAACTAAACTCATTGGCACAACAGTCCCAGCAGGCCATGGCCTACAGTGCCCTAATATCTGCTTTCCTGATCGACTGATAACAATAAGCTGTTGATAATTCATAGATAAACAAGCTTTGTCGTCTCCTTTGCTTTAATAAGAATATGCACAAAATGAATTTAGTCATTTCCCGTGCTTTGATAACAATATGTGCAAAATAAGTTTTGTCGTTTTCCAATTAAGATGTGTTAAAACACACAATAATACTTACCTAATAGTTTTAAACTTAAGAACATAATATAAATGCAGACCCTGTACTTAACTATTTTTCAGCGATAATTCTTGATTAAACATTTGAAATCCATAATAACTATATCTTGTCATTAAAAAAATAATTACAATTAAACTAAGCAAAAATACCATTGAAGCTAGATACTGCAATCATCTTTAAAAGACTCTTGCAAACAATTCAAAACTCTTATAGAGTTGGCACAAATCTAAGAATATTAGTCTAGTTTTAAAATTTTTGAATTATCTCCAAAACAATTGTTAAAATCTCCTATTTTGGACCATGAATTTATAATCCAATAAAATTTGTTTCAATACAGAAAAAAATTTTAAGAATGGCATTAAGAAAAATCATTTCCCTACTTTGGTATAACATGCAAATCAAATAAATCTGTGTTAATGCAGTGAGATGTAAAATTGTAGAATTTTGTGTCTTCTATGTACATCTACCTGATTTGCATTAACTAACAACAAGTAAACTTCTAAAACTGTTGTAAAGCATTCCACTATTGTAGAATAGCTATAAAAAGGGAAAAAATATATTATGTGAATATGATGATACATAAAAATATGATATTGTGTGAAAATACGATAAATTGAACCTAACACATTTGCTGTTAACAAAACTAATATTTACACTTATCAATAGTAAAATGCATATTAAGATTCAAATTCATTATGAAAAAGCATATAAAGAATATTTCCCTAAACTTTTTTTTTTTTAGAAGGTAGAAGACTTCAAAGGGAAACTCATCTTTCTCGAGAAAAACCAGTAACACACACTTGTCTATTTTGCCTGGAACAAGCTAACAATGTTTCAGATGTTTAGCCACCCACCCCACTTATAGGTACAGATCATTTTTATAAATATTTTATAAATATACAGAGGCAATCGCAAAAAAATTTTCTTTCACTGATATGACAATAATTTGATATCTGAAGCAAATAAAATATTTTCTAGTTTTGAAGTTAAAAATTCAAACTAAAAATGCCAAGTGTGAGAAAATTTATCTTATGTAAAAACACACAGACCAAAACAAATATTTTTTTATCGAAGAAAAATTGTAAATAATAATTATCATATGCATTATTATATCAAATTTGGGAGATAGTTCATATATTTGAAACCAGCATAAAATATAAAGAAATAATTTTAAAATATATTTAAAGTTGGCGAATTTCAAATTAGAGAGATTATTATACTTATAGCTATAAGAATATAGCAGATATTTTATGTTTAATAGCAACATGTAACAAGATGTCAAATTTGTTAAGTGCTAAACTAAATCTTTTATGAATATCTTTCTCAAATAAAACTCGTAACTCACTATGGAAGTAACATAAGAAGTGGAGATATCTGAATTAGAGATTAAAGATATTTAAAAAAAAATTTTTTTTAAATACAAAATTTGATAATTATGAATTTGTTACAATGTGTAAGTATACACACACAACAGAATGTGAAAATAAGCAATTTGAATGAATACTGAAAGAAAATGCATCTCTTATTAAAATTTAAATATCTTAAATATAATCTCCATGTTTTCATTCCTTTTGCTTGAATTACCATAAACTAAATATAATTTTGGATTTGTAAATAGAAGGAAAGAGAAACCTTGTAGATTAAATGGCACAAATAAAATAATATATAAAAATAACATATAATAAAAAGCAGGTAAACATGAGATCATTCATCCAGATTCTGGCTGACGAAGCAAATGAATTGTCTAAGAAAGCTCTACTATACTGAAATTTCAAATACTTAAGCATATGAAACAGGATTAATTTGTTATTTTTATTTATAAAGGAAAGAGGCAATGTGAAATCACTTCATCTGTCAAAAGTGATGAAACAAACCGTCTCTTACACAATCTAGTAATTCCAAAAACTCAGCCATGATAAAAATAAACTAAGAGAAAGAACACCCCAAAATACTGAAAAGTTATCAGAGAGAGAGCTAAAAGAAATTTCTGTGTTTTGTTGAAAACTACCACAGAGGTTCATATCAGCCAACAAACAGATTATTTAATTCTTTTCGAAGGGAACGGGACAAAACTTGGACTTCAACCTTAAAAACTGGAGGGGGTGGAAACCTCCAAAAGTTAACTGAAAAATAAATAAATAAATAAAAAATGCAAGATCTCAGTGATACTAAGCATTATTCATATATAAAGAGTGAATCTGAACAAGGCAAAATTTTAGGAGGTGATAGAAGGCAGCTATATGAGCAATACACTATCACATTTAAAGAATTAACACAAGACTGAGACGAGATATGTCAGAAAATATTTTATTAATATGAATGTAACTGATATACATGCTCAAATTACCTTCCGCCTGCTTTAATGCAGGCTTCACACCTTTGGAATAGGGATCGACGCACATTTGCGAAGACACCAAGCATTTCCCGAATATCGCCTGCAACAAGCCCTCCTGGCAACTATATCCATATTGGTTTCAACAGAGCCCTCATATATTAGGCTTTTCATATGGCCCACATGAAAAAGGCCAAACACAAGAGATCTGGTGATCTTGGTGGCCACCTCCACCAATCTATCACCTCGAAATTTCGTGGTTCGTATAACCAGCCATCCTCTCGGTAGTCCATGGTGGCAAATGCCATTAGTTTCCTTGTTCCTTTCCAAGGACCAACCCTTTTATACCATTTACATTGTCACCTTGCTGTCTGCATTCCGACCATTAATTCTATAATGAATATTGCTGGTATAGCTGCCTTCTTTTTCCACTAAAGTTTTGTCCTCTTCTTCAGATTCATCCTGCATATGATGGTAAAATCACTGTCCTTGTTCCTTTCCAAGGACCAACCCTTTTATACCATTTACATTGTCACCTTGCTGTCTGCATTCCGACCATTAATTCTATAATGAATATTGCTGGTATAGCTGCCTTCTTTTTCCCACTAAAGTTTTGTCCTCTTCTTCAGATTCATCCTGCATATGATGGTAAAATCACTGAACAAGTTTACACTAGAGGTAATGACAGAATTTAGCTTGTAAATATTTATAGATATTGTCATTATTATGGGTATCTATAATAATTTGGAAAGAAATATGTGTTAACAAAATAATAGCTTTTGTTTCTGTTGATCAAGAGATAAAAAACCAACAAATATATCACAAGCATACTTAAAAAAATATTTTGCTTCTTTGGTCAAAGAAGCATTTTGGAAGACAAGACTTTGCACAAACGCACACAGCTAAAAGTGCTCAAGAATAGTGCATGGAACTATTTGCAAACTTTCTATATAGCACAAGAATGAACACACTTTGCTCTCCTGATTTAAACCCTATGAATTACTTGGCATGGTTACCTTCAGAGGTACGAATTTGCACTAAATTCCATGAAAGTTTAGCACCCTTTACTTTTTTTACATGAAAAGAAAACTTTTAGCAGATTAACTGTGACTCACTAAAAATTGTATCAAATCTTTATATATGTATAGGGCAATGATAAATTTATACATGTATAATACATATTATACATATATATGTTTATCCTTTAATACTCATAAACAAACTTAACTTCCAGTTGAGATAGAAGGACTCAGTTCATTCATCTAATTTTTACCTAGCAGAATACAAATAAAACTTGCTTGCAAAGCTTTGTTTTGTACCAGTATGTACAATGAATCCTGTTCTTGGAAATAATTCAGTGTTCTTTATGCAACACGATGAACAACACCGTAGAAGATAATTGATAACATTGCTATCTACTATGTGTGTACTAGACAAATAAGATTGTTTTGCATCTAGATTTTTTCAGTTCAAAATTTTGGCAATTTCATTGCTGCAATAAGAGTCAAAAAACATAAAAACTGGTAATTTCCATTAGCACTCTTTATTTCATTGGCTAGCAATGTAATTCAACTGGTACCACGCATAATTTGTATCACAGCTTAATATGGGGACACTGTCAATATCTGGGCTTTAAATGGCATTTCAGTGATCGTGAATTACTTGCTTTTGTTTCTGCTGGTAAAAAAATGGAAAAAGAAGAAAACTATTCAAGTAGTTAACAAATTTAATGCATTAAAAATTATTCAAAGAGAAATTAAGTTGTCTGTTCCAATAAACAGTAGAGGAATGAGAATTGTGAAATGAGCAATAACTGTGACTTGCTGTAATCTATCACAAATGCACATAGAAATATAGATGCCATACCACAAAGAATTTTAAAATGTAAAATTTAGCTTTTATTAATAAAACAAAATTTTTAGTTTAAAAAAATTCTTTACAGATATGTACAAGAGTTAGTGAATCATATTGAAAAGTGCTTAGAATGTAAAGGGAAAGAATTAAGATTTGAAAAATAATGAACCTAAAGTTACGAAAGAATCAAATTTGACATGGTTGTGTCCTGTTTCAAAACAGCAAACAAGGGAAGATGCTTTCAACAGCAGTTTACAGTGTTATGGAACTATTAACCCTCTAAGCAACACGACCGGCTTTATTTGGTCATAGATTTTTTTGTCACTTTGTATATATTAGCTTATAATTTAAGATATTTTGCTTTCTTAAATAATGTAAATGTCACCTTAATGAGAGTAAGTTCATGAAAGAAATTAAAATAACTAATTACACAAATTTAATTAATAAATGCTGTTTAAATAGAGGTCTCCACGACAGATCCCAAAACCTGCATTGCTCAGAATTAAGTATCCTTCAACTCTGAGTCAATTCAATTTTACATGTGAAGGTATAAAGAATATGTGTTCTATTAAGAAATGTATGTAGTTCCCCTTTCAGAAAGTTAATTTTAAAGAAGTATCTTAATTATTATTAAAAGAATATATAAATAATAATGAAGCATTCTTTTGGTATTTCTACATTGAAAAGCATTATTCACTGTTTAGTTTAGATTTAGGTTATACACATAGAATTATAATTTTTTTTTACAGTTTTACCCATCTTTTTAATAAATTCTGCTTATTATAATGTCCTGTGATTTGCAACAATTTAGGCATATATTCAGAGGAAGAGAGTCATAAAAAATTCAAGACAAAATGGGTTCTAAATTTTAAAAAAGTGAAATTCTTCTTTAATCCCCGAATGGCATGGTCTAGTCATGAGATATAATTTTTTCCTGAGGCGGCGGGGAATTTGGTGTGTATTAAATTTAAAATACTTTGGTTTCTTTAATGATCTATATATTATCTTAATGAAAATTCATGAAAACAGATTAAAATAATTAATTTTACAAATTTAGTAAACAAATGCTGCAAATGCATTATCTATGTATCATGCTTTTTGCACCATTACATATTAAAACAAAATCAGAAAATAACAAACTACAAATACTTTAGAAAGTTGTTTATTCAATGACATATGCAAATTTCAAAAATGAAATGATTCAGTTCTTTTTCCAAATGCCTGCACAGATCAGATTCATATATTTTTTAGATATGAAATAAATACTTAAATTAACTTCCTTTAAGCTTACTCTTAAATGTAGAACTTAAAAATTATTTCTGTATTCAACAATGTAAGCACTGGCTAATAAATTTTACTGTATTGATGTAAAATTAATTATGTACTAATTAAACAAGAACATTTTGAAATTATTTTCTTTTTATGAACTAAGATTATGCCAAATGCATATATATGAATATGTCCTAACATCAAATTTAGAAGAAAGAAAACTAAATGCAAGTCAATGTACAAAATGAAAAAAAGTGTATATACAATTAGCAATTCTGCAATAAATGTCAATATATCACATTTTAAACTGAATCATATACTTACAACACTTGCTTTTGAACATAATTACAAATCAGCTGCATATTTACAATATTTTTACATAAATATGTACATTTTACACAATTTATTATAAATAACAAGGGAAATTCAGCACCACATGAATATATAGGAACATTTCATAACAAAATTTGTTTAAACACATAAAGTGGGAAAAAATTTTAACATGTGATAGGCACTACACTGAGACACCTGAGATAATTAAATCCTATTATAACTTCACACCTTCTGAATAACTAAAATATATTTCATGCATAAAAATATTACAATTTGCTATTCCTCAAATTTATAATTATAGCCAAAATGGAATCATATATCAATATAAAACTAACAGTGAAATAATATTTTCAAACAAAAAGCTTTTTACCTGTTGTGTGAACAAAATTTTATTTTACATGATTTTATAATTTAATTTTTAGAAAGCATAAAATATTGTGACAGGAAGAAAAATTAAAAAAGTTAAATTAGAAGTGCAACCCATTTTCATTATCAGACTCTGATTCACTTAATATTAAATCATCACAGATGTTATCACAGGTACTTGGGGGGAAATGTTGTGAAATATTAATATTACTTCCAATGCTCTCTGAATCTTGAATACCATTATATAATAAGCTCTGTGACTCAGAGAAAACTGGAGGACTAGACGATGAATTGCTTCTTTCTTCATGACCATCATATAAAGGAAATTGTTCGTAAGGAGATACTTGAAGTCTACTTTTATCGACAATCTCTACATCAAAATCACTTCTATCTGAGGACATATTACCTTTCTCATAACTTTTGTGAGAACTTCCTACAGATTCTACATCTACACAAGAATCATCAGAAGAACACAATTCAATTTGATTTTCAGAAGTTTTGTCTCTTTTTGATATCATAACATTATTCAAATCAGAGTTTTCAGAATTCTTTATTCCTAACTCAAGACTCTGCAGCTGTGGTTCATACATTTCTAAAGAAACTTTACAAGCATTTACAATATTCTGTGCAATCTTTGTAAATGGACTCTCAGCACCATTGAATGTCTCGCTATTCATAAAAATGAGTTCTACATCACACAGAAAAGCAGACCTCGTTTTGTACTTGTGAGACTTACAATTTCTTATGATAGTATCTAAATCCATAGGATTTTTGATAATCTCGTAATATCCTTTGGCTGAACGTTTTTCAACAGGTTTATGGAATGGCCATGACTCAGGAACTGCTTTTAGCTGATCAGATACTATCCTTTCTAATATAAATGAGAATGCTACCTGGTCATCATCTAAGAGAGGATTGATAGCTTTCTCTAGTTGCATAAGCTTTTCTTCATTTTCAGTAAAGTTTTTTATACAATGATTTAACATTGTGTGTGCAGTTATAGTAAGAAAACTGTGAGTGCCATTATATGTACTGCTATTTTCCAATATCTGATTAATATCAGCTAAGAAATCTTTACGACACTTATACTGTTGTTTACGAGCCTTCTCTCGCATGGTTTGCAAATCCATTGGCTTTGTAATAATCGAGTGATAATTAGATGCTTGTTTGACACTAACAGGAAACCAGAAAGGCTGTGTATCAGGCAAACTTTTTATCTCATTAATAAGATTCTCAAATATAACACTTAAAGAAACCACAGGATCTATTCTTTTACGATTTACAAATTTTGGAGCACTCATATAGTCAGATGATGTTACTTCATAGTTTCTCTTCTTTTTTGAGGAACTGACAGCTTCCTTGGGAATCTTCAAAACCAAAGCTTTTCGACGAACTTCATCTGCTCGCTTCAGAAGTTGCTTGGATACAATGATTTTAGTTTCATCTAGTTTTATAAGATTTTGATCAACTAATCCAGCTTTCTCCTCAGCTTCTTCTTGTTCTTCAGTCATTGCAACCTGAATCGGTGGCAGTGTGGGTGAAGACTGATATAATGGACAAGCTTTATTTGTTCGCATATGACCAGTTGCTCCACAAGCACCACATTTTACTTTGAATAAAGATGGTGAATCGATTTTTACTTTTTTCTTCTGTGGTTCCTTAGCTTCTCTTTCTT
The DNA here is from genome assembly GCA_000611955.2 of Stegodyphus mimosarum. NCBI lineage: Eukaryota > Metazoa > Arthropoda > Arachnida > Araneae > Eresidae > Stegodyphus > Stegodyphus mimosarum. Next base: position 376,329 of record KK120198.1, read on the forward strand.
TTAACTCTTTTCTCCTCAACCTCCTTAATTGATCTTGAAGACGCCTTCTTTCTCTTCGACATTCCTCTTTTCGTGCCTCATCAAGAGCAAAATTTTTTATAAATTCATCATCTTTTGTGTCTCTTATTTTAGTGTACAGTTTAATTACTTCTGATTTTCGAACAGTTTCTACTCGCTCATAGGTATACCCATTTTCTTGATAAGTACGATAGATCCTTAAAATTTTACCTTCAAAACCAGAGTTACTTTTTTCAGATTTGCACTTTTGATTTTCTTCAGAAATTGACTCTGATGTCATTAACTTTTGTAATTCTTTCCTTTCAGCTTCCTCACATTCATGTGAGAGTTCTCGGAGAGATTTCTTATTTGAAATGATGCTTTCAAGATGTTTTCCCATTTCTTCCAAATCTGAATCACCTTCTGAACTTGAATCTTCCTCGGTAGATAAAACTTCATTTGAAGATAAAACTCTATTTTGTAAATCAAATAAACGTTGACATTCTTCTTTATATTTCCTTAAATGTTCAGCCTGACTAAAAAAATTACCTCTTGCAAACTTTGTTACTCCTTCCTCTCCTAATTTAGCCTGTTCAGTTGAAAGAGTTCTGACAACATCAATAATCTGCCATCGTGTCAATTTTTTAATTTCATGTTCAGGTACATTAAAGGTTTTCAAAAGTTTTTTAGCACTGTTCAAAGAAAGCCGACGCAAATCAGCATCAGTTCCTTTAACCAACCTCTTGGCAGGATTCAGAATATTGTTTTCTTCTTTAATCCAGTGAGGTTTATTAGGAATTTTCACATAAGAAAATCCTTCACCACAACCAGTTGGATCAGCTGCTCCTAAAAGATCCAAAAGACACTTTCCTCTAACAGCAGATATAAAAGCTTGTGTAGTATTCCACGGAGCTGCTTTTACTTCATCATCAATTTTATTTTGTAAATTATCTGTTTCTTCTTCATCCATAAGCAAAAATTTATCACCATATCCTGCATCCTTCAGCCTTTGTTCTGCAGCAAGCATACTGTAATAAGCACAGCACTGTTCTGGTGATACAATTTCTCGAATTTCGTCTTCGCTTGGAAGACGAAAACTGCTTTTTAAAACCCAAAATTTGGAATCAAAGCCTGTTCTTTGAAAATCAGCACATAAGTTGAGGCGTTTGCGAATATTAAATTCCCTGTGGGAAGGGAATGCTTTGCGTATGTCTTCCATTTTTATTCTTCGTGGATTATCTTCACTTTTCCAAAATAAACGATAAATAAAAACCATCAAGAAATCTCTGATAAAATTATTAGCTTTCTCAGATTTAGGTGCAGGCACTTCAACAAGAGGAAGCTGTTGTCCCACAGTAAATACAGTTTCTACTTCTCTAATAAAATAGCCAGTTCTTGTACGTATAATTAGAAAGTCAGTGTTTTCAATAGCATGCTCATAAATAGGTGATCGAAACAGATTATTTTCATATGCTTGCAAACTCTGCCCAGGAAGAAGGGAACCAAGAAATGGAGAAGTATGAGCATAAGTAGTTTCCCCATACTTGTACTCTACTAATGCTGAATCTTTCCCAGGTTTCCTCCGATAGTAATTCCGCACCCTTGATGCCATACCAATTTGGTTCATTAAAGGTGGATGTTCTTCAGAAAATTCAAAAAGAACTAATTCTGCATCCTTGCCACTCAGATCATCTGATGTTCTCATGAAAAACATTTCACCTCCACCTGATTCCTCGAGTTCACATTGTCTTTGTTTTTTTTTCTCTTTTATAAAAGAGGTAAGGGAATAAACACCATGGAACTTTATTTGTGATAATGGTCCATGGGAATATTGTTTCAAGGCTGGACGATGAAACCGACGGAGTTTCAATGGTCCCATATAAGTAGGAAAAAATGAAGCATGCAGTTCAAGAGCTGGAATAGAATGAGGTAATACACTACCAGCATAACCTAATTTTAATGCAGTATCCTCCGTCATCTTTGAATTATAATACTCATCATTAGAAATATTATAAAAATCATTTTTCTTATTTACAGGGTTCAAAAGTTCAGATTCTTCTTCATTCTGTTTCATAAAGGGACGGTATTTTCGATCTTTATGATCTTTTACAGGTTCAAAATTATCCACATTTGAAGGCAAATCTTCTGGTATTTCTAATATTATATTGCTATCATTTATTTCTAAATTTTTGGGACCAGATATTCTATTCATAGCTTCATAATCCCAAATGACATCATCTTCCCAACGATCATAGAGAAGATGTGGATTTTCTTCTGGAAATATTGAATACATTTCTCTCTTCTCTTCTGTATTAGCTTTACTTATTTTATTAAAATTTAAAAACCCATATTTGAATGCCCTTTCAGGCTGACTAGAGAGAGGTTTAAGATGTTCGCGATATGACGACACTGTTCGATCTGCATTAATTGGAACCCAACCTGCAATTTTGTTTGGATTATATACATTTTTCATAACTTCTTCCTTTACCTCATCTCCATCCCAGATAACATCATTTTCCCAGTCCTGCTGAGCAACCATCAAAAATGCATCATCATGTAAATCATCATCAGAAGGCAAATGCTCATCTGAACACTGCTTCAATTTAAAGCCATAATCATAAGTTTCAGCTGTTTCAGGCACCTCTACCATATCATACCACAATTTTGCAGGACCAAATCTCCAGCTATTGTTTAGTGGCACATCATATGAAATGTCAGAAACACATTCTTTCTGTTGCAAAAATATCTTCTCTTCATCAGATTCTACACTCCAGTCAGATTCAGGAGAAATTATTTCTTCCGCATCAGGCTTCTTGTTTTTCTTCTTAAGTTCTGACCTTTTTCTAACACTACGCCAGATATCAGGATCACTGGATTTTTTCCCAAGACCTAACCTTAAAAATCGTAAATTTGCATTCTCACGAAATTCAGGATAAAATTCTCTCACATCCACATTTTGATACTTAGCTGGAAGAACATATGCAAGAGGTTTACTCTGAGTAATTCTATCCCTATCCACAACATCTCGTGACTCGGTCCCCACACATTCTTTTGAAAAGCAATTCACAGAAGAGTTTTCAGGTTCGATACTAATCAAATTTTCATGTATAACAGGTTCTGCAGTTTTTTCAGATATTTTATCCATAACACATAAATCCATAATTGTGGAAAATTCAGACTTAAAGCCATTATTATTTACACATCCATCTTCTTCCATGCTTCTCTTTTATAATCTGACTTCTGAAGTTCAGACATCTGGCTGGAAGACAACAGTACGGTAAATTACTGCTCTGCAGAAAAAATAATTCAGTTTATATACATACACATAGATATATAACATACTGAAAGAAAACAAGTATAAGAAAATTAACTATGCGTTATGTGAATTTTGATTCCTGTTGCTTGAATATATATTAGAATTCAAATCAGAAATGAGGAATTTAAGTAATAATTGCTCAGCTACACCAGCTAAAAGTCAAATGGGTACAGAAAATTTCTGCTAAGAAAATTTTTTTAATAGATTTAGTAAGCATATAATATACAAGAAAGATAATTTATCTGTATAAAAGCTATACTCAAATTTAAATTTACACATGTAAAATATAAAATCTGAAACAAAATTACTAAACTTAATTGAAATCAACTGGAAATACACCTTTAAATTAAATTTTAATTGAATATATCCTTGCTTCAACAATATGATCTGCACCATTTTTTGTCACTCTGCAGCATGTTACATCTCATTTTCCCTGCAATTTCTCTCCACTGTGAAATCTTCAGCCCAATTGCTGCTTGGAATTGTCAAAAAGACTTTCTGATTAAAATACAACTGCAGTTAGTATGCATTACTTTTTATCACCTGCTGTTACTTAATTAAACCCTGCCTCTCACTTCACCTTTTTTTCTACTGTTTGAAAAAAAAATAAAAGTGCATATTTAAAAATTTGGAAAGCAGACTGCTCCCATTATATTGCGATACTCAATATAATGTTTGAATACCTGAATCATCAAGTAATAAAGATATATTGTGCTTATTCAAGAATTTTATGATTCTTCTCAAAGTTCACAACATCTACTACATCATCTACATTATGCAGCACAATTTATTGTCACTTTGACCATGACTAAAAAGTAAACATACCATGACTGCGAACCTCTAAACTACAACATGACATACATACAATAACATAAAAATTTGTGTGAAGAAATAAAATAATGGTCCTCCACTTGAATCATAATCACAGATAAAATATTGAAAAATTAAACTCAACAAAATCTTACATTAAAGAAAGTGTTTAAATTTCTAGCATTTAAAAACAGCACTGAAATCACTGCATCAGTATCGTAATATTAGCAAAAATATCTATACAGTGTTTCAATAATTTTATAAAACAAGTACTACTACAGATTTTTCTAACTTCTACAAGAAAATTCAAATGTATTTTAATGCTAAGTTTAATTATCTGTAATAAATCTTTTAATGTTATCCAAGTTCTCCATAACAACACCCTGCATTGGATTTTGTCTTTGAGAATCTAAGACAGACCGAATTTGGGACTCTTTCGTAAAGACATTAATTTAAATGTTAAAAAATGGACTTATAATGTATAAAAATAAGACAAAAAAATCACACTAATTATTGGTACAACATGGTTGTATCAAAAAGCTCCCAGACTAGCTGATAAATGTATTACTTACCTAAATTTTATATCTCCTATGAGATAATCATCTTATGGACCAATAGATATATCCCAACATTGTTGCCACTATGTGTCTTCAAAATCATTTTCCATAAATGAGTCCATAACCTTCTGTGATTCGCATTAGATCTTAGCAACATTAGATCTTAGCAAAAACAACTTTTCAGCTGCAACTTCACTTTCATGGAAAGGCAGAAATTAGCAGGAGCTAAATCCAATAGGAAAAGTAGGTGCAGAAGCAATAACGTGCTGTGATTTATGAGAAAAACAAGTACTTTATTGTTGTGAAGCATCCAGTGTGGATGCCATATAGATTTAAGAAATTAGGCTAGACCAAAATGGCACAACAATGCCTGCAATGTCACTGTTCATTCTCCAACATCTCCTGTGAAAAGTTCTCGAATTCATTTCACACTTTTGGAGGTGATGATTATGGAAGGCATTCCAGATCACTTTTCTTCAACGTATGTTCTGCTTTTGAAGCATTTATGCTACTGGAAACATTGTGTACTAATGTTGAAGCATATTCAGAGCCTCTGTGGCCACACAGAATTTCATGTTGGCTTACAGTTCCATCTTTCTATCCATGATGTAATTGCAGACTATCACACTGCGATCATAAAAGTACCATTATATGAAGGTCTCTCTGAAATTTTTGAGATACGCATAGGTTTTAGTTATACTTACGAAATTTTAGGAGTGTTCAAAGTATCTCCTCCAGCATCAATGCACTTCTGTAGGTGAATTTTCCAAAGATTAAATTCTTCAAGCCATTCATTTTTGGAATCTATGAAAAAATGTATTTATAGCCTCATCAATTTCCTCTTTGGAATGATAACGATGTCCTCAACAAATAGCCAAAAACCACACACAGCTAGATCTGGTGAATAGGGTGGATATTTTATCACTTGATGTTTTTTTTTATTCAAGAAATTCAGATGTCAGTCTTGCTGAATGAGAAGATGCATTGTCATGGGGTGGAGCATGAGTCCTCTTGAAGAATTTCTGGAAGACACTTAGTGGTGTACCAGTTAGCGGTGACTATCTTCTGTCCTTCCAGCTTGATGACTTTGACCAGTCCTGTAATTCTGATGAAAGCAGATACATTACTTTTTTCACGGCACGATGTCTTTTCACTATTGTGGAAAAGGGATCATCTTCAGAGAAGCATACTTTACTTTCTTCACATATTGAAATGTCATGTTACAATATCAGTTTCAGAAATAATGCAATGGCCGCAATTTTTAAGTAATTTAAGGGTTTCTTTACTAATTCTCACATGTTCCTCTTTTTGGTACTCAGTTACATTATGGGGAACCCAACAGGAAAATAGTTTTTTCATCAGCAATTCTTCAAGAATAAATTTAAGTATGGCAGCAGATCCAATGTTAAATTCTTTTGCATCATTTGGTAGGTCCAGCAGTTATCATCAATTGACATTTTCCATATGGCTATCCAGGATTACCGCTGACAACAGCATTCTTGTGTGTTCTTTATCCTGAAGAGAGTTGGAACCTCTGTGAAATTCTGTAAACCATCTGAATACAGTAGCATCAGATGGAAGTTCATTGCCAAATCTAACTGTAGATGTTGAACATAATCTTCTTGATTTAATCCCACTTTAAAATCATAATGTAATAATGTTCTCGCATCAGTTCCATTTTTCCTTCTGCCTAAAATTTATTCTATGCTAAACTACTTATGATTGGCCAATAAAAATCATTTGCTACACTACATTATTTCATATTTTCAAATCTAATCGTAAACTTTTTCCCGCCATTTATCATCTGTGCATATCTCAAATATTTCAGCAATAACACCCAACGTTAACACAGCAATATTTCTTAGCATACTGCCTTATCAAGATTAAAGGTCACTATAGCTGCTAATGCAGCCCTATGCTGTTGCAAAAGTAATCCGGGAACTTTCTGATACAGCAATGTATTTATATGTAGGAGGAAAAATAAGTAATTTGTATGACACAAATGGTAACAGAGATGCTATAGTAAATTTGATAATTTTATGTTTTGGTATATAAATTGCACTTCTCTAACAAGCAAACCAAAACATTGTTTAAGACAGATTTTTTTTTAAAGCTACAAACTTTAAAATGTGCAACTTTCTGCATGTCATCAAAGGTAAAAAATACAAAAATCTATATATTCAGAATAATATGTTGTAGATTCAAGAGTTTATGTCAAATCAGCAGTATTTTAATAAATGGATTTAAGACCAATCTAAAAGAGAATAAATTTATTTATTACCTAGAATGTAGCTTTTCTATATTCTGCTTAACTCTGCTTGCAGACCAAATTAAAAACAAATAATATGAAATATTTAATTGTATGCCATAATGCACATAATGAAAACCTCTTAAACTAATGTTTGCTTCATATCACTAAATCTTTTGCTTCATATTACTGCATCCTTAATCATATAGTTAATCCTGAAGTTCAAATTTATATTTTATTTGAATGTACAATAGTTTAAGTAATAAATTTTAATTGTAAATAGCTTTCATAATGAGACATTTTTCTATGTTTGATAAATAAAATCATTTATTTATATGAAAACATAATATAAATTCATTTGTTCAAAAATAACTTAGATGCACTATTATGGTTATGATCGCAGAATGGAAGTGTAGCTGACATTTTGCAACAGAATCGGAAGTAAATAATGGTCCTAATGTGGTAATGTGATAGTTTAATTTCAGACACCTTGTACCTGAAGATATTTTTTTACAAATTTCACAACAAAGTGTTCTAAAGCAAGTCTCTTTCTTTCCAATGCCAAAAAATTATTTGACAAAATCTGATTAAACAAGGCAACATGAACAGCTTACACAGATATTTGCAGTAGCAGGAAACTTTCATTAAAACCCGATATTTTTTAATTGTTTAGACATCACAACGCGAATCATTTCTCAAGCTGCTGTGTGTTGATATAATCATGCAATAAAAGCAAAAAATAATAAATATTGATTTGTCAGACTGGCACTAGAGATATAAATTATTCAGAGCTGTAAAATCAAGGAATGTTTCGATGTAGAATGTTTTGGCTTAAGATGTAGGTCAAGAAAAAAGTTGGCTACAAGAGCCAAATTATTGATCATACAGCTTTATGCTTATAAATGACTGTTTCTTCAATATGGAGATATTTTATTCAGTGACAAAGTTAAATTAAGAATAGGATTTCTTCACATATGTTATTAAAGAACTGAAAAATATCAAATGCACATGGGTACAGCATACAAAAAAATTTCTTAAAAAGAATAGTTTGCTTACATGAAAATAAGTCTTGTCCAGATTTCAGATCATGGATTTCAAACTTTGTACTGAATTGGCGGAGTATATTTGATAATTTTAGATCTGAGAACTAATAATAATTTTAACTATCATAGTATTACATAAAGTTAGCAAAGTAAGAACTTTGTGGTTGGTGTAGATTTTAGTCAAGACTATCGATTTCAAGGGCAAATAGGTACAGGTCCCTCTTCAACAGCAGCAAAGAAATCTACACCAATCACAAGGTTATTGACTTAGGTAGATTTTTTTGCTCCTGGTGAAGTGTGTCCTGTACTTGTCTGCCCTCGAAATAGAGAATCTTAACTAAAAATCTATGCCAAACACACGGTTGTTGCTTTCCTAATTTTTGCCATGTTTCTTTTCTTGTTATCATAGAATTACTGTATATTGACTTTTACATTACTCAGCAGTATCATAATTATTGAGGTTTTCTTTTTGGGGGGGCTGGCCTTTAGTGTAACAAATTAGCACTGTTGCAATTATAAAACTGAATTTACTAAATTACAATTCAAAATTTATTTAACACTGCCATGATTGTAGTTACTGTACACAAAATGAAACTACGGTTGTGATTAAAGTAGTTACTATTATCTGTTGTTGAAAACAATTTTAATTATTTTCCAGTAGCTGTATATCAAATTTTTGTGGTGTTAAGAAACAGATCAGTTTACGATACCTGTTAAATTATTGTGGATAGCTTTTTTCTACTGTAAATGATAATAGCCTCAGTATTGTTGCCTTTCAGACTAGTGTATGATACTGATAGTTCTAAGGGTGATTGATTTATACAATATTACTGTAGGATTGGGAAAAGATGATATAATGAATTTAAAGCCGATAGAGATAAAATCCCCATTTCAAAAATGTGCAGCAAATAAAGAGTTCATTAATGGTCATTTTCAAAGGAATAATAAATGTTATACTGGAGGAAGAGAAACTTAACACACAGGAGAGAGATAGGATAAATATAGACAGCGTGAGAGAGAAATGCTAAGGAAATAAGCTGAATTAGAATAGCTAAGGAACAAAGTAATAGGCTAGTCATTGCCATAGAATTCAAGGTAATAAGAAGTGTTATCATGAGCTACAAAGGATTTTTCAAAAATTTGAACCAGTTAGTGGGGACACTTTCTATCTGAGAACGTTTGACAGAGCAAAGAGGCTTGGTGTTGAAGAGACTGATTGGGTAGCTCATTTATTAGCCTTAATGCTCATGAAAATCATACAACTTACATTTAAAAACCTGAGGAAAAAGTTGGTGACTCCACCCACACAATGGTTTTATATTTCTCTGCTAACGAGGTGCCAGTTGCAAAATGTCATAGCTTATTTACATCATGTCCTGAACTGGTGGCTATTGATGAGCCACACCTTTTGATATTAATACTTAGCTACAGCAGATTGGTAATAGCACATTGAAATAATTTGGATTCTTAAGATTATGCTTCTGCAACTTTTATTCAAACCTAACTTGTAACGAACATCATACCTGCCAACCTCTAAAGATAAAAATTCAGAAGATTTCTCCCCCAAATTCAGAAGATTTCTCCAAAATTCAGAAGAACACGAAGAATTAATATCATGCTTTGATATTAAAAAAATAACAATTTATACAACTCATTAATCACCAAGGAGGCAATATTTTCTCCCGTAGCATCTCCATTTAAAAATGGAAGACGCAAAAGATGAGTTTTCATTTCGTTAGAAACATCACAGAAATATGTGACAACGATGGGGTAAAGCTTCCAATCGCTGTCGTTGTTGCCATCGATTGACACCGAAAATGCTGAATTCTGGAGTGCAGCTATCGTTTTACTTTGTGCATCGCAAGCAATTTCGTTCACAATAGAAGATGTTTTCGTGCGAGCACAAGCATATTTCTGAGCAATCTTGGGAGCCGGGAAACATCCGTCTGAAAATTGGACCGGCGTGATCGGCAGCGCTTAGCGGCACGTTGTGTTCGATGAGGAATGCAGTAAACAAACACTCTGCCAAAATGACATCGACATCCGAATTCGTAGCCGAATTTGAAAAAAAATCATGCACTTTCTTTGACGTTGTCGAAGCCGAAGCTTCATGCTTTTTAGACTTAACATGCTTCACAATGTCACTTCTTGCACCGTGACTTATTATGAAGTCACACATGCACACGTTGCAAAATGCTTAGTTATTTCCTTTGAAGGATTCTTTAATTGTTGGAAATTCGGCTTTGTAGGCAGGCCGAAAATGTTGAGAATACGGTTTTTTTGAACTCATTTGGTAACAACGACGTATTAAGAAAATTCGTAGCATGTGCAAACAGAATGCGACAATCCACGCTCGCTGAGTAATTCCCTCGCTGCTGAAGCTAAAACGAAAAAAATAATCTGGCGCCCACAAAGGAGGAATGCAGTAAACAAACACTCTGCCAAAATGACATCGGCATCCGAATTCGTAGCCGACTTTGAAAAAAAAATCATCCACTTTCTTTGACGTTTGATTCTTTAATTGTTGGAAATTCGGCTTTGTAGGCAGGCCGAAAATATTGAGAATACGGTTTTTTTGAACTCATTTTGTAACAACGACGTATTAAGAAAATTCGTAGCACGTGAAAAAAAAAAAACAGAATCCGACAATCCACGCTTGCTGAAGCGAACACGAAAAAATCTGGCGCCCACAAAGAAAAGAGTGGGAGAAACAAGTTCAGTGCATTGGATTGGCTGGTTAATCAGCGAGTTGGGAGAAACCGCAGGTTACTGGATTCGAAGTAGTCGGTAGTTTGTGGTGAAACACGATGCAATTGGCGAAAATCGCTGAATTGGCAAAAAATTCTAAAACTTCGACAAAAATCACTAAAAACACTTGAAAAAAGAGAAAAATCGTAAAAAATGGATTACGATCGTAAAATCGTAAAGACAAACGCATTTTCGTAAGAATTACGAAAAATTCGTAAAAGTTGGCAGGTATGGAACATGCATTTTTTTAAAATAAACTTATGTTTTTATTGCTCTTATGAAGCATATTTTTCCTTGCCCTACAACATAACTCCATACAGTTAGCCAAAAGTAAATGAGCATTGCTTTTCAAATAGTAAATGATCATAGCTTATCCTGTGACTGCAAATAATTATTCAAAGGTAATAGAAGCTTTAAGATTAAGATTTGGCATAAAGGATTTATTAATAGAAGCTTACATTTGAGAACATTTATTAGTCACTCAAAATACCACAAGAAATTCCACTTCTTACCTTCAGCTTTGTATGGCAAATTAAAATCTCGTTTGAGGGCATTAGAATCTCTAGGTGTAGAGACTGAAACATATAATGCAATTCTATTTCTGCTGGTAGAACCCTTTGTTCCAGAAGAATTAGTAAGAGTCTCATAGAAAGAATCAGTTAGAGAAGAACCAAAAGATCACCTTGATAATTTTATGAAATTTATTCGACAGGAAGTTGAAACAGAATAACACATTTCAGGTTTTAATATTAAGAATAAATCCTTTAAGGAAAACAAAAGGGCAAATTCAAAAGCAAGTAAACAAATTGCTAGTGATACTGATTTATTTATCATTAAAGAAAATAATTTAAGCAATGCAAGTTTATTTTGAATAGATAAATATAGCAATAATGGATGTTTTAGAGATAAAATATGTCGCTGACATAAAAAAAAAATTCTATTTGATAAAAGATGTTATTTTTGCTGTCTGAAACAGGATATAATGCAGAGAACGTTTCAGTAAAGCTTATGCTATGTTCAAAGAGCCATTCTTTAATAATGTGTCAGAACAACATAAAACAAATAATGATAACAAAGACAAAAATTATTCAGTTTTTGAAAACAAACCTCTCGAATCAACAAAGGAGAATATGCAGTGTATTGTGATACATTACATTCAAGTTCGTTTTCTAATCCTGAAGTTTTTCTTCAGACACTTCTAGCAAAGTTAATAGGTAATAACACTGATTATCATGTTCGTGCATTAACTGATATGAGATAACAGAAGTCATATATTTCAGTCTTCAGTTTTAAATATGAATTATGAGCCAATTAAAAAAGAAATTGCACAACATTTTTATTTGAAGGGAAATCGAATCGAAACATTTATTTTATAAGATTTATTTAGGTAGTCTTGATGGTATCTTTGCTATCTTGAAGAATTAGATGAAGAAATGATTGGTGACATCCCTCAAATCAGCTATGAACCTCTGTATTTGAGAACTGGAAACTTCTAATATTATTTATTGTAAGTGACATTCAAAAGGACTGAAGTCCTACTGAAATATTAATTGGATCAGATGTCACATGAAAACTTTTTACAGATGAAAGAAAGGTACTTAAAGGAAACTTTAGTTGCAATCAAAAATGAATTAGGCAGGACATTAATGAGAAAAGTTCCTGGAAGTCAGAACAGAAAAAAATGTAAATATGATTGTAACTTCAATACTTGCAATGGATACGAGCATTTCAAATTTATGGGATTTAGAAATTACAAGTATTAGGGATCCTATAGAGTAGAAACATAAGGATGAGATTAAAACTAAAATTGTAGTGAAAAATTTAGAAAGAACATTTTCTGTAAAATGTTATGGAAGATACGTATATGCTCTGGAAAGACGTTCACCATGTTTTATCTAACAATCAGCAGTTGGATTTCAAGACTGGATGCCACTGTCAAAAGCTGGGAAAAGAATAGTTAAAAGAAGATATTACTGAAATAGTTCAAGAAGCCGAGCATTCTCTATCTGAATATTGTTTTCCACATTGTCACATTTCGAAGGAAAATCGTACAACTAAGATCAGACCAGTTTTGACGCATTAGTGACAGTTCCCATAAGCCATTCATTGAATGATTATTTGAAAACTGGAACAAACCTAAAACAATATATATCCTTTTTACTTGTGAGATTCGACATGGGAAAATATGTCATATATCTCTGATTTTTTGTAGTTTGACACAGTAAGGAATTTGCAAATTTTGCATCATAATTGCAAAGTCTGCCATTACGTGCAGCCTTTTTCTATTAAGAACAGTTATTAACCATCACTTAACAAAAGAATTTAAGCTTATTAAACAATGTGAAAGACACTGGTCATATTCCATTATTTAAAAAAAAAACTGAAAGGTTAGTTTTTATAACTAACCTTTCAGTTTGATAACTGCATTACCAATGTAGAAGACAAACCAGAACTTAAAGATTTTATAAGAGAAGCAACCGAGGTTATGAAAAAGGCACAATTTGATTTGAGAGGTTGGGAACACTGTTGTTTAGAAACTTCTGTACTTGTAACCAAAAAGTCCAACATTTTGGAACTATTATGGGATAGGGAAGCCTGATGCTCTAGAGATTAATCCAAAAGGCTTAGAATTTAAAGAAGATGAAGTGGTGACAAAAAGAAAAATCCTCTTGGCTCTTAATCAAGTTTTTGATTCTGGAAGGTTTACATGCTCTGTAACGTTATGTCCTGTTGCAGTCTACCTGGATGACAAAGGAAACATGAGATACTGAAGTGAATAATGATATAAACAAAGAATTTTTGACGTGGACAAAGACTTACATATTAATCAATATAAAAGTACCCAGACGGTTTGGTGTTGACCATGGTGACATACCATGACACCAGTCAATTATGGTGCCATAGTATTTATCAAAGTGAACCAAAGCATGAGCTATGAGTACAATAACTGCAAACCTAATCAAGAATTACTTCTACGAAGATTATTCACTCCCCAGTGCCACCATTTTTTACAGAGGCATGCGTAGTTATGCGAAGAATTAGGGGGAAAATCTACTGTCAAAAAACTGCTTACTTTCACAAAATAAAAAATAAAAAAAAATTAAAATACAAAATTTAATGTTTAGAATAAAAACATAATAAAAAAAACATAAGTATAATAAAAAAGCATCCACAAAAATAGAATTTGGATCAATTTAATTTCAAAGTGTAATATCAGGTTTCAGTGTTGTACCTTGTAAAATCAATATACGTAAAAAAAAAAAAAGCATATTTCTTCTGAATTGGTTGGATGCCATGATTTTGTTCTTTGTTTTCGCCTTTACAATTTTGCAATCCGCTTCATCCGATGTAATATCATATTCTGAGGTGTCCGATCCTGAAGATGATGGAAAGTAATCATCTATTTCGACATATTTGTCAGACATATTTGTAAAAAAACCACCTACTACAAATCGTAAATAATAATGGAAGGTACAAACCTAAAAAAAATGTTTTTCTCAAACAGAAACAATAACCATGCAGTCATTACTTTCACCACCTACTACAAATAGTAAATGAAAATGAAAGACGCAGAATAAAAAAAATACCTTTTACTCAAACAGAAACACGAGAAATAACCATCGTTTCAGAAACATCCCCCTCTTCTCTGAAATAGTATCCTCCTTTGCATTCTCTGTCAAGGTCATTGTGGTGTTCCATTCCAAAGCTTTGTGAATAATTTTACTGGTAGCAGCACAAAACAAATAATAGTATTTCAGAAGGATGTATATATATGCCTGGGGCAGTTAACGCATGGGCTAAGTAAGGCATATATATATGTCCGCAGCAGTTCAGGGATTAAATAACTGCTAAGAAAAGTTCTTGGAAAACCGATACTGGATTTCGAACAGCTACAAACAATTCTCTGCGACTGTGAAGAAATGATCAACACTTGACCTCTAACTTACATTTCCAAAGGTCCAAATAATCCAGTTCACTTAACTCTTTATTTCTTCCTGAATGATACTGAAGAAGTTAGATTATCTGATCTAGACTTTATAGAAACTCCAGATCTCAATAAATGGTTCTACAGACTATTATGATTGAGAGAAGAGTTACAGTGAAGATTTCATAGTGAATAGTTAGGTCAGCTAAAGATAGAAGCCAATGAAAGATTGTTGTTTTCCCTAGTTCTAGTTTTGAATTCTTTGAATGTTAGACTGGTACTTTGGAATTATCCCGTCAATCTGTAAACGCTCGAAAAAATGCACAAATCCTTTGGCACCATCATAAAAGCAATTCCCAAAATAAACATTCTAAACACATTAAATTTAATTAAATAATGAAATAATAATAACAAAAATGTAAGTGTAAAAATACATAATAAAATGTAATCAAAAGAATCAAAACACAACAAAAACCTGTATTTTTTTTATAATTACAATATTGAATTAATCTTGAATCTAACCATATGTATTATTATAAATCATTTTGGCGACCAAAAATTCTTTGATAGCTTTTTAAGTGTAACCAAACAAGTCATTATCCTTGTGCACTCTCTGCCACATAAATTTGTTTAAAAACAAATCAAAGTGTTTTCAGGTAGTTGCACTGTGTTTGTTTCTCCATTTTGCCAAACCCCACAATCGTTCTATATTTTGTGTAAGTGTACCAGTTTCAGGATCCACAAAATTAAATCGGTGATTCACTTCAAAGTGTTGGAATATCGCTGCTTCCAATTCATCAGTTTTGTAACCTTTCCACGAGTTTGAGAAAATTGTAGTTCCTTCTTCAATATTGTTTCAAATTTCAGCCATTAGAGTTACTGCATTTTGATTGAGAACCTTTACAATGAAACTCTTGGTCTCTCTGCAAAGTCCCCCAAATATCAACTGTTCTGGAAGAATACGACCGACTTGGTTTTTGTGCTTTATAAAAAGGTTCTCATATCTCTACAATTTTGTTTGGACCTCCTGTTTGTTTCAAATCACGTTGCAGAAGGCTATGAGTACACACTTCCCTCATATAATTGTTCCAATCAACAACTGACTTTCCTGTTCATATTCGATGCTAGGCAAACCCCAAATTCGAATCATTTTGCAATGGAGTAAAAAAAAAAAAAAAAAAGAGCATATTTCAGCATGCTAAAGAAAGAAGAAACTTACTCGCATTACAAGAAAACTTACTCGCATAATCAAGGATTACACACTTATTTGCGGATAAGCTACCTTTTGGCAATACTATCGGGTCTGGCAAAAATGGTCGATGGGATAATCCCAAAGCACCGTTAGATTGGCAGGTTGCAAAAATCAGAGTTTATCTCAAGTCACAAAGGGGAAAATTGTACTTGTCGAGACAGCATCGGGTATATTCTTAGAACCAATTCAAAGAATCTACTCATTGAGAAAAGAGTTGTACATCAAGATGCTGCTCAAGCAACAGAAGACTTAGCTCATACTAAATGCAAAAAGAGCCAGAAGGCAACTGAAAAGGTAAAAGAACTGAAATTCTACCAAAACAATCTACATGTGGTCATGAGATTAAAACTGCTAAGAGACTCAACTTATAAAATTATTATTTGGAATGAACTGTATAATATAATTTTAGTACTGTAGCATTCACACTTTAACTACTAGTCCCCCCCCCACGAAATATATATTTTAATGTTAAAACTTAAATTAACTTCCTAGGCCTTGCGTGGCTACCAGGCACGTCGGCAGGTGGTGGATAGCTGTATGTCCTGTATTATCTGACAAGATAGCTTCGAATAATAAAAAAGGAGCCACGAACCTCCTCCTATAACCCCCCATGGATTATGCAACCCATGCCTAGGGTGAATGACACTGCGGTTATAGTGTCTGAAGAGCCTCTAGACTGCCTGGCAACTTCTAGACTATTTTGCCTTAGCAACAAGCAATACTGGGTGGACCTTTTTTATCCTGCACTCTCTTTTCTAGTTTATATATGGCTGAAAATGGCAATATAACTAAAAAGTCTGTTTTTGTAGGAATAACCTCCGAAGACCTTTCTTCTAAAAAAAAAAGGAGGGAAGGAAACCCAGAGGAAATAATCAAAGAAGCAGAAATGAATCCTTCATCATGTGATGTAGAAATGACCTCTACTCAAATTACTCAGTCAATATCTGAAGAAGGGCAGAAAGCTATTAAAAGCATGACTGACTCTCTAGATAAAATCAAAATCAAAAGGAAAATGTCTGGAAGAAGGAGGGAAAAAAAAAAAACATGCACAACAGCTGAAAATTGCCAAAGGTACTTGGGTTGAAAAACCCAAGGGGAATGGTGTAAAAAGGCAGTCTCAAAGGCTGGAGCAGAATACAGCCCTAAAGACTGCCAAAAGAGACAAACCTGTAGGTTATACCTTCAGGGAGGGTTTTGTGGTGATCAAGACAGCTGTGAGTACAGTTACAATAAACATTTTTCAGGGTGTCCCTTAACGAGTATTGAGGAACATCCTAAAAAACATCTATCGGATGAACAGGCTACTATCCTTGAACTTCTGATAATTAAAATGGGAAAAAACATTGTGGGTTTTATCTTCCCTTCCTATCTTGCAGATTTAAGGATGGGGCACTTATCAACTGTGTATATCTGGGGAGCTCTAAATGGCTGGAAGAGACTGAAATGGCTGGTGAAATAAACCCTTGGCAAGAATGAAAACTTCTAGTGGGTGTGCCCTCACTCAACCCTAACTTCCTTGAACTAAGTAAAGGTTAAAGAATGTTAGCTATTGGTGAGCCACAGCTTTTGATGTCAATACTTAGCTGCAGCAGAATGGAAACAATGTGTTCTTCTCTCATGAAATAGCAGTATGTAAAACCATAACTCGTAATGAACCTGCACTTTTCCAAATAAATTTATGCTTTTACTTAAATTGCACTTATGAAGAATACCTTTTTCTTGCCACATAAGACTGTAGAGTTAGCTGAAAGTAAATAATCAAAGTTCTTCCAACACTGAACAGCTATTTTGCTATTCTTTTGATGAAGCTTTCATCTTTAGGGTGCTGTTATCTAATAAGATTTTATGCCAGTGTTTGGCATGCCATTAACAGAAAAATATCCCCTACTTTTAAAAGGATTTAAATTAAGCTCCCCGAAATTCCAAGTTCAGTTTATTCACCACCAATGACCAGATGAAACCTGAAGGGATTTAGCTTTCACTGTGAAAAATTATTCAGATGAATGTCTGTACAGTTTGAAATTTGAGATTTCAAGAACCTAGAGGACTTAATGTTTACAAATCAAATAAATCAGTGAGTTGGAAGCAAGGTTCAGAAACACCTGTTGGTCAAATGGGTAAAAGTTACCTTGGTGGCCAAGTTGACAGATATGCTTGATGACTATGAAGATGTCAGAGGAATTTGAAAGAAATTGATCAATCTGGGTATCAAAATTGAAAAAAGGAATTTAGGGAGAAAAAAGAAAACCTAAATTCCCCTGCTAGAGAGAGAAAAGAAAATTGTCAGAACAACAAAAACAAAAAAAATCCAGCTCAAGCAGAATAAATGTGAAGCAGCCTTGATAAGGCAGCTGAGAAACGAAAAGCTCCTAAATGCTATAAATGCCACTCAAAGAAGCACCTTAGGCTATAGCAAATGAAATTTCAGCTGTCAGTCATCAGCTGTGGTAAACAACACATATCACTATGAAAGTGCAGATGAATTACTGATTTCATTTACCTGAGATGCAAGCATAAACAGCATTTATGAAACGGTTACAGGATTTAGAAAAAGCATCAATTTGGCAAGTCATAACAAGAGCTGCACTATATTATGTTACAAAGATACAACTGCACCAAGCAGCACCGTAATTAAACATAAGTAAATTCGAGATGTTTAAAAGACAACATTTCAAAGGCTTGTATCACACCAAGATAATCTACCACATGACCCTGGCCATAGAGATACTGATTCAAAAATGTTGAAAGGTGAAATAACATGTGTAAAGAGCCCTTTTGAAAGCAAACTGCCTTTCATTAACATACGTAGAACATAAAATTCGAGATACTGGCATCATCCCAACTCAAGTCACAATAATTAAAGAGGAGGATACATATCCTCAGAAATGATGAAATTGCAGATATATAGGGATTATGAGTTGGTAAAAACTGTAACTACCATAGAAGCTCAGATAATACCTAGAAAAGAAAATGCCAGCTACTAAAGGTTCAGATTAAGTTTCCAGATAAGGCAATCTCCAAAAAAAAAAAAAAAGTTGAACCCCTCCTTCGATTCTTAATCTTGTGCTTGAAAGTGAAACAGTAAAAGAAAATTACCCTCCACAAAAAAATAAATAAATAAATAAATAAAATGGAAAAAGATTTTTAAGGGAGAAGAAAGATTAAATACTAAAGAAATTCCTTTGTGTTAACTTGGAGCAAATTTCAAGATGCTTATAGGTTTATTGACTAAGCACAAGCATATCAACAGTATAGTATATAGAACAAACTTCTTTTAATAAATTTATTAACGAGAAAGCAAGAGTAAAACAAATGACACTGAGTTTCCTTCTTAAAAACAAATTCTAATGTATATTTTTATTCTGAAGTCTTTTACTATTGCCACTGGAGCAAAATGAAAATCGCAACACAAAATACCTATAACCACGAAAACGCAAATTATGCACAGGTCTTTTCTTCAAATCAAATAAAATCAATTTTAATTAATGTTGTGGATGATAACATATACTTTAACATGGAATTATACCTGAAAGAGAGTCAATATCTGAAATATTTCTCGAAATTCAAAAGGAGTTACATACTAGAAATATTTTCGAGTTTAAATGGGAGTTGGATACTGAAACTGATCTTGAAAATAGGATGTGTTAAACAATCCAGATATTTTTATATCCAATATGAAGTATTAAAAATATTCCCTAATGTTTTTCCTAGATCAGGATTCAGAGGCTTGCTACTTTCTTGGAATTGAAATGAGCACATTCAGTTTAGGTTAGAAAGGTCTCAGTTCTCAAAATTTTGAGTTCAAGTTCTGAATTAGCTATTCATCAGCATTATACAAGCCATATGACATAGACTGACCTAGAAATGGCACAGTCCAGAAACGTTATTACTACTTTTAAAATACACAGAGGAAATACCCAAATTAAAATTAAGGAATTAAGAGGCTATTACTAAATTAAATTATAAAGCTGATTTAATATTTTTTTATCTTACACACACACATATATATATATATATACACATGCAAATTGACTCTCAATATGACTCCATCTACTTAAAAATCATTTTAATGAAGCCATATGTCCTTGTCAAATGGAGAAGAAGCGTGATCTTTTAATCAAGGAAGGCAGTTGATAAGAAGCGGAACTTTCTCAGAAATTGAATGCACCTTCTCATGGACAAATTTTCCTTCCAGTGATTTTATTATAAATTTGCTTATTTGCTGACAACTTTAGAAGAGATCAGAGATCACTTTCCCACACTTTAGCAAAAGAGGCAGACACTTCCCTACTGTGGGTGTCAGACAGAATGGACAATTTGAAATTTGAAGAGAAAGAATGGACATCGAGCCTCTCTCTCTCTCTTTGCTTCAATAGACAACTGGATATAAACTCATTATGAACATTTTCAGTAAACAGCATTACAGTGATGATTGTAATCCGATTTAAAAAATTCTGAAAAGAACCATGGAGTAAAAAATCTGACTAAGTTTCAAATAATAAAGACTATTAATGGGACACACATACATCCATGCATAAATTTTTAAACAAATTCAGGAACGAAAAATTAATAAAAATTTTAGCTCCTCAACATTGTAAAATGTAATTATTATGTTTAGCTAGCGGGCTTGAACCAGGCAGTTGGTTTAGGATATTATGAAAGTCTGTTGCCCGGTTTGAGGAAATGGGCTTCAATAAATGAGTCTAAATATCATCTCTAAAGTGGCTTTCTGCCTGAATCCCACCTCCTACCTTATAAGGAGGTCTTTTAGAGGGGTCTAGGATGTGTAGTGACAATAGGTCAAAACATGATCAACAAAATTATTATTCCCGCTAATAATAAATATATAGCACAAAGTCTGAAGTCAAAATATCCAATATCGAGACCACCATTTACCCTCTCAGCATTATGGACAGAAAATTCCGTACAGAAGACTAACTTTCTTATTCATTACACATGAATATTTCTGCGAGCTTTCAATGTATCCGATTCCAGTTTGGATGTATATCGGAAGAAACGGAATCAAGGTACAAAGTGAAAGAATCATATCATTTTTTATATATAATTAAGAAAATACAATAATGACATTCTGAGGAACTTTGGAATTTCAGGGCTAAACCCTTAACCCTCAGACAGTTAAAAAAAAAGAAAAATTCCCTCTATGAAGTCTAGAAATGGAGAAAATAATACTAAACAAAAAAGAAGCAGGTGTTTATAAATGTCATTTTTCTCCCAAAAGATATTCCTGCATGGTTTTTTCAAACATCTGCTGGTTAAAGAATCAGGAATGGCCAGTTATGATGCATTGACTGACACTAGACACAACCAGACTTTTACTCTTGATTGGTTACGTGGGGTTAGCATTTTTGGGTTGAAATTTATTGTACAGTACCCCTAGGTTTCTGCCTTAAATAAAATCGCCAAGTGGTAGTGGTTGTTCAGGAAATATGGAAGCTCGCTGCATGAAATAGGTGTTTTGGTAACTCTAATGTTGATAATGTTGGCGAAACTAGCGTTAAGGAAAATTTTGGTTTTTTTTCCATTTTTGTTATTAAAAAGAGGTTATTTATGTGAATATCGCCAAACATATTGTGATAAATTTAGATTTTGGCTATTTTTTGTAATAGTAACCCTTTCGTATGGAACCGGTTTATTCGATGTTAGCATTCTTTTCAATTGATGTGTTGCATATTTGTTTATTTTGAAATAAGAATTTCATTATTACTATTTTTATTGTTATTATGCATTTTTCAAAAGTGTGTTTTTGTTTTATTGTGTGAAGTTTGTAAGTATATTTCTTTTCCTGTGTGGCAACAACACTTCTATAATACTTCGATTTGTTCTTTTGGATGTGTGCCAAGTTAGATGGCATAATGCTTTGAAGCGAGAGGATTGGTTGATTGTGCAGATGAAACATGTTGTTTCAGAACGTTCTTTCTTTAAAAATATGTAAAATAAATGTTTTGTTTTCTGAACTCGGATTATGCAAACATTATTTAGTCTCAACATAAAATACTGGCATCCGTTTGACAGGACGTTTGTGTGATTTCGAGAAGTTTTGATTCAGGCATTTTGTTATAATGGAATTGTTAAAAACGAAACGTAAAAGTGAACGTACTTCGTTTATGTTAAGTACGAAGACTGTGAAAGAAGAATAACCTACTTGTACAGATCCTGAGAGATTGCAAGTGTTGTTGGTGCAACGGACTGACAAATTTGAACGCTTGGACACTACTCAAAGCGTGTCTTAGAACAAACCAGGGAAGCTGATTTTGAGAATTAATTTAATACGACTGAAGGATACAGAGATTCCTTTATAGCTTTAAAGATGAAACTTCAAAATAAAATTGGATAGTTGAATTTGATGAATGGAACTACAAATATTGCTTCAATTTTGATTTTGGATGCTAAAGAAAATAAAAACAGGAAGTTCAAATTTCCTAAACTTGAACTGAAAAAAATTCTCTGGAGATGCAAGAGAATTTTTAGGCTTTTGGAGCCAATTCTCCAGAATTCATGAAGATGGGTATTGTTCCGGAAGAAAAATTTTTATACTTAGTGCAGAGTTCAGTACCTGGCTCCATGGCAGCTTAACTTTTGAACAGTTTCCCTGTTACCGCTGTGAATTTTCCCACAGCTATCGAGGAGTTGAAGGAAAGATTTGGTAGAGAAGACCTTCTAATGCAGATTTACGTACGAGATTTACTTGGGCTTGTTATAAAGAATGCTACAACAGGCAAAACAGCGTTGGACTTAGGAGCACTTTACAATAGTATAGAAAGTAAATTGCGAGTGCTGGAAAGCTTAGGATGCACCAAGGAAAAGTTTGCTGATTTCTAGTTATGCCTTCCTGAGAATATTCTACTTGCCTGGGAGAGAATCGAACTTCCAAACAAGAACAGGAAAAAAGTTCTGAAAGAACTCTTGAAAAACTAATGTGTTTTTTAAGGCATGAAGTAGAATCGAAAGAAATGATTCGATTAGCTCAATCAAGATTTACTCATTCTATTAAAAATGTTATCTCAGGTAATTCAGATTTAGCAACAGCTGCCGCGCTGGTAAATACAAATGAAACCAGTAAAGGTAAGCAAAATGTTTGTATATTCTGTGGTAAGCCTCATATGAGTGCTAAGTGTTTTAAAGCTGAAACTATGAGTTTAAATGCAAAGAGGCAAATTGTACAAAAGAAAGCTATTTGTTTTTCCTGTTTAAGAATTGGTAATTTAAAAAAAACAATGTAAAGGCAATATAAAATGTCCCATTTGCAGATGTTATCATATAAAATTTATGTGTCCTCAGAATGTTAGTTCCGTAAAACAAAATGACTCTAAGTTGGATGTTTCCCTTTTTAATAATAGTAAAAGCGAAAATGTTTATTTGCAAACTTTATGTGTTCTAATTAAAGATTGAGAGAGAAAAATTAGGATTCTCTTGGATTTGGGATCCCAAAGATCCTACATTGGGGAGAAAATCAGGAAGCGAATGAAAGCTGATCCTATTCGGCAGGAGAAAGTAATTCATGGTTTGTTTGGGGGGAGGGAAACTGCACCCGTAACGCATTCTGTTTCTGATATTGACATAAGCAGTTTAGTTAACACTTTTAGATGTTGTTTTGAAGCTTTTTGAGAAAAAAAGATGTGTGGATTTGTCCCAACAGTTAAGGATGCTCAGATTACAGAGGAATTGGAAAATTGAGGTCAGTGACACGTTTTGCGAGGAAGGCGAAATTGATTTATTGATAGGCGCAGATGTCATTGGTTAATTGCTAACATTGGTAAATTGTTAACTGACAAATACCTAGAATTACCCTCTGGTTTAACTGTAATCAAAACAAAACTAGGTTGGACGGTTATGGGTAAAGAAAATGATGCTGTTACGGTAATGCCCTAATAAAGCTTTCATTTTGGGTATTTCCGATCCGAAGGAAAATATTAAAAGGAAAAATGCTCATTGCGACTATCGCCCCGATGGTAGATATGAATTAGTTACCCTGGAAATGCGAATCTACCAATTTATCAGATAATAAAAGCATTGCTTTGACATGTCATCAAAAAATGATTAAGAAGGCAAAAGAGAATAATTCTTTAAAAGAATATCAAGGAGTATTTAGAGAGTGGGAAAATTTAAATATTATAGAAAGTGTTTCGGAAAGGGAACTAAACAATAAATGTCATTTTTACCACACACACCAGTTATTAAAATGAACAGCAAAACCACTAACGTAAGACCTGTTTTTGATGCTTCTTGTGAAAAGGGAAAACTATCTTTGAATCAGTGTTTATTGAAAGGACCTAATTTAATATATTAGTCCCTGATATTTTAGATAGAATGAAATTTTTTTCTATTGGTCTGAGTGCAGACATAGAGAAAGCATTCTTGAAGTTAGGAATTTCTCCGAAGGATATATTACTTGCGATTTTTCTATCCAAGTGATGAGGGAAAAATAGTGTATAGGCACTGTAGAGTACTTTTGGGTGTCTCCTGCAGCCCATATCTACTATGTGCTTCTATTAAACATCTCTTGGATAATTGTTCATCTGATTTTGTAGATATGGCGGACAAGTTGAAAAATTCATTCTATGTAGATAATTGTATTATGTGTGTTTACAATATTGAGAAACAAGAGGATTTAATTCAAAAGGCTAAAATTCTTATGTCGAGAGGCAGATTTAATTTTCGGGGATGGGAGAGCAATGTTGCTTCCAAATATACTACAAAGCATTCTGGGGACACACCTCTTCTTGGAATATTGCGGAATTTAGACAGTGATACATCAAGGTGTAATATAAATGTAAATATGATAACTTGTGATACTAAAGTAACTAAGAGACTGATTCTGTCTATTGTACACTCAATTTTTGATCCAACTGCAATACTTACACTAATTACTTTGCTTCCAAAACTTTTGTTACGAGAAATATGAAAATCAAAATTTTCTTGGGATGAGGTATTGCCTCATGATCTTGTAAGTAAACTTTTTGTGTGGTTATCTGATACACGTTTGTTGAAAAATGTGACAATATCCTGATTCATTGGAACCTTTGCAACAGTTGAATTGCATGTATATGTCAATGCATGCAAATATGCTTATGCAGGATGTATTTTCAGAAGAAGTGTTGATTCGTGTAGTGTAAAAACCACCCTCTTGAGCAAAATCCAGAATGCTCCTATTAAGAACTTGACGATTCTTAGATTAGAATTATGTCCTGTTGCATTGGATCCCGATTATTATATTTTGTTTGTAAAGCTCTAAATGTTTTTGATATAAAGGTAACTTTATGATGTGATTTCACAGTCGCATTATGGTCTGATCCGATTACCGGGATTTCTTTAACACGATTGGTTACAAAGTTCTACCAATTGGTAGAACTTTGTAACTAATCATGTTAAAGAAATTACTACGTTGACAAAACCGAATCATGGAGGCATGTGCCTGGTAACATGAACCCTGCAGATGTGTTACCTCGGGGCTGCTCTGCTAAACAAGTGCTTAACTCAAAGTGGTATAAGAGACCTCTGTGACTAAGAGAAAGTTCTGAATTTTGACCGACCAATATTGTCCATCAGCCGAACAAAGCTGAGTTGGAAAAAAGAAAGGTAAAGTTCAGTAATGTAAACTTTTCAAAGGATGCAACTCCTTGGTATGCAGAAAGAGTTTCTGATTATGAGAAAATGATTTGTGTAACTGGTTGGATGTTAGGTTTTATTTCTAACTGTAGAAAGAATTCAAATTTATGTAAAGAATCTAAACTAACTGTTACGGAAATCAAATTCTGGAAAAGTTTTGATTCTTTCAGTTGGTTCAAAGCTCAAATTTCCCTGACATTAGAGCACTTAACTCACTTGATGCATTTATTGATAATGAAAACATCATCAGAGTTAAAACGAGAATATTGGAACGCAAAGACAATTCTGAATTTTTTACACCAATTTTGTACCGAGTAAATGTATCTTTACTACATTGTTAATTGAGTCAGTACACAAGAAACATTGTCATGCTGGTACTCAAGTGCTTCAATCTATTTTAAGAGAAAGATTCTGGATATTGAAACAACGTAAAACTGTGCGTAATGTGTTAAAAAGTTGTGTAATATGTCAACAATATAAAGCAAAACCAATGTCTTGTGAAATGACTCCTCTTCCTGAAGATTGGGTGGGAGATTATACAGCTTTTGAAATTTTAAGAGTAGATTTAGCTCACCCACTATTTTTGAAAAATGGTAAAAAGGTTTGGATGGCACAGTTCACATGCACTGTGTATAGTGCTATCCATCTAGAATTAGTGACATCGTTGTCAACAGAACCTTTTCTTTTGGCTTTAAGACGATTCATAGCCAGACGTGGCAGACCATAAGCCGTCTATTCCGACAATACGACTAACTTCCAAGGAATATATAATGAAATGTTTAAACTTAACTGGGACATAATAGAGAATGAGCCAAAAATAAAGCGAATAGTATGGAAATTCAATCCACCAATAGCCTCCTGGTGGGGAGGTTGGTGGGAACGGCTAGTTCACATGGTTAAAGAACTTTTGAGACGCTCTTTGGGATAATCGGTTTTATCTTATGAAGAACTGGAAACCTTAATTTGCAAATGTGAGTCGTAATTAATTCTTGACCTTTAACATACATTTCGGAGAGCTCTGAAGATGTTAGCCCTTTAACTCCTTCAATGTTTTTAATTGAAAATTGTACTTCGGATGTAGCAGATTTAGATAAAATTGACTCTCAGCATTTTCTGAGAAGGATTAAACACTGCGCAAAACTTCTTAATGATTTAAAGAACCGTTTCCGAAAAGAATATTTGGGGCAATTAATAATGAAACAACCACAAAAGAAACTAACTCGGTTGCCTAAAATTGGAGAGATAGTCTTAATAGGGGATGATTTCAAAAAACGCTTGTATTTGCCTTTGGGTAAAATTATAGGGGAAATCCCTGGTCGGGATGGCAAAGTTCAAACAGTTAAACTAAAAACTCAGACTGGGACTTTCATAAGGCTCATTCAGCATATTTATCCACTAAAGACACAAAAAAAAAATGAAAGTAATTTAGTTGAACAGCCTAACATTAACGACAATAAGAAAAACAATCAGACCGACATAGAACATATAAAACAGAAATTTACGTCGTCAGGACGGCTTGTTAAGAAACCTAATGTATTAGACCTTTTTAATAGGATAACCTACGAGTCGTTTGCCACTGACTCAAAAAGGGGGAGAAGGATGTTGCATAATTGTTTATTTTGAAATAAGAATTTTATTATTACTATTTTTATTGTTATGTATTTTTTGAAAGCGTATTTTTCTTTTATTATTGTTTGAAATTTGCAACTATTTTTTTTTCCTGTGTGGCAACAACGCTTCTGTAATTCTTCGATTTGTTCTTTTGGATCTGTGCCAAGATAGATGGTGTAATGCTTCGAAGCGAGAGCATCGGATGCTCATGCAGATGAAACATGTTGTTTCAGAACGTTCTTCTTTAAAAATATGTAAAATTAATGTTTTGTTTTCTGAACTCGGATTATGCAAATGTTATTTAGTCTCAACATGCTGTGTTTGGTTGCACGATGTATTTTGAAGTTGCTATTATTTTGCTTGCTACTACTGCAAATTTGAGGTTTTGTATCAGTTGGATGATGGACAAAAGACATTTGATTTTTGCATGAAAGCTGATAGATATGAATTAGCTGAAATGACTAAATATGTAATTGAATTGCTTATATGGAGGATACACGAGATGGTGGTGTGAAACCTAAAAATATGCAAGTGAATAAAAGGTATGAAAAATAATTAATGTTTCATTTATTTATTTGTCTCTGTGTGCTAATTTTTGTTAAAAGATTTGTTGTTTAATGTTTTTATGTTAGGAAATGTGTATTTTTAGTTATTTATTTCTCTCCGAGTATTTTTGACTATTTGTTCGTGTCTGTGTGTTAAGAAAGCAACGAATTTTTTCTGGTTAACATGACAGTTTTAACTTTGTTTTAGCTTCCTGATTTTGCTTAAATGAAAACAGATTGATATGTACATGGACAAAGTTAAGGCAGTGCACATTGCCTAGTTTGTACAATTCTCTGATTTTTTTTAAGTCAAAATAGGTCGATGTGTACATGGACACCAAGTTTGTGTAAGTGTTTGACGGTTAATCTTTACTATACGGTACCACTTGGCCAATCGTTTCTTTTTTTATGCCAAGATTCAAAGCCACAAAGGATTGGTATAGTCTTGAAATTGGTCATAGGCACCAATTTCAAGATGGTGCCGATCCTTCCACCCACTATACAAAACAAAAACAAGAAATCAAACACTTACACAAACTCAGTGCCCATGTACACATAGGCCTATTTTAACTTAAAAAAAAAATCCCAGAATTGCACAAACTAAGCACTGCACACTAATTTAACTTTCTCCATGAACGCATTGCAGGGTTGCCACTCAAACAGGAGAATGAAATTCCCTGACTTTTCCAGGTGTGTTTTAAGGAAATTCCAGTCTATCTGCGTAATGCACGTTGGCTGTGCTAAGAGGTAAATTAATTATGGTATCACTTGAAAACACAAAAATTTGCCAATTACATATGACTTATATATTATCCCTAAAGATTACTATTATAACTATAATAGGAGTTGTTTTCTCCACTGAAGAATTGAAATCAGAATCTGCCCGATGTGGATAAAAAATGTCTTTTTTTTTTGTCTGACACTTTGCAGCTAAACGAAAGAAAGAAATCTATTTAATGTTATTTTAAAATAAATTCAGGTATTTTATATTTATTTATCTGAATGCATAAGCAAGAAATATGTGCATTGAATTTCGTGATGTTATGTCATTATACTGCTAGAATTATTTCAGGATTATGCCAGAGAAAATTTCCTAAAATTTGAAAGTATTATTTACTAATAATAAATAAATTTAAGGGGAAGAAGCAACATAAAATGATATGAATATCATTAAAATAATTAAAAAACTGAATTGCAAAAATCAACGATATTTTGGCGAATATAGTTATATTAAATTTTTAGCCCAGATGGTTATTTTTTTTATATTACTTCAAAATGACAAATAAGGCATTTATTAAAAAGAAAAAAATGTTTAAATGATTTTGCGGTAAAATCCTAGTATACGCTACAGCCTTGGCACGATTTTGAAAATTGCCGCCAAGACCAATATGGCCTGTTTACTGCTCATCATAATGTCACCAAATCCCGCGTGTACCATACACACAGGCTATTCTAACCTCCATGGTACAGCTATATGAGAATTAAACCAATTTGTTTGATACAAGAATACGTATTTTCTTTATTTCAATATGCACTGCACATGTGTGTGCGAGTCTTTCGATTCTCGAGGTTACTGAGAAACAAAGTTGCTGGAAACTTGCTTTGCCTTTCTAAAAGCCAATCTGTTTGGAGCTGCAAGAATTGGCTCTATTCCAGCTGCCCAGGTGACGCTAACGCGCACTGTATGAAATTCCCTGACTTTTCCAGATTTAGACTAAAATATTTCAATTCCCTGACTTTATTGGTCAATTTTCGAATTCCCTGACTTTTTTCGGTTTTCCAGGTAGTGTGGCAACCCTGGCATTGATCTATTTTCACCTAAGCAAAATCAGAAAGCTAAAGCAAAGTTAAAACTATCATGTTAACCAGACATGAACAAATAACCAAAAATATAAATTTCCTAACATAAAACATTAAATAACAAATCTTTTAACAAAACTTAACACAGAAACAACAAATAAATAAAACAAATTTTTTAACATACCTTTTCTTCATGTATATACGTTGACACCTCCTCCACATAAGCAATTCAATTAAATTTTTGGTGGTTTCAGCTCATCTGAAAGGCAATTGTGCACTTTCCATTAGTCTGAAATTATTGTCGTCTCTGGAAAAATATACTCATTTATAACACTAAGCAAACATTCAGACGACCTTTCAAGCACCACTTTCATAAAACATTACGCACATGCAACCAAACACACGAAACAACATCCATACGAAAGGGTTACTATTAAAAAAAAATAGCCAAAATCTCAACTTAACAAAACACATTTGGCAATATTCGAAAAATTTTTCCCAATGCGTTTCATCAACATTAGGGTTACCAAAAAACCTCTTTCATGCAGCGGGCTTCCAGATTTTCTGAACAACCAATACCACTTGACGAATTTTCCAGACAGAAACCAAGCAGAACTGTACAGTAAATATCAACCTGTTTGACTTCCTGTTTTGGTTTTGTGTAGCGGGTAAAAGGCTCGGCACCATCTTGAAATTCGCGCTGATCTTGCCATCAAAAAAGAAACGATTCGCCAAGGGGTACTGCAGAATAAATTTTAACCACATTTTTCTGTCTGACATAAACATGACACCCGTACCGTATTATGTTCTGGGAATAGCTGTGTCTATAATTTATTTTGCTAGCAACCAGAGCCTGCAATCTCGGTGATGTAAAATTCTGCTCCGCAATACTTCCATAAATTCTAAAAATTTCACTGCTCCTGAATTCTACTACCCAGTATCATCGCGAAATTTTAAAATGTTGCCATTTCTGAATTTTGCAATTTGATGCGTCTTTAAATATGGCTGCACCTATTCTACTGGTTCTGATGCTGTCCCTGCTAACAATTAAAAGTTCAGTGTGAGCAGCAAGCCATTTTGATGTGGAAAATATGTTATCATTTAACACTTCAAGCAGTAAACTTATAAGGAATTTTCTCCCTCTTTTCAGCATGCCTTTGTGGTGGTAGAAGCACACCTGGTGCGTATTTGAGAGGTGCAGGTTTGAGTCCCGTCGAGGGCTTTGTACATTTTTCATATCTCCTTCTTCAAAACAAATGTAATGACTACAGTTTCAGCTGAATTAAAAGGTAGTGGGCTATAATTCGTCACCACCAGGATTTGGCGATGGAATCCTCTACTCTCCAGTCACCCTTTAAAAAGCAAAGTATACAAGGTATTTTCTCCCTCCTTCCAGCATGCCTTCATGGCATAACAGTAGCACATCAGCACATATTTGAGAAGTCAGGTTTGAGTCCTGCAGAGGGTATTGCTCATTTTTCACATATCCTACTTCAAAAAAAAAACTACTCACTCTAAAAGATTACAGCCTGAAGTATGCATATGAATGGGTGTTCGAGATAAGAAAGTGTTACTATGAAGAAAATGGTTCATGAAATGTAAAGAACTAAGGCAAGCTGTCTAGCTATTCAATAAATTATCCTAAAAAAATTTGCAGGTATTTTTGTTTAAAGAGAATATTTCATTTTCACAGCATCTATGCTGTTAATGTTCAAGAGAGCTCTACATTTTGTCGCATAATCAACTGCACTTTCAACAGTAGATCCAAGCTAAAAAGAATTTATAGTTTTGCCTAGACATTACAGCTCAGTTACAATATCGGTCTTTTTGCTCGTTTCTGTATATGACAAATGACTATTTATTTCACAGTTTTTGATTTCTTGGTCGAACAGAAATGTTTTTATCTTCTGAAATGACAAATGGCAGATTATCTTATAATTTCATCAAAGCAATGAAAGTAGTTTCCCAATGCAGAGTATGATTTAAAGAGTTCTTAAGGATAGTTTTTTTACATATATAATATCTGGCCATTTCAGAGATTGCTCTTTTAAAACATGTTTAAGCTCGTGTTTTTTAAACCCTTTCCAGAAATCCCTAATAGTTTTTGCAGCCTCTGCACCAATAAAAAGTAATGATGAACAAAAGTTTTCAAGACTGCTATCCATGAAAATTACCTGTGTGTACAATTTCAAAGTATGGAGTTTTCAGATTTGAGAAAGATGCAGATGTCCAAGTATATCCAAACTACAATCACCCCTGGCATTACACATAAATGCCATCCTAATAATTTTGTTGGCAACATTACACCCAAGTGAATAGATCTGAAAGTTTTTAGGCACCCCATGCCACAAAAACACTACTATGCATGCCTTTTCTTGAATTTGAATCCAGTCGCAGACTACAGTACCATGTCAACAAGGTGGCATAATTCTTCTTTAAATGGCTCTAATATAATTTTAAAAACAGAATACTACATTACATACAGATCTTTTATGAAGTTCAAAGTTTTTCTTTTTCTCATCTTGAATTCACCAGCTTTTGAAACTTTCCCTTTTTATGAGGGCACATTTTTAATGAAGAATTAGCAATGTTTACTTGCATTTTTTTTTTAATTCATGAGTAGAACAATTACATTTATCTTTAGAATATTAAATACTACAAATATCAATTCATTTATAGCAAAAGTATTAAATGCATTAAATATGCTATTAAAACATTGCTAAGTTTTTCAGATATTAATTAGTACCTTATACAACTATATACATATATATATATATATTAAAAGCAAAATTAGGTAGTTTTGAGTTATAATTTTCTAAATATAAATTTAAATGCAAGCAGTTATTATTTAACTCATTAGTTATATTTCAGAAAATATACACTAACATGAAAACTCATTTGTATGCAAAAGAATTTTTTTTCTCTTTCATAGATTATTGCTTCTTGAAATCCTTTACGAAAAATTTTAATTTACTTAACAAGAAAAAGGATTTTTTTCTTTTACACAAATTATTGCTTCTTCTTGAGATCTTTTATAGAAAACTAAAATTTTTAAATTTATTTAACAAGAAAAAGCCAAACACACTTTTCACAGAATTGAAAAAGAAAAACACATTTCGAATTTCATTACCTTTAATAAGTACTTGAAATTTAGCTTCAGTTCCAGGGTGACGGGGAGGTGTACGTTTATTAGATTCCAAAACATTTTCTGCTCTTTCCACTACATTATAATTTCTAAATACTTTCTTCCCGCGACCAACTATGAACTTCCACAACATGCGTATGGCCATGTGGAACGCACGTCTTCACAGTATAAACAAATTCACTTGCTGACGGTTTCGTAGTCGAACACACACTGTGTGCTGCCGCTGAATTGGGACCATTTCATTGGTTTAGAATGAAATAGCGCCCTCTAGTAGCAAAAAGAACTAGATTTAATATTTATTTGCTGCAACTTAAAATTGCATAGAGGGTACTGTTCTTTTTTGTATTTGCCAGCAAAGTTAAAAAGAAGAATTCTAACCGATTTTCTCTGCCACATTTAAAATAAACTTCACTTACAGAACTAAATGTTAAATAGATGTAAGCAGCTTCGATACCGCAAAACTCGTATTTATTCCGCCATGATTTTTTTTTTTCGTAATTATTATCAATATTTACCATAATAAATAGTTAATTATAAAAATTCCAGAAAGTATTAGTAACGTAAACTTAAAAATGTTGTTATACTTCTAGAAATAGCATTCTAATTATACAGAAAGCTAAAATTATGAATTTTGTTTTGTTTCACGTTCTACAAAGGTATATTGAAATGTTCAGTTTGAAGGTCATTTAATTATATATAGTTATTATTAATCTTAAAAGACATTTTTTTTTCTTATGAAAGTTCTAAATGAGACGAGAAATATTACCAAACCATTTGTTATTCTTATAAATTGGTCTAAAATATTTTACTTGTTCGTTCTATTTTTAATTAGTGTGCTGTTATGAAAAAAAATGTAAAAATTGAACAAAGCGAACCATTTAAAAACGTTATAATGCCAAAAAAATATAATTCAGTTTTATGTTTACATGTTTTAGCAGATTTATTTCGTGTGTAACTAACATTATGTACTAAATGAATGCGTATTATGATATCTTTAAGCATTCTAAGAAATCGGACTTAGACTTCAAACGATTTATAGAGAATAATCATAAAATCATACACATTAATGAAACAGCATATTATGTTGTGTTTTAAATAAACAGAACTATATTATATAGTTTTTTTAATGTATTTTTGATCATAGAATACCAACACAAATTTTCTACTAAAAATCCTAAGAAAATTTGTATAAAAAATTTTTTTTAAAACAACATATATGGAAGTTGACATATCAATTTTTATAATAATTCAAAAAAGCTGTATAAAATACATTATATTTCATTTATTTAACATTTTGGTTACTTATGATTTCACATGTATCATTGAAATTCTGTGGCTACTGTTATCTGCCATATAGGTCAAATATTTCTTGCCAGTTTGTACCCATGAAGAGGACTATTTTTCAATAGAGTGCTTAATAAATTGTACTATTTTTCTTGTTGTTGGGTATCATCATTATACTACAATATTTATTAGCTTCCCTTGCTAAGATTTTTTTTTTTTTTTGTAAGGAGAGTGGAGGTTAGTATTTTTCACCTAACCAGCAAGCTGTAATACTGCTACTGGCTCGCAAAGTTTGGAATTTGCTCCATATTTAATATTGTATGTAGAGGTATTACCTTTGTTTAATTTTTTTCTGCTTATTATTTTTTGCATAAAGAAGTGTATAAAATAATTTTGATTTATAAGGCTGTGATTGGAGCATTCAAACTTATCACAGCTCCGAAAAGTAGAGGAGAAAATTAAAGTGGGCATTTTAAATCTCTGTACATAAAAAAGGATCTGTGTGAAAAATGTATACACACTTTAACCGATGGTGTCTGTATGTTAGTTTCAAAATTGAATGGAATTATCTTTAACATATGTAGTATGGTGTTTGCTTAACACATGTCGGCGCTCTCAGGATTGTAATATGGGATGATGATATATGATAGTGAATCACAATGACCTTGAAGTGCAGGAAAAATCAGAAATACTAGAGATCCTTTATCAAGAAATTACAATGGCATGTTCAACAATCGTCATCGATACATTGTTCAAGCAGCCACTCGTTATTACATTGTATGTATGGCTGCTAATGGCCACTTTTGTGATCTACTGAACAGCAAACAGTTATAGTAAGTAGGTGTAATTGTAATAGGAGTAACTGTACAGTTATAGGAAGGCTGTACTACACCTAACCTACAGTTACGTTTGACACTAACACACAATAAAGAATCTTCGGTACTTACGTATTATGACGACTACCTAGATATCTCGCCAAATCCGGCGACCTCTGTATGTTATACAGGTTAAGCCTAACATTGGTTATAAGAGGGATTTGAACCTGAGCCCTTCGGCACGGCAGTCGGCGACGCTAACCACTATACCGGTTCGGCAGCTATGAAAAAAGATTAACCTTAATATTGGTAATAGAGGGCGCTGAAATAAAGAGTTTTATCTCGCACTAGTCCCTGATTTGCTATTACCACAGGTTTTTTTTGTTACATTTACGCCGATTATTACGTTTAGGTGAAACACATAAAACTTTTTGCGAATTTCCCGTCATTTTCCTTATCATTAACGTCAATATTTTCTTTTAACCAGTTTTAAGTAAGTTAACTATATTGTGCTGTCATCTGTTATTTAAAGTTAACACTAAATGCCTCTCAATTTTTAAAAAAATTGTACGCATATTATGTATCAAAAATATAATTTATTTATGTAACTTTCACTGAAGCTTATTCAGAAGTAAGTTTAATAATTGTTAATTATCATTTACAGTAGTCAAAATAAAAAAGATTAATTTTTTCTATTCATTTACAGTAGAAATAAAAAAGATTAATTTTTTCTATTCATATTTGGCATATCATTTTTTTATATGTATACATATATATATATATTCGGGATTGTAGTATTTTAAGTTTTTGTTCTTTTATAATTGGGGCTTGCATTTTTAAAAGAATTTAAATTAATTTCCTTTGATGAAGTTCTTTTATTTAATTTATAAACATAAACTAAAAAATGCCAATGAAGATTTTTATCTTCAAACCTATTTTTATGCAAATTTATACATCATTAAGGCTCCTGTCATTTAATTAGATTTCATGCTAATGTTTATGCTTGAAAAATAAATTATATATTTCATTTAAATGTGTTCGATTTCATACCTTAGCTTATGAAAATGACAAAATAAAATGTTTATATATTTCTATTGTGTATAAATAATTTTGACTGTTTTCTTCCATGTGGTGTACACAAAGAATGACCAGATATACTCATATCGTGAATACAATGTATTAAATTCAGATATTGTGTTCCCATTTCAAATAAGTCTTGAAATATCAGTATCGCTGCATTAAGAAAAACATTCTAAGTGTTTTTCCCTAGAAAAATATATTTCTTTTTCTGTAATCCTTTTAAAATAAGTGTATTAAAATGTTTGGCACTATCACATTATCAACCCAACTGTAACAAGAATTACCAGGCAAAGCTCCATGTCGCCAAAGTAAGCAACTCAGAATTTTACAAAAATGTATCAGGTTTTAATGAAAGTTTCCTGCCACCGCAAATATCATCTGTACAAACAGTTCGCATTGGCTTGTTTATTCAAATTTAATATTATTAATTAATAATAATATCAAATTTTTAATATTATTATTTGTCAAAATATACTCTTAGACAAAAAAAAAAAAACGACGCACTGAGAAGATATAAAGCAAATTGATATGCATACAGGTTTCGACGGAAAATGCAAAATTTTACATTTTGGCTGCCAATGAATGAACGGTTGTCGCTACAGCACATCTGATCTGCGCAACTGGCAGGACATTTAAGAGGAGAAATTATGATTCCAGGTCATAAATTCTTCACAAATTTCATTCCGTGTACTCTGTTAGACAGTAACTATGCCTCGCATACAGGTGCACGAACGATATGTGCAGATGTCAGAATTTGAGAGAGGTCATGTAGTTGGGCTCAAAGAAGCTGTTGATCTTATTGACGAATAGCTCGACATTTCAGCAGGGGCGATGCCTTTATTAGACGATGTTGGCAGGAATGAGTGAACCATGGCCGCACACAGCGTCGAGAAGGAAGCTGTAAGCCTAGAGAAACGACAGAACGTGAAGACCGAGCAATCATCAGAGCGGCGCTCACAGCCCCAGACGCATCATTATCATCGATTGTACGTGCAACTAGTGCTTCAGTAACCACAAGGACCATTCATAGATGGCTCACAGAAAGGGGGCTGAGGTCACGGCACCCCTTGTGCCGACTACCATTGACCTCTGTACAAAGTCAAGCTCGTTTGCAGTGGTGTTGGGCTCATTCGCACTGAAATGCCACTGACTGGATTAGAATAGTTGTCGGTGATGAGTCCCGCTTTGAACTGAGCCCTGATGACCAGCGAAGGCGAGTCTGGAGATGTCCCGGACAGCGGTGTGATACCAACCTGTCTTCTGGCAGACAAGCCGACATGGTCTGGGGAGCCATTTCATTTCATAGTAGGTCCCCTTTGGTTGTCATCTGTTGCAACCTTACAGCACAGCAGTACGTCGACGAAGTTCTAAGGCCCGTTGTGTTGCCCTTCATGTCACGCCACCCTGGGCTTACATTTCAGAAAGATAATGCCTGCCCCTACATTGCACATGTTTCTACTGCTTACCTTAGTGCTTGCCGAATATTACCTTGGCCAGTGAGGTCCCCAGATCTCTCTTCTATTGAGCACGTTTGGAGCATTATGAGCAGGGCCTTCACACCAGCTCAGTATGTTGATGATCTAATGCCAAAGTTGGACAGAATTTAGCACGATGTACCTCAGGAGGACATCTGCAACTTCTGTCAATCGATGCCAAGCCAAATAACTGCTTGCATAAAGGCCAGAGGTGGAAACGCATTACTGACCTTTTCATTTTGAAAAGCTCTATCACCTCAATAAATCATCCATTATTTCTCAAACTGTAATTATTTGTTTTTCTGTACATGTACATCACTTTTACCGATTTTCGTCCCATTCGGATAACTCCTTGGTGCGTTTTTCTTTTGTTTAAGAGTGTATGTCATTATCATTAAGTACAAGGTGTCTGAAATGGAACTATCATGCTACCAGGTCAGAACCATCATTTACTTCCAGTTCTGTTCCAAAAAGTCAGCTACAGAATGTCACCAAAGTACTGCTTTAAGTACTGATATTGTATCATATGACACTGAAGGTTTGGTACTGAAAGTTCAAAGTGCTCTGGTCAGCCTATTGATTTTGATGAGGGCCGCTTGCAAAAATTTTTGAAAGAAGATCAGTATGTAGCCACTGGAGAGCTTCCTAATAAGTAAGACGTTAGTGTCATATCCATTAGTCGCGCTGTACATCATATAAACTTAACATACAAGTTCAATCACCGAGTCCGCATGAGCTCACTCAAGCAGATAAGGCCAGTCGTATTCAGGCCTGCACTAATCTGCTTGAATATCAACTCGACAACAAAATTCTGGACCGGATTGTCAGTTGTGATGAAAAGTGGATTTACTTCAACAGTACAAGTAGAAAAGAGTGTTGGTCTGCGCCTGTCGACAGCATCACAAAGTGCAATTTGACTAACAAAAAGATCATGCTTTGTATCTGGTGGGATTGCCATAATATTATCCACAAAGAGTATCAGAAAAAAGGCCCTTGACAGTAAGGTGCACAGTGAGATGCTAGTCTGTGTTGAGGCTGCTATCAAGGAAAAAACATCAAATTGAGTTCCGGCAAAAAAAGGTAATGTTCCTTCAAAATAATGCAAGACCACATGTGTCTGTATTCACCAGCTGGAATCTGTACAGACTGGAGTGGGATCTTTTGCTACACCCGCCATATGACATTTCTCCTTCGGACTTCTATCTCTTTTTACTCCTGCAGCTGCATCTTGCTAGTGCTATCATCCTTTCTGCAAAGGACATCCGAAATGACGTTGATCTGTTTTTGGACTCGTGGCCACCAAGTTTCTGGGCCCAAAGCTTTGAAAAACTACTAAAACATTGGCAGGAAATCAAAGATTTGATTACTGCTTTAATTTTTTTTTAACTAACTTTATTCAGAATGTTCTTTGATGGAAAACGTTTGTTACAACCACATCTGGTAATCCTCTAATGTTTGCATGTACATAATGCCACCATCTGTCTTGGTCGCAGTTCGCATGGTTTTGAAATTTAAGGGTGATGTTTGTTGTTCCTGTTTGTTGTCATTAGTGTGAGGAGTTTCTTTTTCTTGAAACAAACCATACTGCCACTGCATGCCTCCTAATATAAGAATAGCATTAATTTTTTTTTAAATATGGATTTTTCTAAACTAATCAGAAAACGCAGTAATGCGCATTCCATGAAGTTAATTTTCGAAATTCTTCAAGTTAAGACAGGTCAATTTATATATGGAGATTAATGCCAAAAATTTTGAAGTTCTCTGATATTTTTTTTTTTTTAAGTTGACATTAAAACATATGACTGCACATGGACAGTAGATCGAGAAAATAGAAATGTTTTATTACAGATGTTTGTTATATTTTTAATTTAGTTAGTTTTATGAAATTTTGAGCTTTTCATCTTGGATGTTTGGTTATGCAATCTTTAGTGTTTGATTATGGATGTTTCTTGCATTTTTAATTTCATTAATTCATTACTGTATTATGTAATTTTCACTGTGGCACTTTTGTTCTTTTTCCATATTTCTCTGCTAAAAATTCCTTTGCTTTTAAGCAACTTCTCCAGTGTGCATTTACCTAATTAAAAGAGCTGGAAAATTTGTAAATTTGCATTGTCCCATTGTCCTTTCTGCACCATCGATTATTTCAGTTTCTATTCCAAAGGGGCAATTTGCTCAGAAGGACTATTAATTTCATTTTGGCATTTTGCGTTGATTTACTATGTTTATATGTTTATAGAATTTGTGGTGTGTTGGCAGATAAATCAATAGCACCAAACATAGACTGATACGGAAATTTAGGCTGACTATTTTTTAAACATGCATTAAATATTTATTGCACAATTATTCATGGTGGGATATTAACAGGCTACCATATTTGAGGACTGCGACCCCATTTTCAGAAAAGTACCAATGAATCATTCCATGACAACGAAAAATTCAGTAATGGACAATTTAGAAATTAAAGAATTCCAAATAAGCATAGTGTGTAACATTTTAAAAACTAATGGAATTCATGCTCAGCATAAATGTAAGAAGTCTTTTATCCTTCTGTATCTTGAAATGTATGTGTAGTAGAATGTGTTCTGTTAGATAGCAGAAGAAATACGTTGTATAGGAAAACTTATCTCTGAAATAATTTTCAAAACTTAAGAAGATGAATGCACTTTTTTTGAATAAAATGCAATGCTCCCTTAATACAATTATCTTGGCGCTGTGTGTATAGGTGAAAAAGTAGAAGTTACGTACCTGCTGCAAGTTGAGGATTTTCTTGACTTTTTTAAACTTTCCAAACTGTCTCTGATTACTGTAAGTCCATAATCACATATCACAAGGAAATAAACATTTTAATTATTACATAAGGATTATATTATGTGAAAGAATAATAAATAAAATACTTACATTTTTTTGCAAAATCATTTCACAGTTTTTTGCCCCTCTTTTCCTTGTGGAATTGGGATCTGTTTTCATTTAAAGACAAAGTCAGATGTAAAAATATATTGCCCCGTGGCAAAAAATGGCAGTTTTTGGCACCATTCCTATTTTCATCCAACGCCCTCACCAGTAAAATGGCATCGAAAGCATAATTAAAAGAAAAAGTTACAATTGGGTGACCTTTGTTGTTTTGGCGATTCTTTTTTAACGTCAAGATCGGCGCCAACAAGGCATTATTTCAAGATGGTCGCTACACAAAACCAAACTTTAAAATATGTAATGTCATAGCTCTTCTGTTGTATGTCAAGCCAGCCAACACTATCAGTAAATCCAGGCTTTCCTTCATCAGATACCTCATTTGAAAGCTTGCTCTTGCAGAATGGGTCCTCAATGAGTATTTCTTTTCTGCTAACTATAGCTACAGTGCCTCACTCCCTTTTCTTATGAAGACGCGATACTGATATTTTCTTAGACATGTTTCTTCTAAGATTTAAAGATTATGGTATTGCAAGTCTGTTTATGATGACATAGAGAAAATATTCAGAATCCATATGAAAAGGGTTAAAAATCTTGTATCTAGTATGCTAAGATAAAATTCGGTTTCTGTTCTAACTTTCTCATTCAGTGTGGTAGTGTTGAAGTTGAATCTTCCTAACGTGGAATAAAGTTATTAAATCAAGCAATACTTACTATTTAGTAACACCAATACTTATTGCTTAGTATATAAATAACTGTTTAGTAAAATTTATTCTCAGTCCTTAAATGGTTTTGGCTCATATTTGTCACTTTTCTTTAAGCTGTCAGTATGATCTTATTTCACATACCAAAATTCGCAATCGAACTTCTATTTTCTCCATCCTATTATGGTAGTTCTTCCGAAACGTAAATCAGTGACAATCTTACTAATATTTTCCCCTTTGTACAATCTCTTTGAGGGATCCAATTTTATCTCCATTGACATGTTAATTTCATTTTTCTTCTCGTTGGACATTTTCACAATATAACAATGTAAGCCTGGGTGTAAACTGAGAAATTTCCTCTTTGGGGTATCCAGTT
The DNA here is from genome assembly GCA_000611955.2 of Stegodyphus mimosarum. Lineage (NCBI taxonomy): Eukaryota > Metazoa > Arthropoda > Arachnida > Araneae > Eresidae > Stegodyphus > Stegodyphus mimosarum. Next base: position 417,597 of record KK120198.1, read on the forward strand.
TCATTTCCATTGTCATGTTTTTTCTTTTTGTTTGACATTTTCTGAAGACAGCAGTGTAAACCTGGATGTAAACTGAGAAATTATATGAAAAATGAACTGATGTACTACCTTACAATAGATACATAAATAAACCTTCAGGTAAGGTAACTAATGGCTGGCAACAAGAGAGTATATGAGTGGGATTTGGTAGCGGTCACGTGACTTTCTTCATTCACTTCAGACAGATAATGAAATTGGAATATCCATGAAAAGAACATAAATTATCACCAAATTTGTTAGACAATTCCAAGAGTTAGTATCACTAAGAGAAAGGGACAAAAAGTTGCAAAATTAGAATACCTTAACAAATATTTGATCAGAAAAGCAAACATTCAAATTAATAAATGTGTACTGTATGTACAATAATATGGTAGTTAAAATGTATCTATACTGTTTGTACCATTTAGAAAACATCAGAAATTATTAGTGGAGCTATTAATAAGGCATCAAATTATCTCAAAAATACTTGTCTACTGGACTAGCAGAAATCAACAGGGATTTTAAAAAATGTTATCATTGAGTTATAAAGAATGTCACATTTACAGGACTCTACTATACTTGGTTTTTACTGAAAATTCCAGTTCACATTTTGTAACATACTTTATAGGAAACTTAAAATTATGGATGCAGTATGTTTCATCATCTTTGTTTAAATTCCTGGCATTTGCCACAGCTTCTGATGCTGAATGATCAAGCTGGTTCAGATAATCTTTTACATTATTAAAATGCTCTCAATAAAACATGTTCCCAGTGTTGTTACATTTAAATAAGGTTAGATTTATCAGCTTGTTGGTGTTTATGTGTTGCTGAATATGATAGGAGATTTTTCAAATATTTCCATTGTTTTGGCTGCAAATGTCTTAGTTTTATAGCATTCAGATTGTACGAAGTCACCCAGTACATATTGCACATTTTGTTGTAAAGCATTCCAAAAGCTTTAAATGTCATTAATATGTTTTGTTTGTATAAGCAAGCCATGTATAATCATATTTATTAGTACTAACCCATAAAAGTGTATGTACATCATTAAATAAATGCTTTAAAATGATACTTTCCAAGCAATAAATTTGAGCAGCATTAGTTTTTATGATCTGTCATCGGGGCAGTTAATAAATCCAGTACTCTTTAAAAAGAAAAACAGTAGTTTCATCAAAAATAAAATATGAGGTGTGTTAGAAAAAGAAACCCGAATTTTGCTATTTTATCTTTATTGCTTATTGTATAACATTTCACCACTGTCTCCCTCAAGTAGTCCTCCTTTGCTGGTTCCCACTATTTCTCCCATTTTGGGAAAACCTCGTGGAATGAACTTTCTGTAATGGCACTCAGGTCTCTTGTCGCATTGTCCTGAAGCTCTTCTGTTGATTTGAAAATGATGTCTCTTCAACTCTGTTTTCAGTTTGGGAAGCAGGTAGAAGTCTGCTAGGACTAGGTACTGAGAATACAGTGGATGATGCACAACTAGAATGTGATGTTTTGCTTGACAGCTGCGGACAAAGAGCAACACATGAGTTGGAGCATTGTCATAATGCAACATCCAAATTTGGTTTTTCCGCAATTCAGCTTCTTCCTGCCCACAGCATCCCTCAGACACACTAGAATTTCCTGATGCATTTCCTTGTTTACCATCTGACCACGCAGTACAAATTCCTGATGGACAGTGTCTTTGCAGTCAAAAAACACAACTAACATCACCTTGATCGTTGACTCACACATGCATGCTTTTTTTTTTTGACTAGGAAATCCTTTGCCCCCCTCACTGCAATAACTGCTCCTTTGTTTCAATATCATAGCCATAAATCCAAGTCTCATCACTTGTTTTTATAGCAAAATTTCACATGCATATGTTGGTCAAGCTCTTTCATTGTCACTAATCCGTTGAATAGCTTGTATATGTGCTCAATTCAGTGGCTGTAGATTGCGAACTAACGATCAGAATGGAATTCAACAAATGGCGGTTTGTTTTTTTAAACTTGCCACTAAGTGCGTTGAGTAGTGACATGTTCCCTCTGCCAGTTGGAGCACTATTTCAAAAGTTTGGTCTCTATTTGAACACACCTCATATATTGAATAATCATCAATAACGACTTAACATGAGACTGTTTTGTCATAGACAGGTGTTAGATAATTTTTTTAATAGATACCATCATCTGGAATGGATTTTTTTGAAGTACTTTTCTATTAGTGCTTTCACATCAGGATGATTTACTTTATAAAGATAGTTCTACTTGTTAAACTGATAAAAAATAAGTGCACTTTGAATAGTTGCTGATTTATTTGTTTGTTCAGAAATTTAATGTAAGGAATCGTAGCAATTTAACAGTTATGGAAGAGGGTGATTGAAAGCATTTTTGACATCAAGTTGTCATGCCCATGCTCAAGTCACAAAACTCTTGTAGAATGCTTTTCAAGTAATTCTCTTTTTCTAATATCCTGTTTAGGTATTTTCATTCATTTTTAATATGTTTGCTATCATTTGTGAATGATAGCAAACATATTAAAAAAGTGAAAGTCAAAAACAAAAGTTTGACTAAAAAAAAGAAAATTTTTCCCTTATTCTCTACATGTGTGCTAATACCTATTAACTAAAAGCTATTTCTTCTGTTATCAGCTCATCAAAACAAATTTTACAAAAGTGCATAAACACATACTGCAACCAGTAACTAAACATGTGCTTAAGAATTGGGCTATTCTTTTAGTGCTCCTCTTTTAAAGATATTCACTGATATTTGTACCATAACAACATATGTGCTAACAAGTAATGATACATAACAATCTCTATATTGTATGATTAGCCCAATGCCTTGTAATCCTTGTCATGATACAAATATCAGTGATGAGGTGATGCAGATAAAGATAGCACTGTTCAAATTGCAAGGCATTTTATATAGGAATTGTTTGCATTATTTGAGCAGTAAAAATCCTTAACAGCGACTGTCTCAAAATATGACAGTTCCAAAGTGTGACATATTTAGGGTACAATCGAACACAAAGTGGTATGAATGTACAAAAACAAACTAATAAAGCACCATTTCAAAAAAGGTCTTAATAAATTTTAAAAAAGGTTTAAGTGTCATTCTTTTTGTACAGTTCTTTGCTATTCCTGTGCCTAGTGCAAATATGAAAAGCTATTCTGTGTTTTACTGTGGTTTAACCCTCTGAGTGGCAAGGGTTTTTGCATCCATCATGAAGACCTGCATTTAAACAGCCTTTATTAGTTAAATTTGTATATTTACTTCTTATTTTCTTAAACTTGCATTTATAAAGATGACATTAATATTTTTAAAGTAAGAAAGCAAAATATCTTAAATTATAACCTTAATATATACCAAGTGCCAAAAAAACTCATTAACTGGATAAAACCATTCATGGTGCTCAGAATGTGAAAATTGTCTTGCGTGGAATTAAAGAAAGTCGTTGAAATGGTCAGATGAGATACTTAATTATGGAGAGTCTGCATGAAGAATATGTAATACTTCTACTTGTGTTAAGTAAGTGGCTTGGCAAGGGGGAATATCTGTCCTCGGGTGCAGTATCCAAGGGGCGCCAAACTGATGTTACAAAATTTTAGAATGTAATACTTTCCATACTCAGGAAACAGGAGGGGACACAAAATCTTCAGTTGTCCCCAGTTGCTTCCTACGTATGGCTGTGGTTAAGAAAGATTAGAATACCTTTCCATTCTGCTGGAGCTATCTGTAATTGTTTATTTATTTCTAATTACTGTTATTGCTCATGTGTGCATACATACGTGCATTTCGAACTATAATAAAACTTTAAATTTTCTTCTTCATCCAGCCTATGTTTGGAAGATCTACATGAACTCTTAAGTGCAACATTATCTAATTGCATATACATACATGTGATGTTTGGAGGTTCCATGACTCCTGTCAGTCAAAGAGTTAACTTTTTTATATCTAACTATGTTAATTTTCATGTTCTTATTTGTGTAAAATATGATTTAGATTTCTGATAGTACTGAGCATCTAAGATATATTTCACTTTGGCACAGGATATGTAGCTATGGTAAAAAGAAAGACAAAATGCTTAGATACTGTAAAATTTTGATAGAAACTTTATACTACTAAAAGTGCTTTTTAAATAAAACTTATTTGCAACTATTTTACTTTTAAGAAATACAGCATGCAATTTTATATTTAAGTAATCCATATTAATAAAAGATGTGTGTATTTCAATAAAAATGTGAAAATTATTTGTCTAATCATTAGTTCTTAGTATAACCACGTTTGACATTGTAATCTAAGGGAAAAATAATTTTTCACTCCATGTCCACTTTCCTCCATTTTTCACTTCTCAGTACAATAAATTTCAATAAACTGCCCCAAAATTCATATTTTCTTTACTTTAGAATTTGTAAGAAAACTGAATTCTTTGGTGAGTCAGTGTAAAAAAATAATTTATATGTCAAAAATATAGAGAGAGTCATGTCTTCCACATTGACTTTTTCATACAGTAGTTAACAGTAAACTTATTGGTACTTTTCTGTTATCAGGACCGGATTCAGAAATGTATGTATGTACTCACGCACATGTGTTTATGTATCATACATATGTACCATTTCTGAATCTGATCCTGATAACAGAAGAGTACCAACTTATTTTACTTAGCTTTATATTTCATATTTTACACTTGTGAAAATGTTTAAGAAGTTAATATTTCGGCTCAATTTGATATATTAAAACAGGGAATGCTGCAGAATCCTACTTTGCACTTCTGGCAATGATAGCTTGTTTCTTTTTGTATCTTCTTGCCTTGTTCATTTTTCTTAGAAGAGCATACTACACACCGAATTGCTGTTGACTTTTCAGAAGGCTTTTGTGTGTTGCACTTAATCAATCCTTTCTGTTCTAAATTGAACTTTATATTATGCCTCCTGTTTTTGTGTACAGAATATCCAAATTCCACACTACTAGATCAAAGAGATGAAAGTATATATTTTTGTAATCTTAGCTATAAGATAATTAATTAAGTGCTGCTCCTTCTACTGTATTCTTATACTATATTACAACCTTTGGTTTCTTCTTTGTTTCATTTCTTTTAACATCAACTAATTCTTTATTGTGGATAATTGGAAATAGTGAGATATCTTTTTTATCTTCCAGTGCAATATGCAAAGTCTTCTTTTTTAATAAGCAAGAGTTTCTCCACTTTTTAATTTCTTTGTCTAGGGAAAAGGGGATATCTTTCCTATTTAATGTTCCACAAGTATTCAACCAGTGCAGGAAAAAAGTCAATAATTATCTGTCGATATAGTAGCCCTTGTCTAGTAGAAGCTTGACTGGCTGTAAAATGATTTGTGAAGAAATGCAAAGATCATTGGACCAACAGTGTACCTTTCCGTGTATAAATAATAAGTAACCATATATATCTGCATTTCAATTTACAGGTCATAAAACATTAGACCTTAAATCTCGCTTTTCTCATCTGTTCATATTATTTCTATCCTAATTAACCTTTGAGCAATAGCAAGCTTTTATCTACTGAAAGATGTGTTTTAGGAGTTAAAACAGGATTAAACTTTTCATTTAGATGTGTTAACAATATTGAGAGAACGTATAAAAATTTATTAAGGAAGCGTGAAAAGAACTACAGAAAATTACGGTCAAAGTGATATAGAATAAAAAATTATGACATGCCATCATCAATCAAATCTTGAAAAGCACTTCAAAGTCTAAAAAAAATTCTAGAAGTGAAAGATGTTGATCACTGCAGTTTTACAAATTAAAAAATACGATTGAAGAACTGTCATTAAACAATATGAAATAAAATTGAAGAATAGAACTGTTGTTTGTGAGAAAGAAAATTTCATCAAGAATATAATTATACAAAATTTTAAAATGAATTTTAAAACTGCATATTTTAATTTTAATATTAATTTTGGATTAATTAATGAATTATTTGTTAGCTATTTTACTTGAAGAATGTAAAACTGATATCACGGTTTGTAACGTACAAATCTCAATTTATTAAATTCAACCGCTTAATAAAATCAAATACTTTTGCAACAGAAATGATTTTAATAAGCAGCAGATGCTCTCTATATATTGTTTCGTTGCAAATGAAAACTCTATTTGCAGTTTTAAAAAGTATCTATATAGATTTATCGTGCAATCTGTTACAAGGTTCTAGACAAAGACAGGGCAACCTTTAAATTTGAAGGCTATATATTTCATTAACCAAGATATTGTTTAACTGCACGTGAGAAATTTGTTTAAAAAATAATTATGCTTTATGGATATAGAGAGCAAAACATGAAGATTTTGTTATAAAAAGGAAATAGTACTGCATTTGAAAGAAATAAATGGAAATTTTAATTTAGAAAACAAACAACAAAAATCAGTATTATATTTTCAAAAAAGCAAACGGCCCTTTGCACTTTGAAATTTGAGGATGACGGTTCGGTAAAACCATCGAAACTAGTCCTGCTAAAATTTGCAAATATAACAATTTTTGTTATTTGTCTTCTAAATTAATATTTGTTCAGCATATTAAATAAATGGAAACCTTAAATAAACGGAATGTTACAACTGGTACCTAATAAATTAGCAGGCTTTCTAGCTCTGGTCTAGATATTTCTACAGTTTTCCTGTTGCTTCTGACCTTAAACCATGAAGATTATTATAGAACAGCTTTTCCTGAACTCAAATCATTAAATAACATAAGCTATACTATGACTGGAAAAGGATAAATATGTGCAATCTAATATTTAAATATGCAAAGAAAGAAAACCATGAATTTAAAATTTAACATAGTGATATAATTAAAAGTGTTACAATTAAATTCACTGGCCTTTTATACAAGGAAGGGGACCAAAAACAAAATTACAAGTCTCAATGACGTTATTAAATACATTATCCTTATAACATTCTGAAATTCACGGATCTTTCTAAAGATAGTAAAAAAAGAAAAGTATAAAATAACTTTACTATAAAATTAATACAGAATACTTTTATTAGAATAATGAAAACTAACTCTTCAATTTGGTTGTTTCAAATTAACTCGTCATACAGTATCAGTATTGGTGTACTTTGTAAAATATTAATGTATTCATTTTAGATCAAAATTTACAGACAAATTTGGAAAATAATTCTTAACTATTCATAGAAATCTGAAATTTTATTCAATATACAAATCCTTTAATCAACAATCTATTCTTTATTAGCACATATTTTTTGAAAATTTTTTTCAGCAGACTGAAAAGGAGGTAAAATAATGGCAATATAACCTTCACTCCATGGTTTTTTCTTCAGAATATTTGGTTCTCTTATAAGTCTTTCATTTACTTCTATAAGAGTTCCAGAAATACAGCTATAAAGGATATATTCACAGTTATTACTACATTTTACAGAACATAAAACTGACTTTTCTTTTAGCTTTTGACCACCTTTCTTAAATTTTCCAGAGACTTTATTTGATAAGCGATTAATATTACCCACTGTATCAAAATTTATAGATAATAAATCCAGATTTTCAGTCAGTATTGGATGATTTGGAGACAGAGTAATAATAGAAAGGCGATTGGAATGAACAAGAATGCATTGATTAGTTTCTGGAATAATTTTTGATTTGAAGTAGCGTTCTGTTACACTAGGTCGAGATGGATCAATTCTGCAAGTTTGTAGAAAATCCGGATTTTGCTCCATTAAACACTTTCGAATCTGCTAAAAAGAAAAAACAATTTGTCAATATTCTCTTCATATTTAACAAAATTAAAAGGCACATTATTACAATTAATAATATAATTTTTATACTTGATATGTATGCAAGCAAATAATAATGTAAAACAATGTACATTCATTTTCTTTGCAAAGCAAATCTTTGAAGTACAGTAATGTTGTGTATATATCAGAGGGTTCTCAACCATAGAAGGGGGGATTTCAATGCAGTCAGCCTGTGATGAAGCAATATTTTGAATAATATAAAATATATAAATTTTTATTTATCTGTTAAATATTTAGTTTTAGTTTATGAATATAAAAACTAATTTTATTCAAGTTTTAGTACTTATCAACATTTCCTATACTTTTTTTTGTTTACTTTATAAAGCATCTAAAAAATAATCTAAATTTAAATAACTATATATCTACTTTTTGAGTTTTGGAAAGGCAGCGGTGCAATGGTAAAAGGGATATATGGGGCAAACAAGGTTGAGAACCACTGGTGTATATGCATAATGAAACTTGATGGTTGACATACAACATGGTAAGCTGGTGCATAAATATATGCACAGCTAAGCCAGTGCCTGTATTTCAAAACAATTATATTAGATTTTTTGCAGCTTTATAGTAATATATTTGATATAAGAAAGATAAGAAGGAATATGTTAGCAGTAGAGAGAAACACAGAAAAAATGTACAGATTATAATTTATAGGTTAAGTTAAATATAATGCAGTTGTAGTTTTATTTCATTCCTAGCAGTAAATTAGGATTTTGGTTTGCAAATTTTAATATTACTATTTACTATTGGTTTTTAATATTACTACAGGCTGAAGCATTAATGTAGATACATGGATCATAAGCATTAGATAAGAATCATAATGACAAGGATTAATTTTGAAATGACTCGGTTTCAACAGATTTGTTATTGTAACTCTTTTTATGACAAAAATGGCAAATAACCAAATAAGCAGGAAACTTAAGGGGCTATTACAAATATATACATTTTTAATATGCAATCAAAATTCAAAGCACACAATAATATAAAGTAAGTTTATACTATTTCTATGTGTGTTTTACAAAAGAAAGAATGAACGCTGTGCATAATACAATGCCAATTTTCAGAAGTTTTTCAACAATGACAGATAACAAAAAAGTGTGATTAATAAATAAGTACAATATGCTAAAGCAGCAGCTCTCAAGCTGTGGTCTGCGAACCATAAGTGTCCTCAAAACCTGTCCTTGTGGTTCTCCTAGATCTGCATCTGTGAATAAAATTTACAAAATTTTAGTTCATTTCTCCTGATGATATGTGGCTAAGTACCCCGGAATATCTCTCAGATGTATCATCAAACTAAAGGAACGATATCTTTGTCTACGAAGTATTATTCTTGTATTGTTTGTTCTCACTGCTCATAAGAAAGTAATGGGGTTTGAGAAAAAACATGGTTTGTGAGTTACGAAACTAAACTCGGCAGCACAAACAGCCCTTAGAGAGACATGGCCGGCAGTGTCTTCTTTCTAGACTGTGGGCTCTGGGGTGCTTGTGCACTTTTACATAGACAAGTGGTCAGCCTGTCGCAGGACCACCCCGGTGTTTAGTCCCCAAGCTAACTTGGTACTCATTTTATTGACCCCCTCAAGGGATGAAAGGTTGAGTCAACCTTGCTCAACCCAAGGATTGAACCCCGGACCTGCTGTGCGATGCACTAGCCACTGCACCACCAGGCTTCGGTTTGCAAGTTAGTTGTGAAAAACATTGAAATGCTTCAACATTTTAAACCTTAGAATCTTTTTTTAGTAGAAAATTGTATTGTTATTGGAAAGAATTATGCAATGACATGATCGCATCTTGAAACTCTGAGGTCACAATCTGAAAGTTATTTTCCAAGTTTTCATGGGTTCTTGAAATTGCAATTTTGAAAGTAAGAAATAATCATTGAATGAAAGAATACAGTTAACTAAACTTAACATAGACTTAAAATCAAATTCGAAGAAGGTATAGCTAATTTCTAGATTTCATTGCCAATGAAAACAGACTATAAGCAAACAGTACAATGATGCTTTAAAAATTAATATTCAATTTGCTTCTATGTATCTGTGAAAGAAAGAGTTTTCATCATTAACTCAAATAAAAACAAAGAACTGAAACTGATTTCATGAATGTACTGTTCTCTCACTTAATCTTACCAACATACATCCAAACACAGAACAGCAATTCATATATTTATGATCCGTGATTTTACATTTAGTCATATAAGACCAAAAATACTAAGACAGAAGGGAGGGGGAACTTTTCTTAACTTTTTGAGTCATTAACTAAGGCTGTAAGTTAAAAAGATTTTTTAGATATACTGGCAAAAAATGAAATCCAAAAACCAAGATACATAACATGTGTATCTTATGCTACATAAACAGAATTCGGGAGGAATGCTTGCATATCTGGAAGATATGCCTATTTAAATTTTGCACTAAACGAATAAGTATGGCATTAGTAATACCACTATGAATTTATGTTTGATTTAATTATGCAATGTTAACTTTGTATGCTTTATTTATCTTCTGGACGGGTGCAGTGAATGAGATCTTGACTCAAAAAAGCCTTTAAGGAGATGAAAAAAACAATATCAGCAGTTACTGAGTTTGAGCAAGACCATGTAATTAAGCTACTGTTAATTTGATTGACTAAGTGCAACAGATTATGGATGCAATAGTCCATCATATGGCATATGATGGCACAAAATGGCATATGGCACCTGTACGACACAATGCATGCACGTTTACATGCTTAAATTCAACACTGTGGTGTATACAGCAGTTAGTAGCATCAATTTACATTTGAAATGGCTCTTCTCACACATATTTTAACCTGTGACCTTAAAACTTAAATCAAATAAATAGGTTACCAACACAAATGCATTGCCCACATTTCATTCCTCTAGATTGATTTCTTCCTGGCAATGGAATTTTATTTTCCCTCAGTATATTATCAAATATTATATTTCACAGTTAATAAAAACAATGGAGAAAATTACTGCCTATGGATATCAGAAAATACTTTAAAAAAAAAAAATCTGCACAGCAACAAAGTATATAACATCACATTTCTTTCAAGTTCATTTAATCTTACAGTGGTGTAGGACTGTGTTCAACTCATTTAAATTTTTATTTGATTTAGAAATCTGATCTCATCAACACTCGGATATTCTGAGGCCACGAAAACAGGACGTGTACACATTTCTGCATATGGAAATTAGAGACTTTTAAAAGTCCTCAATTCAAAAAAAAAAAAAAAAAAAAAAACAAAAAAAAATGATTAAATAAGCACAATATCTAATGCAAGTATCTCCAATCTTGCAATACCATTTCTCAGACTAAAACAGAAGTACATAGGATACATTAATTAAAGATTATTATATAAAATCTAATATTTAAAATAACTGCAAAAACAAGTTTGAAATTAAAATAAACTCTCAAAAAACATTTAAATAGTTAATATTATATTATGAATAATTTTCCTTCAGAGACTAAATTTGAAACTTAAAAAGATTTATACAGTCACTTTAAAAAATTCTTTTGCTTTTTAAAAATATTAGTTACGAAAAAGACACTGCTATCACAATCTAAGAAAACTGTGAAGTTTAAAGCAATAGGTAATATCTATTAAATAATTATTAAAAATATGCATGCATGTATGGTTCTCACATTGAAGAAAAACAGCAGTACCTAGAATAACCAAATTTTGAACATAGTCCTCCAGTTGAATATGTGCAGCTATAACTCCTAATTTTGCAATTGTTTCTTTATTTATTTCATATTTTGTGCAAATTTAATAGATTTTTTGATTAATAAATTCAATAATATGTTGCCACTGCTCGAAATAAAATGTCTTTCCATGCACCAATTTTTTTCCATTCAGAAAAGTATAAGCATTCAAATTTAGTAAAGACACTTTTCTATTTAAAATCAATATGTTGTCACTGCCTGGAAGAAAATATTTTAACCGTCTACATGCCCATGTATTGCTATTCAACAAAGCATTCAAATTTTTTTTATGACAGACTCTAACTATTTTTAGGCTTTCGCCACTATTAAAGCCAGAAGTGGTGGTCATTTTATTATGCAAGTACTTAATAGGCAGCCACTGTTACCTCCTATGAGAGGACAGACAATTTACATCCATACCTTCTCCAGGATTTGAATCTGGATCCTTTGGTATTCAGTAAGCTCCTCTAACCACTATACCATCTGGGTGGTGCACTAAGATATTTACTTTTCAAATCCAATCTGTCCATTATTAATTTACAAACTAGCTGATTACAAAACAATAAATGCATTTCTTAATAATTGTTTTAAAATTTTAATCTGAATTTCTTATATAAAAATGCATTTAATTAATCATATACCTAATTAATTATTTTCATGGACTTCCTTCTTTATCCATTTTATTTTATCAAATACTTCTGAAACACCATATGGTACATAACCGACACAGAGTCCTTTATTTTTTTTAAAGGCCTTTTACATTTTTTTTTTTATAATGCATATCTTTCTTCAAGGTACAGTAGAAGTCCAGAAATCCTCAATGCTTGGGACCAGAGGTTGTGCAGATTTCAGGACAGAAAAGATAAATCATAATATTAGACTAAAAGTGTAAAATAAATAAGACATATTCGATACATTTAGTCAAATTATTATATACATTATTACATTAATTTATTATATGCATTAAGTTATTATTATATACATATATATTTATT
>KK120198.1:430123-440471 GCA_000611955.2 Stegodyphus mimosarum
AAAATTTTTTTTTTTTTTTTTTTTTTTTGTAAATTCTATAGGGTCATAATCTCTTGCTCTGTGACACAGCTCTGTTCTAAAAATTTTAAGTCTTTATCACCATGTCCCAAACCCTCATTAAAAGATATTTTCTGATTCCTATCAAATTCAGTATTTGTGTCAGTGCCCGAGTCGTTTTCTCGCTGTACTATTCAGTAAGTATTTTTTCTTCGATATTCCATTCGCCACGTTGTGGTTTCCGGAACCTATAAATTGAATGCTTATATTTTGAGAGGCAACGTGGATTTCAGGTCAGTGGATTTTCGGTATTTGACTGTATTTATCTTGTAATTTAAAGACTATATGAAATTGTTTTGCCGACCTGGACTCGTGCTAATAATTTGTACAGAAATTCTTCAGTACTCATTATATTTAGACGATACAGTCTGTTCTACAGTTTCTGATAATATATTACTTTAAGCCCCTTTCTAGACTTTTTCTCATGGTTCTTAATAATATAATAAATATAGAGAAATATTTGCCAAACTTCATTGCATAGATCAGAAAAATAAAGAAAATTGAGTATAGAAATAATATATATGAGATGGTTGTTACTGAACGATTCTGTCCTCAAATTTTTCAATCACAATGCAAAATAAAATTAAACAATTGATATTTCAGTACTAATATCAGTACTGCCAATATATATGGAAAAATTAAATAGCATGCCAAAAATAATATAACTTTGGCTAAGAAGGTCTGAAAGGAAAAAATAAGCTCATCCGTATTTCATATTCTGTATTTAATTGTTAAACTATAAGATGCTTTTGTGCACTGATATATAAAATGCTTTCCAGACTTTTTCATAATATAATTAAAAGTAGTGGTCATATTAACCCTGTTTGATCGCGCTGGGTATGTTATACCTACCCCTCAGTTTTTCGCTTATTCTCTCCAACCTTTTCTTTTTTTAATGAATGAATCTTCTTGTAGCTGCCCCGCAAATACATAACCTTGAAACAAAAGAATAGGAGAAACAGCTCTAAAAATAAATGATATGAAATTGCCACTCCAGGGTATGTCACACCACTACATTTCTGTTACAATTCTGAGTACAGGTAGACACACTGGAATTGTTCTTATTTTAGTGCATTTTCGAAGTTATGATGAAGAAATGTGACATTTAAGAAATTTACTTGATACTGTTTTCTCAATGAAGAAAATCTTGAGGAAGTTTATGAGTTTTCCGATAATGAACAGCCGGATGACGAAGAAAATTACAGTGAACACAAATCTTCGACTGAAATAGAATCTGATTTAGAGAGTGATCTTTCTGATTCAATTGAAAGTGACTATTTTATAGGAAAAGACAATATGACAAAATGGAGTAAAATGAAATTCCGTGGAAATGTAAGAATTTCTGCTAAAAATATAGTTTTGAAACTCCCTGGAAACACATGCGTTTAAAAAAATGTTGCCTGTGGAAGCTTGGAACTTATTTTTATCTTCTGATTTGATAATGTACTAATATTTTTATTGGCCCAATTAAAGAGCACTTTTCTCGAGAAAGAGATGCAATGACACAGAGACTAATGAGAAAGAGATGCAATGATACAGAGACTAATGAGAGTGAAATTAAAGCATTTATTGGGTTGCTGTATCTCATTAGTTTGCATAAATTATCCCATGTATATATATGAGATCTTTCGGAAACAGACAGCATAGGAATTGAAATATTCCATACAACTATGTCATCAACATGTTTTTATTTTTTTTAGATGCCTTCACTTTGATGATACACAAACCCACCAGAGTGGAAAAGAATTCAATAAACTAGCTCCAATTTTTTTTAAGTGTTTGTAGAAAACTGCCAATCACAATAGACAAAAAAAGTGGAATGTTTCAGAGATCGAAGCCCATTTCGGCAATATATGCCCCCCCCCCAATTTTTTTTTTTTTTATCTGGTCAATTCCAGAGTTTTCTACATTAGGAAATTAGAAATTTATGTGGGCCATCAGCCAAAAGGACTGCTTCATGTGGATAACTCTCCTAGTAGTGTGGTAAAAAAGACTCATGGAACCTCTTTACAACTCCGGAGGAATTTAATATTGGATAACTGATATACATCTTATCCACTTTCTCAAGAACTTTTGGTGGGAAAAAAAAAAAAAAAAAACAGCTTTTGCAACTTTGAGGAAAAATAAAAAATAAATTCCTCCAATATTTTTTAACACAAGTAAGAGAGAAGTTTAATCTTCCCTTTCTGGGTTTCAGAGAGAAACAACCTTTGTTCCTCATGCACGTGGAAAAAATAGAAATATTATTCTCCTATCTACAGTACACAATGATGACGCAATTGACCTTTGATTAATTTCATTTTGGCATTTTGCGTTGATTCACTAAAACGTTTCACTTTTCAAATTGTTGACACCAAATATTATCACCCAGTATTTTATTTAAAGATATTAAATAATGAAGAATCTGCATAAATGTATGTATGTTTCTCGCACTGTGATAAAACAATACCTGGAGTCATTGAATTTTGAATATTGAACGTTTTCACCCAAATATGGGCATCCGGAAGCCCAAATTTGGAATTTGTTTTATTACCAATTTCATATTTTGTAAAACTTTAACACACTCAAGGATTTCAAAGAGAAGAATGGCAACATTGTACAGAAAAAACATTTTTATCTCCAGCCTGCGAGATTATGTATGAGAAATTTTAAAGATGTGCTCATTTTAAAATTATTTTGCGATATTGCTCTTAAACTGAATTTTATGGTTTAAGTGCGAAGAACGTGATATTTAATAAATAAAGGTAACACACAAAATGTTAAAAAAATGCCCCTTTGGACGTAATTTAAAATCTTAAACCTGCAGATTTTTCTTTTATTTTTTTCTTCAGTTGCCATAATATTGTATATCTGATTATTTATTTTCTTAGTTCTGTAAATTATTTTTGTAATCCTCATGATCTACTTTATGGAACATGAGAAGTTAAAATTAGGGTTAACAACAGAAGAAAACATTGGTTTAGAAAATGATTTCTAATAAATTCTGTTATTACAAATGTGTTAAAAATACTTGTATGCTTATGCACAGTAAATTTCATTCAAAGATAGCAAATTTTGGGTTTCTTTATTTCTTGTTTTTTAGATCTGTGTGACCATAGAAAGGGCCTTTTCTTTGTCCCCATAAAAATTCTGATTAAGAAAATTTTCAAAGACAAACTACACTAGTGAGAAACAGTCTCTAGCAGCATTTAAAATCTCCACGAACAGATCTTCGCCGTTATGTTTAATTTCACATTGAAACACATATTTGAATAAGTAATCTGCTAGATTTTTTCTGTGAAGACCTTTTTAGGGTACCTTCACTTTCAGAGAAAATACTATGGAAATCAAACAACATTACAATAACTGAGGAGTAAATTACACGTGAAAACAGTGCACAGACAAACCATGAGTGTCATACCACAATCTGAATATTGCGAATAAGAATGAAAGAAAGCTAAGGAATGCAATAGGAATGGTTTCAGCCTCTGAATAAGCCCTTTGGTGGAATTATCTACTTCGAACTGTTATCGCCATTTTTGGCAGGCATTGCGAGGCTCTGTGGTAGTGCTCCTAATGATTTATTTAAAAAAACTTACTAGTTTGTCTTTACATTAAGGATCGTAGATATTAAAACGTTATCAGGTTCTTAACAACATGAAGATGCTAACCACTGACTGAAATATCCAACCCACTGACATTTATAATCTCGCTGCTCAAAGGTTTATTAAACTGCATGAGCTTTTTGTATCTTTGACATGCAAAATAAATATGATCTGGATAGGAAGGTCCTACAATTTAGATACAATGTTGTATTACTTATTTATTTATCTAGATGCAATGTTAGATACAATGTTGTACATATATGTCACAGTTGAAGATTACAGTAACTCACAGATATTCAAATTTAATAGATAATAGTTACTATACCTTTTATTAACGGTAAAAATTTCTATCACTTGCACGCATTTTATATCAACTGTACGATGATATGAACTGTGATGCACCGTACGTTTAAATCTTTTTACCCAATGATAGGGAATGAGAGATACTGAAAGCGTCGACATTCCCAATGTTCTTCGTTCGGAGAATTTCTCTTCATTAGCTGGAGAGCTTTGCTTCTATTGTACTGTTACGGATTTTGTATTTATTTAGTTTATTTTAGTAGAATTGTAATTAAGTTGTTTTATTTTCCCGTGCAACGCAGCGCGTGACGAATTGTAAGCGAAAGCTACGCTGGAAAAGAAAAAATACAAGAACGCGTGCATTTAACATTTAATAAATAAATGTCTCGTAATTGCACTGTTTTGTTATCCAGAAAAATTGAGAAAATAAATTATATCAGAATATTCTCTTGATGATTAAAAAGCTATAAAAGCCGAATAAAGCATCTCAGCTCAGTTGCAGTTGTTTTGAGCGAACTGTATTGTTTACTTAGTGCTGTTACTGATTGTAGAAAAATCGCTGTGAGATCGAGTTAACTGTATTTTGAATTGAAATTAATTTTATTTTGAACCGAACTCTGTATTTTGGATTGAGTTGTATTCAACGTTTCAGTAGTTCAAAATATAACTGCTGTGAGATATTGTGATATTGTACGAATATCTCTGAGGAAATATTTCAATATTTTCTTTTATTTCTTGAGAGAAGAACAAATTTTATTAACTTTTTATCGACTTATGTATTCAATCCGTTACGAACCTGCACGCACGCCGCAACAGTATTGTAGGGTTGTGCTTCTATAGTACGGTAATGTCTGAAAAGTCAATATTCTGTTCTTTACGAGCTCTCACTACTTGTTGCTACAGTTTTTACTTATCATTGAAAAGCTTTTATGATGCATTTCCAATTACCCAATTTCTGGAAGGTGGTAGGTTTTGATGACTAGGCATTCTGATGATGTCCCGTATGCGAAGTGAGATCGTACATAATAACTTTATAAATTTTTTTTACAGGTAAAAAAAATTCTTTCATTCGTTAGCTAAAATGAAACCTTATTATTAAAAGAGGAAATTTAGCGCTTTAAAAATTTGGATAACTGCTACATTTGGAAAATTAAATAGCTGTTTTGATTTACTGGAAAAGAAATAAACAGACTACAAATTTTAAAATCATAATGTTGCATTTTATTGGCAATAAAAAATAAAATCTTTTAAAATTAGGTGATTGATTTTAATTAGCCTTGTAAGAAGGTGTAGCGGTCTCGAGAGCCACTCAACGCTCTCAAATTTGAAAGAGTTGGGAGTCTTGAACCTAAGGCACGAGACCTCTTTTGAGCTAGTTGTAGAGAATTCGACTCCCATTAAAACAGATTCAGGATCAAATTCCACTTGTGCACTGCAGTACCTCTCACTGTTGCTAACAGATGGCGACACGAGCAAGCAACTACTGGGGTCTCTCCCACTACTTGATTGCTACAAAGAGATGTCTTTGTGGAGGACTAGGGCAAATGTTGCACCAGCTGTCCGATATGTCCAGCATAAAGTGGAAATTGGAATACGGCAACTGGATCTTACTCACATTACGCGTGAAGAAAAACAAAAAATGTTTTTGTCGTAATTAATTAAGTTAATAAATGCTACTGAATACTGTTTTTACCTGTCCTGTTTCAAATATTTTGAGGTCCGATTATATCTAAGCAAATAACTTCATATATGAAGATAGATTTAGAAATACTTATTTAATTTTTTTTAACAATACTGTAGTTTTGATGACTATATAGGTCCTTTAGAATTTCAACTACAGCAAGGAAGTATTTGTAATTCTTTTTTATTTTATTTTCATGGCGAGAACTAGGCGTTTGCTACCACTAAAGCAGGAAATAATGATCACTTCTTATGGAGGGACACCAAGGCAACAGAAGTACTTTATTGATCTTAGGAGGCACCTAATAGGTGGGCCACCGTTGCCTTCTATGAAAGGACGAACAATTCACATCCATGCCTTCCCTAAGATTCAAACCCGAGCCTTTCGGTACGGCAGTCACTTTCTCATTTGGGCGGCATTTGTAATTCTTACACTGCACTGCTTTGCTAACAGAAAATATCGACGAACGGCAAACATGTTTATCGGTAGGATGAGAATCACTTTACATGAGAAGAGACAACTCAACGCAACTTATATCATTCATTTTAGTGATGATGATTAATCGGGGCAGCAATGGTGGATGATGTTGTGCATTTAGTAGAGAAATTATGTTTATGTTGTAATTAATGTTTAATTCTTAGTAAGTTTTCTTTTACGCTTGTAAGCCGACCTAAAATTAAATACTTCCTTATTTTGTATTAGAATGGCCTAGTTTGTTCTGTTTATGTTATTGCGAAACGGGCCGTTTGAATACAGTGAATACAAATTGTTAATATATTTATATACATATCTTTGCTTTAATGTTTGAAAGCAGTTTTTATTTGAATGTAGATCCGCAAGTTTTTGATGTAGCCGAATCCTTTCTATGTATCGTCAAGTTTTGGTGATGTAATTAATTGAAATGAAAGTCATAGAGTAACATTTCCATGACGCGGAAACGTAATGTGTCGGAGAGAGGAGTATTACTGATTGATAGTAGTTTACAGTCGGAAGTCTTAGTAACGTTTCTGTGTGTATAACTATAATTTTAAAATATGGTTATGTAATCTTGAATTTTTTCTATATATATTCACTGAACCCGTTCCACTGAACCTGGTTATTTAAAAATATTTTTCGAAAATTGCTATCGTTAATGCCGGGCATGTTCTCAAGTGTTTTGTTAAATTCTCTGAGCGTTACTGGATGTGCTTTTTAAAAAGCAAAACTCTGTGTTGGAAAAAGTAATGTTAGACAAATTTTAACTTTCTATAATAATTTCCGAATTTCTTGTGCATGTGGGAAATTAATTGTATTGCAAGTTGTTTTCTGTTAACTATGTATACTTTTATATAAAAACAAAGATTTGCATTTACGTTGGAATGAGAGTGTAAGATGCTAAAAGGAAATAAATTTCGAGGAAAATATGTGAAATGTCATATATAGTCTCAATATCTTAAGTAATAATCTGTTAAAATTGGTAAGATTAAAATGAAACAAATCAATGAAGGGAGCAACGTGGTACTTTCAGAAACGTGTGGTGGAACATTGTGCATTTTGAAATTGCCTATAGGATGATGTAAAAGTCAGGTGTGGATTGTTTTGATGTCATGTAACAAAACTGAAATCTTTTGATGGTTCTTTTAGTTGCGGTAGTTTTTCCATTTATTCAAAAATAAATCAGAAAAGGATAAATTAATACTTAAAACATCTTTTTTTTTAATAAAACAAGTTTCAGTCAAGTAAGATACTCCTATGCAAATACTGATTTATTGCCTAAACTTTTACAGAGTCAAAAGGGAATTTGGGCAGTTATTTTAGATTGTTTATTAATTTGTTTTTCCATTAGCTGTGTGCATAGTCTTTGGTTATTTATTAATTTGTTTTTCTATTATCTGTATGCACAGTCTTTTAATTGCATGAAGTTTGGTAGATGTAGATTTTTTTGAAAATGTATTTTGTATGGTTTAAGTAAGCATAATCTGAATTTTTTTAGATAAATTTATTTATTGAGGCTCTTTCTGTTTGAGAGAAATTATGTTTTTAATCATCGTGAAAAAAAACTAAGCAACTTAATTATGAAATTATTTTGTGGATAAATCAGTGTAATTATAGTATCTAAACAAGTAAGTTTGAATCTGTATCAGCAAAGCCCTGATAGAGAAAATTACTTGTCATTAAATATCCAACAGTGTGAATCTTCTAGAATCTAAAATATCAAAAATGTGTATATGTAAGTAAAGGTAATGCAAGTTAAATGTGTGCTCATTGTGTGGAAAATAAGTCTTAATTAATAGCTTGAAGGACATTATGAAAACACATTTACTATTGTGTATAGAGACAAAAGCATATCTTATGTTATAAATATATTATATCACATTCTTAAACTTTCAAAAATTCATTCGAATAATAAATTACTCAAGCTATTTTAATAAATGTTTAATGATAAAATATATAATGTGGTTTATCAAATATAATTTGACTCAATGTTAACTATCTTATGCATGCACTGAATAGTATATTTTATTTTTGCATGAGGTAGTAAGCAGAAAGAGCACACATATTAAGAAATTGCAATCTTGAATTTATTTGTAGTTAATATGTCAATACTACCATACTAATATTTTGAAAGTAAAATTATTCCAAATTCTACTGAAATAGTGGGTTTAAACATAATGTCATAACATAACTCTGGTTACTGTTTAATTTTACTTCAAAAACAGTCTCTCGATGATTTAATTTCTGTTTAATGTAATTAAAAAGGAATAAAATAAAAAATTATAAAAAGAAATATGTCATTAAAACATGTATTACAACAAGGTAGTAATAATATATGATCATTGTAGAGTAAAAGTAAGGCAAAAAATATAGTTAAATCCAAAAAGATAAAATTATATTTTAAAGATATTTCATGATAAAATATATTTCAGGGTATCCCTTGGCAATTTTTTGGCACCATTCCTATTTATGTCCAATTCTCTTCCCAGTAAAATGGCTTCCAAAACATAACTAACCCCTTCCCATGCTTTAACAAGTCTGACTCGAGATGAAGATTTTGTCCCAAACATAAACATCATGAGCCAGGATTGTGAAAAGAAAGTCGAGCGAAACATAAACATTGCGAACCCAGCTCGTGAAAAGAAAGCTGGGGCCATACATAATCATCACAAGCCGGTCTCCTGAACATTTACATCGTAATTTCCTGATCATAATCGAATGTTTGTTCCTATCAGTACACTACAAGAGTTCATTACGATTCTCATAAATTGCTCATACAAAGCAGTTAGTAAAATTTAATAAACCCTACAAAATGCAAAAGATTTAACTGAAAGCAGTTTATTAAAGTTTACATAAATAACATAAAAAAGGAGATACATGTTATCACATCTACACACTACAAATATTGACTTAACCTTATTAAGAAATTTCTGTGTCTTCAGTCTATGGCACAAAAATTCCTTAACAGCATCCAAAAACTTTCTAAAATTATCTGAACTAGAATCTGTAAACCGCTATCGCCACATAAATTCACAAAAATAAGAGTAAAAAATATCCTCCATGGTGCCAGACCGTCGGTGGCATTTCTTACATGAACCTTTCTTGCGACAAAGCCATCTGAACGATCTTTACTTTTGACCATATGCATTTCCTTCATATAAACAGGACACTTATAATGATTACTAAGTAAACTTTCATTCACACACCAGTCATTTAATGCTTTTTTCATTCCAAATCATACAAAAATTGAAATTAATCGTATCACATTCAGCCATTTTACTGTGTAACCCACAAAATAACCAGTGTACTTCCTAACCAACATCCAATGCACAAATCCTTACAAATATTTCCCCATCTGTTGAATTCATTACCATCGCATCATAATAGGGTTTCTATAACATTCCGCTACTTAGATTACCATAAATGAAACAACTTGGTGGTAATCCAAGGGCCACCCTGAAATATAGACAAATCTTAAAAGATTATTGTTATTTTAAGAAAATATTAGAAAAATTTTAAAACTATTTTTTTTATTTATATGATAGAATAAACAAAAGTATTAGCAGCATTATTTTGGTCTGTAATGAGTATTGGGCTAATAATAATTAGTATAATGATACATAGTCTGTTATTTTTTATGAAATAAAATTAAATGCCAAGGGCAGAATCGTAGGCCTTTTACACTGTAATAATTTAATTTGGTTACCTTTCTGAAATTCATTAGTGTCTGATCATATGTTTGAGATACACTAGAGATTAGAATGCAATTTTTAATTTTAATTTTTTGAAAGTTTTATGGTAAACTTTATAAAGTGTTAGATGGTAATCTGAAAGCTCTCAGATTTATTTATATAAAAAGCTGACTTTTATGTGTAAGGTAGTTACTTTTAGTCTTTTCTTCTGTACCCTTGAAAATATTTTTCAGGGTATGTTTTCTTGATACCCTTCTTTATTGGAAGCAGATTCAGATATATGTGCATGAATGAATGTGTTTATGTATGGATATATACATAAACACATTCAACATAAACAACATACATAAACAACATATAGGCACATGTGCACATACATACATTTCTGATTCTGGTCCTGATAACAGGAGAGTATTATTTTCTTAAATTTATATTCATAGTGTTTTAGCCAAGTAAGTTATTATACATTTAAAAAAATTCAATAATTCTGTTACTTTCCATTTCATAGAATAAATTTTTGCCACATATGTTTATTTTGGTCTTTGTGTGTGTGTGCAGGA
>KK120198.1:443191-458753 GCA_000611955.2 Stegodyphus mimosarum
TTGCAAAACCTTCAAATTTCATCTTTTATGATGATCTGAAACAAAATGTGTTGCAGCATTTAGGCAGATTTCCCTCATACTTTGTTTTTCCTGATTAACGTAGTCCATTCTTCATTCATATGGTAAACGTTTATGTAATGGAGGCTCATATGGTAAACGTTTATGTAATGAAGGCTACAGAATCATTGACTACAGGTTGTTTTGAGAAGGTGACATGCAGAAGACTTTTGTAAATGGAAACACACTGTTGGCAATCCACAGCACCATGAAAAGCAAGAGCTGTATTTTCTGTGTAAATAATATAAGCTACAATGGTGAATTGATTAAAATTATACCTTTGTTGGACTGAACCAGTGTTTGTTCTAGTTACAATGGCTGGTTCTAGTTACAATAGCTGGTTCTAGTTACAATAGCTAACTGCTATGCATACCTCAGCATAGAAAGAAAGAAGCTTTGGTGCTGGGATATGTATTGTCAAAATTTACTTGGTATAGCTGTGAATGATATATATTTTATGTCACTTGTGTGCTTGTCATGAATCAGACATGGTCATTAGGATAATGATCAGGACACGACAGGAGTGTAACCTGGTGATCACTAGAGAATTGTGAATCATTGTGTGCTGCATGAACTCTTGCATTGTTCTATGAAACTTTGCCCCAGATAAGCTTTGAAGGTAAGTGAGGGACAACATGCTTGACAACTTAAAAGATGTAGTGACAGTGGTTGAGTATACTAACCATGCATATTAGGCAGGTGTTGGAATAAAATCTAATTGCATACCAAAAAATAATTCTATGTGGCAGATCATTGCATAATGCAAGGGCAATGATGATGATGTTGCATAATGCAGTGCTATGCTGCTAGACTCGGACACAGTTATTGGTGTGTTGTCAAAATCAAGTTCCATCTGAAAGATCATCAGTGTCATGAATTTCCTCTCCTCTGCAGACAATATCAGATGATAGGTGCTGACACAGGCTGTTGTGCTGGAGAGCCTAATTCTTGCACTAGGATTTTAATAATGACATGAGAACAACTTGCATGTTTTCTTGTTCACTGGTGTGATGAAGCTGATGCAATTATTCCCTTTGGTTGAGCCTTCCCTCTGGCATCCACTGATTTCATATTCATGCTGTGGAATGATTTTGTTCAACACAAGTATTAATTTCTGGGATGTATAATACATAATGCACACATACTCTGTTAGTCATAATTTTTTCTTTGTCAGACTCGGACACTTGCTTAAAGAAAAACAAGAACTTTTTTTTATTAGATATACTAAAGCTTCCTGTGGAAAAGAATGCTGAAGGAAACACATAGTTCTTATATTTAAAACAGCCTACTTATTGTTCTTTTTATAGTGCTTCTTGGTAGTACGGGTGCCCATGATTTACATATCTGATGCATTGCTAATCGGTTGCATGTCCTATTACTACTAAGTTTAGTTATATTGGCAGATTTGAAGCCTGTTGAATACTTCTTTCAGTGAGTTGCATTTTGGAGGCCCCAGCATATATTAGACAGGAAATACCAGAGTATCAAAGTGGCTAGGTGGTGTTTGATATGGAATTACCTGTTCTTATGCCTGTCTGTTTAAAAATAATTTTGAATTTATTAATGGCTATAAAATACATAATTTATTTTGTTAACTTAATGCTTTATTGAGACAAGTGGTATTAATTTGCATAATGTGAAAATTTTTTACATAATTATATTAAGTTTAAAAGGTTTTTTTAAACATAGCATAAAAATATTCTTTGGTTTTAAATTGTATTATTCTTTTTTCTTTATTAGGCTTTTGGATACTGTTTTGATTATAGTCCTTTTCTTTTATCTAGATAATTCACAAGATGGGAGCATTTTTGGATAAACCTAAGACAGAGAAACATAGTGAGCATGGCTGTGGCAATGGACTTTCATACGGTCTCAGCAGCATGCAGGGATGGCGTATTGAAATGGAAGATGCCCACTGTGCATTAGTTGGTCTTCCTCAGGGCTTGAAAGACTGGAGTTTCTTTGCAGTATTCGATGGCCATGCAGGAGCTCGGGTCAGTGCTCATTGTGCTGAAAATTTACTGGACACTATCATACAGTCAGAAGATTTTCGCAACAACACTAATGCCAATTGCAACAGCCAAGTTACAATTGAAGATGTAGAGAGAGTAAAAAGAGGCATCAGGGACGGTTTTCTTCAGCTAGATGAAAGAATGAGGAAAATTCCTGAGATTGCATCTGGTGAAGATAAGAGTGGCTCAACTGCAGTTTGCACACTCATCTCCTCTACACATTTCTATTTTGCAAATTGTGGAGACTCTCGTGCTGTTCTCTCACGTAATAAACGAGCCTTTTTTATTACAGAGGATCATAAGCCAATCAATCCGGCCGAGAAGGAGCGTATACAGAAAGCTGGTGGAAGTGTTATGATACAGAGGGTCAATGGCTCTCTTGCAGTATCTCGAGCTTTAGGTGACTATGAGTACAAACAAGTAGAAGGGAAAGGACCATGTGAACAACTGGTGTCACCAGAACCAGAAGTTGATGTTTTAGAGCGGGACAATGAGCTCGATGAATTTCTGGTTTTAGCATGTGATGGTGTGTGGGATGTTATGACTAATGATGAAATTTGTGATCACATTAGGTATATGATGCAGGTTACTACCGATTTGGAATATATCTGCAACTGTGTCATAGATGCATGTCTTTGTAAGGTAATACTTTATCTAATATATATATAGAAAGATAACTTCAAAATATTCAAATCTGTGTATATATACTTATGTATACATTTTTGTGTATTTCCTTATTATAGCAGTCCCCAAAATTTAATCGCCAATCAACCGAGATGTAACATGTAGTGAAGAGCACGTGGCGAAATGTGGGTAAGATATCTCGATTGATTAGCGATTCAATCTTGGGACCCGTTAAAATGAAGATGTACCAGTTTTAAAATGTAGGTAAAATTGTGTATAACTGTATAAAATATACCAGTAGATAGTTCTTTTAAAACATCTTTTTTGTATATCTGTATTAAATAAACCAGTAGATAGTTCTGTTTAAAAGTACGAGTTACATTTTGGGTAAAAATATATTTACTGGTGCCCCTTGGTGATTTCTGGCGCTTCATGAACACTGAGTTTGTGCAATTCTTTGACATGGTATTTTGGCTTTGTGTAGTGGCGATTTTTACGCCAAAAAGAGCTGCTACACAAATCTAAAATAACAAGTCAAAGAATTGCACAAACTTGGTATCCATGAAAACATCAACCTATTTTCACTTAAAAAAGCATCAGAGAATTGTATAAATTAAGCATTGCAAAGTCACTCGCTTGACTTTGTCTATGTACACATCAATCTATATTCACTTATTATTAAAGTCAAAGGAGCAGCCAACAAAAAATATATAATCTCAATAAACTACATTTTAAATCAAACAATGAAATAACATAAAAAAGGAAATTCATCTTAGCACTACACAAAGGAAATATCCACTTACCTTATTCAGAAATTTCCATTTCTTCAGTCCAAAAAATTCCTTAACAGCATCCAAAAACTTCTTAAAATTATGTAAACTAGAATCTGTATACTGCCATCGCCACTTAAATTCACAAAAGTAAGAGTAAAAATTATCCTCCGTAGTGCCGGTATTCTCCATCATTCGACCATACGTGTTTCCTTCCTACAAACATGGCATTTATAATGGCTACTAAGTAAACCTTCATTTACACACCAGTCAATTAATGCTTTTTTCCTTTTCTTTCCAAATCGTACAGAAACTTCAAATTAATCTTATCACATTCAGCTATTTTATCATGTAAACCACAAAATAACAACATACTTCTAATCCAAAATCCGACACGCAAACAAGCCTTTCTAAATCTTTTCCCATCATTCAAATTCACCACAATCACGTAACCAGGTATCTCATAATAGGGTTTTCATAGCGTTCAACTACTCAAGTTACCATAAATGAAACAACATCGTAGCGATAATCCAAGGGGCACCCTTATAACATACCACATTTTGTTCCTTTATATAATTGGTTCTGCTCTGTTTCAGGACCGGATTAAGAAATGTATGTGTGTATGCAGTGTGTATATGTTTATGTATGCATTTGTATATATATATATACTTGCCAATATTTTTAAAGAAGTTTAAAATAATGAAAATTAAAATAAAAAACCATGATACAAATTTATGCAATCCGCTGCAAGATTTGAAGTTAAATCAAAAAATTGGATTGAAATTAAAATTCTGTATTAAAAAATTTTGAGGGTCCTCCTTAATTTCTCCAGGTTACATGTTTCGTTCTTCGGGATGTTTTCAACACTCATTAATCAACTTGGTTTAAGGTTCCAAAACACGTTTCCGTTGACAAGTTCTGTTTGAAGCATTAAACAAAGGAAATTAAACTTAATTTATTTGGTTTTATATGTACAAATTTCTTGTATTTTATGATTTTACTCCTTGAAGTGAAAATTTTTTTATTCCAATTTTGTAATTTTCTTTAATTTGTGTTTTACCTTTCTATAATGTAATCTGGAGAAATTAGGAGGGACTGTCAAAAATTTTTTATACAGAATTTTATTCTTTTTCATTCTGATATTTTGATATCTATATATGTAAAATATAAAATATCTATATCCTTCAAATAATAATTTAATAATAGTCTTTTAATAACTCCATCATAAAAATAACCATTATAAAATTAACAGAGCAATAATTATTCTAACTAAACTCCCTGCAGTTCTGATGCTTATCAATGAAATCTGGACATTAACCTGTCATGTGATCCCAAATGGTATAAAAGGTAATTGTGTCGTAGCTCCCCTTCTCTACTGCTGGATTGTGTAGCCGCTAGCCATGCAGAGCTTACTTTTGCAATTTTTGTCTATTGTTTAAGAAATGTAAGCTGTGTAAAATTGTAGGATACATAGCACACCCGTAGTGATGATGTGCATTATCAAGGAATAAAATTATGTGTATAATTAACCACCAAGTCAGTCTTCCGAGTGTTTTCTTTCTAACTAGACAGTGAGGTCTCTTCAAGTTATAATGCAGAGAACTAGTCCCATTCCATTGCAACTGTCATTCACTAAGTCATCTTATTACAATAATGGCCATCTTATTTATATATATATGTACAAATGTATGTATGTACGTACATCTACACATATACGCACATACATATGTACACACGTGCATACATAAATAAATTTCTGAATCCGGTCCCGATAACAGAACAGTACCTATAATTGAATCATAAGTTCACTGTATTAAAATTTTAAAAATCTGTATTCACTATATTTTGCTTAAAAATAGCTTTGAGATTTCTGAATTTGGTTTTGAAGTTTGTAAATTATCTGTGATAACTCCTGTAATTCTTTAAATCATTTTTATGATTAATCTCTTGAAGCTAATGTGAAATTTCCATGAATATTGTGAGGCAAAAACTGGTAATAAAGCAAATGTGAAAATAAAGGTTGATGAATTTTTCCTGTGCTTTGCTTAAAAGATTTAATCTGGCAAATACAGGAAATTTTCATTTCTACATTTTGCTCCTGCATAAAATTAATTTTTTGAGTTTAAAATTTTATCAATTTATATATAGCTTATTTTAGTTCTGTGGTAACGAATGTAAATCTATTGTATACTTGAAACGATCAGATTTTCTAATATTGTACTAATGGTTACACGAATGTCATACAGATTCCATGATTATTCTCTAAGGTAAGATCCCTTAAATCTTTTACATTGAAATTCCCCTTCTCACATTCATTTTTATTTCAGTTGTATTTTATTATACTTACAAGAAGTATTCATTGTAAGTGCAAAAATTTGTTTACTCTTAATTCGCAACTTACTGTATTTTTAATTATTATGACATTTTTGTTATTTTTTGCATATATTTTAGTAAAGAATAACTAAAGCATCTATTAGTAGATTATTTTAGCTCTAAATGAATTTCATTATAAGCTATATATTGTATAATTTTTTTCAACATTTACCATCTTTCGACTTACTGAAAAATGGGTAAGTATGTACACTGCAAGATCTTTGTTCAATTGATATTATGATTAACATCATGTTTATTAACAGCAAAGTAATATACAGTTATTTAATTATACGCTGATTTAAATTTGTGTTAGCTTCAGGTAATACTTCCATATTGGTTGTGTTCATGTGCAGTAGGTGAATTGCAAACATTTTGCATTCACAAAATGATCAAATTGGATGGGAAAATGTTAACAGTAGATCAAAATTTTTGTATACAGAAGTAACTCCCTTTTAGATCCAAAATAAATAGCGTAAAATACTACTTAAATACATTTTGTATATTTGAATGTAGATCTAAAGATCTGTGGATCAACTTTCAATAACTTACTGGAAAATGTCATTTTATTACAGAAAACTACACAGTTATTGCAGTTTTCTTATTAGGAATACAGTATAATAGAAAATGGCATTCTTTCAAATTACATTATGACACATTTTAATCCAGTGAATTGTTCTGTCATTTGACTATTTTCATATACAGTAGAAAGTTCGAATTCCGGACTCATCGAGACTTCAATTCTGGATTTTGGATTTTTACGGATATTGGATCATCAGTTTAAATCTAGTAAGATGACATGTAGAAATTATAAAATTTAAAATATGAAATAGTAATTTATGAAGTAACGAAGCAGGTATGACCTTAAAAGAATCAAAATTTACAAAAAAAAAGTTCAATATTTATTTGCTTTATTAAACATGTCTTTCATATAAGTTGCTTAATTTGTTCTTCCCCCTTTTTCTTTCTTTTTCTTCCCCCCCTTTTGTGTGTGAGCGCACACTAATACTTTCTCTTTAATTCTGTGAGACAAAGTTGTATTCCTCAAGCCCTTAATTGCTGCATTGAGAATCCCCATTAAATTGCCAATCAAAATTTTTTTGCTCTTAACAATCTCTCTGTCACTTTCTTCAGAACTGGTAGTGATATTTTCTGGATTTAGAACCTTATTACAGATTTTGCTGTCTGTTAGTTGATTAATGATTTGGGTATCATCATCACAACAAAAAACTTGTATTATATCATCATTATTTATTACCCATTCTCCACATTTTTCTAAAAGTTCCATTAATTAAATTTTGCTTTTTGGATGTAATATCTGAACACCTTTAAATTTGCAGCTGTCTTCATAAAGCTTTGCTAGCAACCACTATAAATTATTGGCAATGTATCATGAGATTGGCGACTAAAGATGTGTTTCGCTAATCTTTTCTTGCTGATTTGATGCAGTCTCTGCAAGTCCAAAATTATGCTGCCAAACACCTCTCTAAATTGTAAAAATTTTGTCATCCCTTAATTTAGTTGCTTGGTGCTTCACTAAATTCTAAAAATTGGGCCTTTCCTAAATTCTGTCACCCATTGTTGCCGTTCCAGCTCTGGCACCCATCCTGGGCTTATCTGAATATCAGATGAGTTATTCTGAATTCAAACAGCACTAAATGTAATGTTTCAGCCTATGAGTATTATTTACAAATCTATTTTTTGCATGTGGAAAGAAATTTTTGTTAAATTTCTCCTGGCCAATACTCAGAAGTTTGCAGTGGAGTTAGAACTGAAATTTGTGATAATTGTCAAGTGTAATGTCAACATGAAAGGATCTGATGCTCTTTGGTATTCAATTACTGATATATATATTAAAAAAAGTTTATACATAGCTGTGTGAATTATTTCTGAAGTCACAATATGTTGATAGTCATATGATAATATAAGCCAAAAAGTGATAAATAATAAATAATGATTCTTCAAGTTGGCTTCAGTGCTGAGTTGAAATTAAGAATCAGTACTCTCCGTATTTTATTATGAAAAATATTAAATTGCAGGCATAAAGCATTAAAAAAAGTGTTTGATGTTCCAGAAGTCTGGATATTGGACTGTGCTGTGTTTGTCAAATTTTTTTTTTTGAGCGAAGTGCTTGTAAGAATTCAGTGAACTTTAGAAACTTTTCTGCTTTCAACATTGCTGATATTTAATAATGTGTTAAAATCCACATTGCATGGCTATTAGGCAGATTTTTAGAGATTCTTAATTTAAATTTTTAAAAATTAATTCATCATTGGATTCATATTTAAAAAAACAAATTAGTGCTTTTTTTTTTGCATTTTTAACTTAGAAAAAAATGCTGTGGAAGTTTATTTTAAAAAGTGTTTTTGTTAAAACTTGCATATTATCCAGTGAAAAGTGACTATCATCAAACCATGCAAGTTGTTGGAGATTGCACCGTAGTTGCACAAATGATTCTTCATAATTCTGAAGAAGCTGAAGCCTTTTGAAAAAATAAACAACCAGTGTGCAACCAGCTTTGGAAAAAGCCTTCCGTCAATTCTGCCGTTTTGTTAGGTCTTCCGGTTTTGCCAGAAACTCTGTTTAGAATGCTACGAGTACAAACTTCCCGCATATAATTATTTAACTCTGTTTTGTCAGCCATATGCAACTGAGCATATTGTGTCTTTTAATGCTCTCTTTTCTTTAGGGGGGAATGGCAGGATCTCCTAACTCTGAAAGTGATTCATTACTTGTTGTTTTGTAGAAAGAAGATTCTTAATTATAATCTTTTTTTTTTTGTTCAAACTGCAAGAAAAATAGTAATCGGTTTATAATACCTCTGCAAATATCTGTGGTCGTAGTTGTTTTCAATGATTTTATTGCAATTAATTCTTCCTTGATGTCTTTACTTAACAATATCCAGCCAAATAAAGCAGATTTATTTACATTTGCACTTTCATCAAGACATAGCAATATAGAGGGTGAGTAACTTGCTATCAATTTTTTGTTATTTGTTTACACTTAACATCTTTTATTGTGTTTCTAGCTGAAGGAGCACATTTAATGCACTGAATTATTTTATCTTTATTTTCAAAATCTGCAGAAAGTAACAAGACACATGTTAGCCAAACTTTCTTCAAAAATTATCCCTCGCCAAAAGATTTGCTGCGCTGGTATGACAGTCCTTGCTGATATATTTAATTTCATAGATGTTGATTGTTTATTTCTGTCTTTAATTGCACATGTGATAAATTCCTTTTGTTCTGGTTTGCTTTTTTGACAGAGATTTGTGATTTGTTACATAATGACATTTTACGGACAATGTTCTACATGCCACCATTCCAGAACATAGAATGCACACTGCTTTATCGCTATTATTAATCATGTCATATTTCTTTGAGCACTAATTTCAAAATTCTCTATTACATTTACTTTTTTTTTTATTCAAACTAGTAATGTTGAATAATACTTAAAGTTGTAAATATAACTTGTGCAAACTTAAGCAAGTAGTTTCATTAAGGCAAATAGCTTGAAAATGATAAAAGCTATGCATAATTACAGCAGACATAAGCACATACTTAATGAAAACAAACAAGTGAATAGTTAGCTTCGCATGTGCTTATTCTAATTCGGACAAATCGGCAGGGCTAGCTATGATCTTTGCTTTCAAGGGAAGCAATTTTGAAGTTGGCATTGACTAACTGTGCCGATGTGTAACTCAAATAATGCAATTCCCAAATTTTTTGTTGTGTGCCACTGCTTTGCCATCCCAGCACTACAGTATTTAATGCTGTCATCAACATGTTGCTCTATTTCAGTATCATGAATTATTGCAAATCAAAATTAGAGTTGCCAAAACACTTTTTAAACTTGCCAAAACACTTTTTAAACTTAAGCCAAAATACTTTTATGTGGAAAAAAAATGCAGAGTTGCCAACTCTCCTGATTTCTGATCGTTCTCCCGCCAACACGATTTACAATATATTTCTCCCGACTTTCTCTTATTCGTAAAATTTCTCACGATTTTTATGTGGCTTGGCTTAATACTTCATTATTTGCATCCCCAAATATGTGATTTGGAGTGTCTGAAAGCACCTGGTTTTTCTCTAGACTGCATAGAAAACCAAAGTAGTTTCATCAGTGAGAAATTATGGTACACTTCTGCTTTGTGAGTTGAAGTATATGTCCGAGAATGTCATGTTCCATTTCTCCAATGAGCATCGAGTGGCACTGGTTGTCATCTGGCACATATTAGCCAATGAGCACAAAACCAGTTCGAGGTTGTTATTTATTTCATTCATCTTGTCGCTAACCTGTGTGAACGTACGTGATTTTAAGAAATAGTTTAAGAAATTACAATATTTTGTATTAGTTATGTCTGCGAAAAAAGATAAAATACTCAGTTACTTTTCAAAAATCGTGCACAGACGACTTTCCTTCTAATATTTCCTCAAGGAAAGTAATGGATTTGCGATGTGTATCATTGATCATTGCGA
This sequence comes from Stegodyphus mimosarum, assembly GCA_000611955.2. Lineage (NCBI taxonomy): Eukaryota > Metazoa > Arthropoda > Arachnida > Araneae > Eresidae > Stegodyphus > Stegodyphus mimosarum. Next base: position 453,503 of record KK120198.1, read on the forward strand.
TTATTCGATTTCACACGCTGGAAGGGCCGATGTTCTCAAACATGTTCGTACACAAAAACAAGAACAACATGAGTTCTGTTGTAAAAAACCGAAAAGTTAATTTTTTCTATGGAAGCAAAAGACCAAAAAGTTATTAATGCAGAATGTACTGTTTGCATTTAAGAATTAGTAACTGACCTTTCAGAAATTAATTAGCAGCAATTTGAAGTTAATTCATTATTAAAAAAATATATTGTTATCATTTAAAAATCTTTTTGTCGCTGAAAATAAATCTTCCGATTGCTAAAAAAATTCTCCCGATTTTTGAGCGTCGTAATTTGGCAAATATGATAATGCATTTTGCTGTTCTAAAAAGTCTTGATTTTCAAGTGGAGATGCTAAAGAGGAAGCTAATATTCAAAGATAGCGTGATTCAATTCCATTAAGGTAACCAGACGGAACCACAGCCAAAATATATGTTCAGAAGCTCAGATTATTTGGATGCAAACACCCATATAATCACAAACTGCACTTAAATTTAGAACAAAAAATATTTTTTGTTTGAAATTTTTAAGTTGCTGTTGAAATATTGGTTTAATTTAGAAAAAAAAAAAATTATAACACTTTGGGAAAGGATGAAGAATGAACAGAATTCTTTCAATCAATATGAAAATGATGGTCAAAGAACCATGAGATGAAATTGTGTTTTATAGATAACAACTCATTAGTGAAACGGCACTGCAGAAAAAAACAGTTGTGGGATAGTGCTAAAATGACGTAATAAACACCACCATTGGCATACTATTCGGCAGCACATCAATTCCTATTTGTCTTAATTTATGTTTACCAAAAAAAAAATTTTCTGTGCAATGTTGAAAGAGCAATCAAATTTTATGCCTCTTATTTAGTTTTAATTATGTTTAGCCTTTTTTATAAGTTGTAATTTAAAAAAAAAGTATGAAATTAACTCTTCAACTGAATTAACTTAAAATCAAGTCTTAAATAGTTCACTGTTATGCTTCTTTTCCTTGCTCAATTATTTTTGGCATCCTTAGCAGTTTTTATAGTCCTAATAAAGAAATTATACTGATAGCATATGTAAGTTCAAATTTTGTTATCATGCTGGGTGTAATAACATGGAGGATATCGGTATATTATTTATTCGCATTCTATTTTAATGTCTTGTTTAGAATTTTTAACTAATTGCATTTTAATATTGTTAAAATGATTGCTGATGTTATACATTTCAATGACAGTAGGAACTAGTCGCATATTATACCATTTGTTACAAGATCATTATACTTTTGTAATTGTGAAAAGTTATAACAGAATTAAATATAGTTTTAAGTTTTATCTAGGTGTGTATACAATAGTTCATTTAATTTTTGAGGGTGGTATTATTTGATAGTATTATTGTATTGCATTTAGCTTCGTTCGTTTTTAATTATTTCATTACAAAGTTAATTTTTCTGTTTTAATTGCATTCGGATTCCAGAATTTGCATACAATAAGCTCTTTAAAAACAGAATGCAATTTTATGGTGTAATTAAATATGCTTATTTCTTCTTTAGGCTTATATATATATAAAGAAAAAGTTTTTTTTTTTTAAATCCTATTTTTGAAATCTAAAGGTTTTCTAGGTTAAATGCTGATATAATATTGAGTTTAATAGCTGTGACATATATTCAATATTTGATGGCATAATTTGTAAAGTGCTTTTTTTTTTCTGGTTTCTTTACTTTTCAAGCAATTGTTTCAAAATGCTGGAGACCTCCACACTGGTAATAATTGACTCTATAAATAAAGGAAATACATTATTTAATCTTCATCATCTTTTTTAATTTTGTTTATTTTATGCAGAATCATCTCTTCCTTGTGTGCTGCCTCAGTGAGCTTGTTATTCTTTTTTTTTTCTTCCATCAATCTGTATTAAGTTTCAAAAAGTAGTTGCATTGATGCACTCTCTTGAGTTTGTCTTAGGATTGTATGATAATTTTTGATTGAAATTCCACTTCCTTTTGCCATGCATTCAGTTAATTGTTGCAAGGCTGTTACTGCAATTTCTTGCATGTTTTCAAGATTCTATTTTGAAATTTTGGCTAGGGAATTATGTTCATTATCATCATCATGTTTGGTCTTTGAATCTCTTAAAACTCTTGAACTCTGAATTGAAGAAGTATATTCTCCTTATAAGCCTACTATGCCATTTCTAAGATGTCATTCTTAAAGATTCATCAAAATGCCGACAAGATTAAATGTTGACTCATTTTTGAGATTGCATATCTCTTCATTTCAATATGTAAGTTCAAAGCATATTTTTTTGGAATTTAAATCTGTGTGCATATTATGTGATCATATGCTGGATAATTCAATTTTTGTATTAAAGAGAAGATATCATTGCACATAAAAGAATTCATAGACAATGTTTCAGTTTCATTTAAATTTAGTCTCATTAAAAATAACTGATCAAAATTGTATTATATTGTTTCTAAATAATTTCAGGATGAATCAAATGCATTAATACTCTTTAATTCCAGCTATGTTAAGACTTCAACGTTTATATGCCTGGTGTGATTGAATTAGGCTTGAAAGCTTGTTGTAAAAGATTTGTTGTATATTAAAGCATTTCATGGATATTTGAAGCTTTAGTTCAAGCCTTGTCTGTTCATTTTTAATTAATATTGTTAATATTTATCAGTGTATTTATTATCAATGAATTCAGTGGAACATTTCACTGATCTTCGATTTTAAGTTAAGCGTTTTAAATTTTTTATTGAAATTGAAAAGTAGTTTTAATATTATTGGTATAAACTCAAAATTATCTAAGCATTATTTTTTAAATTTTATTCGTAAATTATGTTTTTGAATAAAATTTCTGTGTGAAGAATTTTAGGACAAAGTGGTCATATATTATAAATAATATTTTCTAAAGAAAGTAATGATTTATTTTTACTGATCCTTTAAATATCTTTTCCCCTGTAACTAGCATAATTATGTATTTTTTGCATTTCAAGTAACTTCGAAATCTGTTTTTAGGGAAGTAAAGATAATATGAGCATTGTGCTTGTTGCTCTCCCAGGAGCTCCAAAATTATCTGAAGAGATTATTCAACGAGATAAAGAAATTAACAAAATTTTAGAAAATCGAACGAGAGGTATAAAATAATTTTGTTTTATTATTGTAGGATGTTGTGATCAGTCGTACTTTTTATTTGAATCACTTTTTGTTGTTTGTTTCTGAATGAAGCCAATAAAGTATAAATTTGTTTTTGTATTACATTTTGAGTAAAATGTTTATATAGACTGACTGAAAATATTATTGATTTGTTGTATTTTTGAAACAAATTTTAATATTGTATTTGGTATTTTCAGTAGCTTGCATCACAATAACAGTAATAAATTAACATTTTTATGATATGGCCCAAAGGGCTTTTTCACATTACCAGTTACAAAAAATAAATAAATTGAAATAAAATAAAATAAAAAAATAAAATTTTGAAAATCATATAAAAAATATTAAGTTTATTGAATGAATCGAGATGAAAAAAAATCATAAATTGAAATTGGCTGAGTTAAAAATAGGCATATTCGAAATGGAAATGATTGTTGAACTTCAAAGATTTTCAGTAATCTTATTCTGTTAATCATCTTTTCACTGCTATTTGATTCACATTTAATTATAATTTGTTTTCCTGCATTAAGCAATTTTCTAATTGAATTTCTCTTTTCTCTGCTCTTTTTTTTTTTTTTTTTTTTTTTTTTTTTTTTTTTTTTTTTTTTTTTTTTATTTTTTTTTTAAAATTTTTTTAGTTCTTTTCAAGTATGTTCTACAAAAATATTTTTTGTGCATATGTAAAACCAGCTCGTTTGTTTCTTTTTATTCAAGTATATCTTTTCTTTTTTAAATTTGTTTGTTTCTTTCAAACTTCCTTTGCATTCACTTATGTGCAGTCACGTGATATTTCAACTGTGTCCGCTGTGTGTTTTGCACCCTATTTAGTTGAACCATAAGTAACAGCTTGTATAATAAAGGCCTATTTATTATTTTCATAACAATGAGTTAATACAGTAACATAGTTGTAAGAGGTAATTGCACTATGTGAAAGGTGGATTTTTATCTCAGTTCTATTATTTAAATATTATACAGAGAAATTAACTATCATCTGGAAGTGGGATCATAACAATGAGTTAAATACAGTACGGTAATTGTAATAGGTATTTGCACTATGTTAAAGGTGCATTTGTATCTCAGTTCTAGTATTTAAATATTATAAAGAGAAATTAACTGTCATCTGGAAATGGAATCATTATTAAGTTGTTGGGAATGATATGCTTTTGTAGACAGTGAATCAAACGTATATATGCATTACAGATCAATTAAAATAAAGTAAAAATATTCCAGTTTGATAAAATAAAACTTCTGCTAAAATATGCTTTTCAGCTTTTCTCTCATTTTCTTAATCTGATGAGCATCTAAAAGACTAGGCTTTAATTTTGTTTGATTTTAGACACAAAAAAGATTTTAAAACCTGTGTTTTTGTTGCAATATCTAGCTTTCCATCTTGTTTTCTCCTTCATCTTAAATAAATTTAATCTTCATAAAAATTATAATAATTTCATTCACAATAATATCCATAATATTTTTGAGCATCTGGGAACTTAGCTTCAGTGTTTTCAAACAATCAAACTGAAAGATTAGTTAGCATTTTGAGTTTCCTTTCCACACATTTCATACATAAATGAGGTCAGAATAGCTTACCAAAAAGACATATTTTTTATTACCATGATAGCCAAAAGAATGGCATCATCATCTTTAAGAAATATTGGTGACTTAATTACACAACACCACTTGATATTTCCACCAATATTCAGACTTATCGGTAATGCATAATATTGGCCCAAATTTTCTCCTTCATAATATAAGAGTTAACTTAGTTAGATTTGGACATTATTTAGATTAGACTTGGTTAGATTAGACATTATTTGCTATAGTTCTAAAATATATATGCTTCAATAGTTTAGTTTAAAAAGAAGACATCTGCCAAAAGAATATAGGTAATTATATTGTAGAGAAAACAAAGAATCACAAAATCAGATTTACTTGAAAAATTAATTCTTTCTGTGGCAGATGGGCTCTTTTTCTCTCGGCTGTTTTCTAAGCGGGTACAAATCAAAATATGGTGACACATTTAATTATGTGACGTTTGTTAACTAAAGGAAATTCATCATTTTTTGTAACTGTAGGAAGTTTTTTTTTTTTTTTTTTTTTTTTT
>KK120198.1:458764-471919 GCA_000611955.2 Stegodyphus mimosarum
TGTAACTGTAAGTTTTTTTTTTTTTTTTTCTTTTTTCAGATTTTGGTGTAGTTATTTAAGGCTCAAAGTTTAATATAATTTTTTAAAATAAATTTAAAAACTCATTTTTTTTCCTTTTATGTAAAACTATTTTCTTTCTTTAATATATTTTAGCCCATTATTTAGATTTTATCATTTAACTGTTACTGATTAAATTTAAAAATTCTGCCTCTTGTTTGTGGGAGATATCAGTTACTAATATGCTATGATCCTGAATTAAGTGAAAATTTTTATTAATCTGTTAATTAAAATTACTGTATATTTTAATTATTGTAATTTAAATTTATTAGTTATCACAGAGTTTGAGATATTTTTATAGTAATGAAAGTGTTTTAATCTCTTTATTTCTAATATTATGTAATCTATCATTTTGTTATGTTTGAGCAAAACACTTCTTTATGTATTCTTTGTTTACACTTTTACATTGTTAGGATTTTGTGTGAACTTTGGTATGATATATATTTGTCTGTGATATATTAAATCTGTTGCAGTAAAAATAATTTGTACTTTTGTTCTGTTGAAAAAATTAAAAGAAAAACATGTATAATGCATTAGTAATGGAACTTAGCAGATGAAACATTTAACATCCAGCAGTGTGCTGACAAGATATTTAGTTGACAGCATGTTTAGCTGACAGCTCATTTACATAGATTTAAAAAAATGTGGCAATGTTTTAGTAAAATCTAATAACATTTATTTGATGGGCTGTTTCCAAGGTACACAGTGAGAAGGTTTGGACAAGTACCACATTTTTTACTTTATAAGCTAAAGAGGCTAAAGATTTTAAAATTATGCAGAAGAGCAATTAGATGCATGTCTCTCTATTTCAAAAGTGGGGCAGCATTTGGGCATTTGGAGGAGTGAAACCATTGTATGTGAAAAGTAATGAGTGGAGCAAATATCATATGATCTGTCAAGGAAAATAGTAATGAAAAGTGAAAAAAAATTTAACATATTAGAAATTATAAAACATTAAAAAATTAATGTCATTAACTATTGAAGAAAAATTTTGTTAATTTGGAAGGTTTCAAAGAAGTTTAATTTACTAAATAAAGAAGCTTTATGAACAATTTTTGTAGGTCAAAATTTTGATTTAAGTATCCACTTGTGATTAGCTCTCAAAATATTGTTATGAACATATGATTCATTTTCTGTGACAAGAAATTTAAATATTTCAGTTTTGCCGATATATTTCAAACCACATTTGACATAAGCTGAAATGCCACAAGAATTTGCACTATGTTAATGACATTAATTTTTTATTTTTTTTTAATTTAAGGTCAGAAATGGGATCTTAAAGAACTGAAAAATGAACTTTACTGATGGTTGCAAAAATAACTTAAATAATTGAATTTATGGAGAACAGAGCAATTTTGCAACTGATAGAGAGACAAAATGTTATGACAAAAAGATTGTTAGGATTATTTTTTAATAGCTAAAAGTCTTTTATGATGACAAAAGGAACATTTTTGAAAGGCATCATGTGTCCAGAAAATCCTCTATCGATGAAACTGATTTCAAATAATTAGTTTCTCAGACGGCAAATATTCGGAAAAGCAAACTTAAAGCAATATGTAATAGAAAAAGGGATATATTTTCTAGTTAGCAAAGTGGCATGATTTTGCATCGAGAAGTAAACGAGCAGAAAAAGATTTATACTAAGCAATTAGAACAAGAATTGTGATCAGTATGAGAAAAATTAGAGTAAAATTGTCAGTTTCAGCTCTCTGAAGAAGAAACCCATCTACCAAATAGCAACCATATTTGTGAGATCATGCTGATGAAATGTATTATATGTCAAATTATATAAAATAGGTTTTTAAGTACTAAGTTATAAAAAATTTTAATGAAATATGAGGCCAGACTTTTTTTTTCCCCTGCTGTATTGATGCTGTATTCCCTGCTGTATGAGAAAAAGGTCAAGCAGTAAAAGTTAATTTATATCCTTGTTCATAAAAACAAAAGGTGGATTATCGGGGATCAGTCAGGATTACATCAAACGACTGTGCAGATGTTATGGGGGTGGTATTATGTTATATGTAATTAATGCTAAATTGCACTGCCTGGCAACAGTTTCACGGTCTGTAGGATACTACGCAAATACCATTCTTTTTTACTTTCCTGTTTGGACATATATTTTACATTGTTACCATAAGTTTAAATCATATGCTGAAAAAGTAGGGGAAAATGGAGTAAATATGGTAATTGTTGATATAAGGAGGGAATGTTTGTTTCTGAGAAATGTTTCTCTAATGAGTAATCCGTTTGTGTTGTGAATGTTCTCTTAAGAAAGGCATCTTCATTTAAGACATTTTTTTAAATATTTTGTTGCACTTAATAATAAATAAATTGTTCGGTAATTAATGTAATTTATTATGTTACTCTAAATATAATAATAATAAATGTCATAATTTACATTTCTTCATAAAACTAGTAAAAGAAAACCTGTAATCAATTGTTAAAAACTGTGAAATTTTGAAAATCCTCAATTTATTTAGCTATAAAACATATTTTTAGCTTTCAACTGTTTAACTGTTAAAAAAAAAAAAAAAAAAAAAAAAAAAAAAAAAAAAAAAAAAAAGATGTGTAATGATGTAAGCAATCTAACGACTTTAGTTACTTGTCTTCAGAACTTAATTAAAACTGAATTGAGATTCATAACTGCTGCAATTTTTAAGTATTTGCTAAAAGATAAATTGGTGTTATAAAAAATAGTTTTAAAAATTTAATAATTTTTAATTACATCACCTTGATTTATCATTCAACGACAGTTTTTACTAATCTAGAGTACAATTATTCAAGGCAGGCTGTTATCATATTGGCTTAAAATTTATGGTATTGCCCCCCCCTAAAAAAGAGAGAGAGCTAATGTTCATAAAAAAGTGCATATTGGTGTAAAGTTTATAATATTGATCTCCCCCCCCCAAAAAAAAAGAGAGAGAGAAGGCTAATATTCATAAAAAAGTGCATGGGTCATTAAAATAAAGTTTGCTGTAAAACTCTTTTGGGACATTTTATAAGCAATTTTTTCAAGTTACGTTTATCCTTAAAAGCTGTAGATTGCATGTTAAATCATTACCAAAAGCTAATTGTATATTGAGAAAATATGAAATTCAATTTTTTTATTATTTGTAAATATGTTTCTACATTTAGAATTAGAAGTGTTCATAGTTAAAAGAGAACGTATTTCTGTCATATCTGTATTTATTATCATGAAATTATAATTTTTAACTTCTTATTCTTTTTCTTTTCTTCCAGAGATAATCTCTAGTTCTGGAGATGTAGAAATGGGTGAAATAATTCGAATTTTAGCAGATGATGAAAATATCCGTAATACTCTTGCGTTTTTACCTATAGGAGCTCTATTTTTTAAGTAAGATGGCTTAATTTTTATATTGACATTTTTCACTGCACAATATAAATTAAAAATATGATTAAGATTTACTAAGAAGCTTTTTAACAAATTTGAGAACTGTAAAACGTACAGGGCCTTTTGTTTAGTTTTGCAGACTTTATTTACTTAAACATGCTATGTAATACATAATCTGAAATTTTGTTTATTTTTTTTTTAATTATTATTATTATTTAGCATTTTATTTAATCTTGCAATTGTAATAGCATTTTGCACATGGGATTTCAGAAATGCTGTTGTGAGGTAAAACTAAATATACTGCTAAAGAAAGAAACTTGCAGATAAAGGTTATGTTTATATCTAATGCAGTGGTTTCAAACTCAAACTGCATGGAGCCCAAATACATGATATGAAAACAGTTGATGGGCCTGATTTTTTTAGACAAAATAATTTTTTAAACTAAACTTTTTTTAAAGTTTTTAATTAAATTTCAAATTTTATTTGCTAAATATTTCTCAAAAAATACATAAGCAATATTACTAAATATAATAATGCAAAGAAAGAAATAACAAATTTTTATTTATTTTCTATTTAAAATATAAAGATTGGTACCTGCAAGAAATTTTTGTACACTGCATTTTTTAGTTTGTTCGGAAGAAGCATTCAAAAGTTGTGTGCAACTCCAAGTGTAGTATTGATATAAAGTAGATCTAATAAAAAGCACAAATTAACAGGCTTTAGTAGGCCATGCATTAATTTGGCTCTGTCTATATAGCAGCATGGTTCCAGAAACTTTATATATAATAATTAATTGATATGAGAAAAATATACATTAGAAGTAGCATTTCTATTTAAAAAAAAAAAAGAGTAAATGCCAGAATACTGAACCATTTTCAACTGTTTGCTGGCCATCTAAATTTATTGATTGTGCCGAATTGCATGAGAAGTTCTCTCACTGTACTTGTCGCATAGCCTGGTGGCAGGAATACAGTGACCATCTTATTCATTCCACATAAAGCTATTTCCCATCTTATACATTCTGTCTCTTTTCTATTCAGCAGTTGTCAGATATAAATTATTCACCGTCCATATCTCAATGCCTCTAAAACTATAAGCACTGTTTACAACAAATACATGATTGAAATGGCTTCATGAGCCATGTAAAATTGCTTTGGTGGCCGACTGCAGCCCTCAGACCACTATTTTGAGATCAGTTATCTAGTGGACAAATATGATATTTGCATCAGTTAGCTTATACTGTGCTGTCTGTATGTTAAGCTGCCTTTGTAATTTCAATGCATATTATATTAACTTTAAACTACCACATGTATCGTCATTAAATGCACAGTTCAGTGTGTCAGGAGCTGTAAAAGATTTGGACCTTATGAGGTAAGACAAACTTTTGGAATTTGCACCATACTAGCTTCAGTTTTTCTTGAAAAAAGAAAAGTTTTTGTAATGCTTTCAACAAGTTCAGTTCAAAGAACTATATACAGCATATTATTTGATCCAAAATGTTGCTTTCACTGCTATTATTACTGTTAATTTAGCAAGATCAGTTGAATGGTACTAAATTATTAATTTAGTGTGATTGTTGATGTATGAGCAAGTTACTAATTAATCAACCAGTCAAAAGAAATATAGTGTTCAGATTCAAGTAAAGAAACTGCAAACTAGCTAAAACATTTCCTAGAAATAGATTTATGTGGAACCAATGTGTTGCTTATAGCAGTGTGTTGTATTACTTCGAAGGCAGATAGAATGCTAATGTAGGAAGAACCTCTCTTAACCAAGTGTGAGTGTTAACAGACTGTGTGTGAAATGTCAACGTGAGTGTTGACATTTTACTTACTTCATATGAAAGAAGTCAAAACATGTAATTTCCTTTCCACTGGAAAATTTAATTTTCAGCATAATCGTTTTTCACCTTGAATCAAGAAAAATATTCATTTTTTGCAGTTAGTATTATTATTAGCTCTGTAAAGACTATTAAAAGATTCTGTGACTGACTTTAAGTGTAAAAATTCTGTATTCGAGCTGTAGAGCCGCAAATTGAAGAAAACTAGTAAGAGTTCCCGTCTTTGAGTATATGCAAGGAGTAAACAAGATGCTGCCATATTGGCATGATTTGAATATGAGGAGAATCAAAGTATTATTCTTATCATGCTTTTTTCTTTTTTTCCTCCAAGGAAAGGTGTAGTGAAAGACAACATGAGTAAATGTACTATCTACTATTGATAGATGGTATTAGCTCAGTTTTAAGATCTATAGCAACAGATGATAGGACTTGTAAAGATTTGATTTCAGTTTTACTCTCTTCATGTGTACAGTATTCAATGCTGTCATCAAATGGCATTGTTTCTCTTGAATTTACCTGCATTTAGTATAAAAAGTAACCTTTATTGCTCTTAAATTTATTATCTTAAAAGAAGGTAACTCACCGATATTCTTAATCTAGGAAATTAATCTGAAAAGAATGTTGCATGGTTTTAGTAATGACGATTTTCATTTGGAGCATGTTACTATATTCATGTAATTTAGTTATGCTATAAGAACATGGTCAAAGCATCCAAGTGTTTATTGCTAAATAAAAATCATTTAAAGCTGATAATGTGTTCTGGATATCCATGTTTTGTTGCAGGGTGTATTGAATTGTGATTGAGCATTTAATTTCCACGTGCCTAAATTATTTTTATTTATTTTATGAATCATTTTTTTTCAAAGTTTAGAGCAGGGGTTCTCAACCGATTGGGAGAGGATTTTGTAGTTTCTGGGAGGGAATGCAGTTAGCCTTTAAGTGTTTAGTTGTAATTTATGAATATGAAAAACTATTTCATTCCAGTTTTGGTATTTATCAACATTTTCTGTACTATTTCTTGTTTATTTATAAACACGTTAAAAAATAATCTGAATTTAAATAAATCTATTTTTCACATTTTGGAAAATAAAGGGGAATGATTGTCTAGCAGTGGTAAAAAGTGTGCATGGAGAGGAAGAAAAAAATTAAGAACCAACTAGGTTAGAGCTTGATTAGCAGCTTTGAATAAATCCAAAAATCATAAACATAGATAACTCTACAATAAATAAATGCTTAATCTTTTCTGGTAATTAAAAATGACGAAAAGAAATGAGCTATTAAAAAAAAGAAAGAAAGAAAGAAGTGTCAGCTGAAGTTATTTCATCTCTTATTTACATACTCAAAAGAAAATCAACTGTATATTTACTATTCATTATACCAGAATTTTCTGTTTAAGTAGTGGCCGATAAAAGTAAGGTATATATGTGAGTAAGTAAGTGATACACTATTTTAGACCTTCAGAAGGTGATATGATGTGAAGTCAGGTAGCTTAAGGAGATTAGACTCTTTTGTATATATTAGTTTCAGCTTACTGTTGTTTTGTATCAGGTATAGTTTGTATATATTAGTTTCAGCTTGCTATTGTTTTGTATCAAGCAAGGTGTTTTGAAACCAAAAAGTCAGGTTTGATATAATTTGTAAGCAGTATAATTACTTTTTATAAAGCACTTTCTTAACATACTTATTTATTTTAAATAAGCTCATGAGATGATTTTTTGAGATAAATAACAAAATTTTTAAGAAATGTCTCCTTTAAAAAAAAAAAAATTACTTTGTAATGAATTCTGCTTTTCTTTTAATTTTTGTATAATTTGCATAAAATTTCAGTAAAAGTTGTTTCCTTTACTGGTAATAAAAGAAGTCTTTCAAATATAGCAATACATTTTGTGTTAACCAGTCATGTAGTTTTCATTTGTCAGATTTTTCATTGGAAATGTATTTGAAAATGTTATTTTCCATATGGATACTACTGATAAAGATAATATACTTATGTTAACTACTGTTAATGCTGTTACATTTGTAATCTTAAAATATTTTTCTTTTAGGCATTCATTTTTGGAAGATGTATGTAATAAAATACGAAGCAATTCATCAGTAAAGGTGAGTGTAGCAGTTATAATTTTGTATTATATATTTATATAGTTTTTATAATTCCCAACTAAAGAAGTAGCTAGTAGTTGTCATATTTAATAAAAATGCTAGGTTCATGCAAAAGTCAGTTTGAATGAGTGACTTTAGCTCTGAATCATGTATGAAAAGTGTTTTAGTTTGTTGTATAATTTCCATCATTAGCTACAGCATTCCTTATTACTCTGGCTACTTTGATTCCTGTATATAGAAATTGTCACGTTTCAGCTAAGAAGATATTCTCCTATTTTAAAAAATAAACTTCATTCTATTATATTCCCTGTCTAATAATGATAGAATTGCTGTCAAAGTTGTAAAAATGTCGTTTTCATGTTGACTGCTGACGCATTTTGCTGTAGGTTATAGTCTATATACACGCACTTCCAAAAGTTAAGCACAGAGAGGGAAATGCTAATTTCTGGAACCAATCAAAATTGAAGAGGATATAATTCGCTGCAGAGGTAGATGGAAGTATGCAAATATGTTAGGTAACAGCTAATTGTGCTTTCATGTCAAGAAATATGCAAAAAAAGCCAGTCTTTTAAGAAGCCAGCTTTATAAAGGGTTGCAGAAGTTGATTGTAAGTGCTGATAGAAGGTGTTTAAAACTACCGTACAATTTGTTTTCAAGACATACATGTTTCTGACTTCCAGAAGATGAATGGAAGATTCTGAGCGTGCTGTGGGGCGCATTGAAGCAGGTCAGTCGATCACAGATGCTGCTTTTTCTTCGGCGTTCATCATTCTGTAATTTCACGTGTATGGAAACAATTCCAAACCACACAGACAGTTGTCCGGAGGCCCGTAGCCGGTCGCCCAAGGGTTACAAACGCCGCGAAAGATCGATATATTGCTATTGTAGGCAAGCGGAACCGCAAAGCGACCTCCACACATGTGACATCTATTGTTACAGCGTCCATTGGTAAGGCGATATCTGCAGCTACCGTACGCCGAAGATTCCATATGAGTGGACTGTACACCCGGGTACCTCGAGTTTGTGTTCCTCTATCCTCCAATCAAGAGGGGCACGATTACAGTGGTGCCGGGAACATGTCATGTTTACTGATGAGTCAAGATTTGCTCTGGAACCAGATGACAAGCGTGTAAAGATATGGCGTGAACAACGAACATGCAATTAGTCCCAGAAAATCACCGAACGTCACGCATTCCGAGGTGGAAGCATTATGGTGTGGGCAGGGATTTTATTAGGATACCGCAACGACCTACACATCTTTAAACGGGGTTCTTTGACGGCTGTCCGGTATCGAGATGAAGTCCTAGAACACATTGTGAGATTGTACGCTGCAGCAGTTGGCCCTGCTTTTGTTTTAATGGACGATAACGCACGTCTCCATAGAGCTGATATCGTCGATGACTACCTGGAGAGTGAAGGGATTGCGCGTATGGCGTGGCCGGCATATTCGTCCGACTTTAATCCCATTGAAAATCTTTGGGATGCTCTCGGCCGTGCTGTATCTTCACGTTTCCCACCTCCAGCCACTCTTATTGAACTGGAAACTGCTTTACAAGAAGAATGGCGATTGCTTAATTCTGCGGTGGTTGACCACCTAATTGAAAGCATGGTCACAAGGTGTAAACTTTGTATACAGATGAGGGGGGATCACATATCCTATTAATGTCCTTTTTTTCATTTTATGCTGTTTATTTTCCCTTTATACATAATTCTGTTTAAGTCTCCAGTATGTCATTATCTGATAACTTACAAAATTTAATATTGTTTTCATTTCTGTATATAATTATTGATTTTGTTATATGCATAAATATATGTGCTACTTTCCTGCCGAATTTTGAGTCAATCAAAGCAGTATTTGTTGATTTTTTTGCATTTTAAATTTTGGTGCTTAACTTTTGGAAGTGAGTGTATATATGCATTCATTATGTACTTTATAATAATTTAAGGACTAACCAAATTTGATATAGATTTTCCTGTTTGTTACATTGTGCATGGTTTTTATCTTATTTATTTAGATTATTAATATATGAATACTAAAATTTCTTATATCTGTTTAATATTTAACTGAAATTTAAATTAAGGTAGAGCTATGTTTATGATTTAGTATGATTTTTATTAACTTTTAATTTTGTATTAAATTAATTATAAATTTGAAAAGTATCAAATAAAAATTGGGTTTTAATACTCTTAATTTTTTTCCTGACAAAGGGTGAAAATATTTAAGATTGATGTGCTTTGCGTTGCCTGTAGACAGAATTTGTAAGGTATGTTTTTTTTTTTTTTTTTTTTTTTATTTTTTTCATTCTTGAAGGTCTGTAATGTTTTTAGAATGCATAAAAATGCATATATTACGGAGGTTAATAAATTTTCTTTGCATGTATAGATATAACTTTTTTTGTCTGAAATGAGACAAATACTTCATTCATTTAATAAATTCTTCATATAGTTCTCATGAACCTTATCTTTCCATATACTTATTTTTAAGAAAAGAAAGGATATAGTTAGCATGGAAATTTGCTTTTGTTTGATGATATATACTAAACAGAATGTTTTTTTTTTAATGTTCCAGATATTTTATTCAGGTTTAGTTCTTGTATCTCCTTATTATAATCAAGTAATAATCATTTTCCTTATTATAATCTAGTAATAAAGAGAACATGTTTTAGAATTGTATGAAATTTAGAAGGTAACCAATATGTAGCATCTAAGATGTGAAGAATTGTTTTTCACTTATAGAACAAACAACCTAATATTAAGGTGTAAAACAAGGGAACAGAAATATTTTGAAATATGTATAATATATATATATATATATATATACACACACACAAAGGAAACAAAGGGTGTCTTGTTAAATTCAATATATTGAATGTGCTGCATGTAACATTTATAATAATTTACATTTATTACTTTTTTTTTGGAAGACAGCATTTTGTTGGCTGTTGATGATTTAACTGCCAATTATTAAAGAAAAAATTTTTAATGTTGCCTCTTAATTGCATCTTAAACACTTTTAAGTATTGCACAAAACTATAATTTTGTACTGAAATACATAATATAAAATATCAGAAATAATTGTAATAATGGTGTAGATGTTTATAAAAAAGGGGGTAAAAAGCATCATTTTTGGATATAAGATAATTATGTGTTATGAATTAAAAGTATCATGAAAAATTCAGAAATTGCTTTCAAACTCTTCAGCGTGTTAAACAACATGTAACAGATTGTTAACAACATGTAATACCAAAGAGTTTTTTTATAGGTGCAGATGCACCTATAAAAAGAGCTCAGAAAAGGAGAGCAAGTATATGAGCATGTGAGAAATGAGGTTTTTAAGCCTCCTTGAAAAGTGAGGATTGGAGTTTAAAATTAATGAATGTAAATGATATTAGATCAGTGACTCTGTATCTTGGTGAAAAGAGGAATTTAATCTAAAGTTAATGTTAAATGTAATTTGGTGAAATTCTATTATACCTAGAGCACTTTTTTTAAAATTTTAATTTTTTATATTCAGTATCTGGTAAGCTAGTGCATGGAACTGAAATTATAGATAGATTCATCATGGTCTGTATGTTGATTGATGATTGGATGAACTGTTGTTCGCATGCCTGAATGCAGGTTTCCATGTTATTAAGGATTTGCAACAACTGTTCGGTAGTCACAAGTGGAATTTTGTAATGAATGATTTTTTCCAGTATCATGATACTTCTTTTTTTTTTTAATGTGCCTCGTAGAAAGAAATCAGGGAGTGAAAATCAGAATACCTTGGTGTCAAATTCTTTTTCAAAATGTTATGTTTTATCAGTTTTTTTTTTTTTTTTTTTTTTTTTTGAAAGTCTGGGAAGTTAAAAAATTGAATTTGCTTGGGAATTGTACTTTATCCGTAAGCCATGTTTTCTGCAAAATATTAGGATTTCTAGCTATTAAATCTTGAAACGACCTTTAAAAATTTTGTATTGTTACTGAGTTTCAATTCCTGTTTAGCGTTGATGAAAGAAAATTGTCAATGTGGGCATCCTTTTGGCACCTGCTTTTGGATTTTCCCATTTCATGTACCAGTTTCAGAATCTCTTCAGAAGGGCCAATAGTCACTCTGTTGCATGCTTTACTAGTTCCCTGTGCATCTTCAAATGGACCGCTGTTGTGCACATTCATCAATATATCCATTGTTTCTATTTGCCTTAAAAAGATTCTGAGATGTAGAACTTTTCTGCCTTTCTGACAGCACCAAAACCATAAATTGGTTTTGTCATACCTTAATGGATTCAGGTTTTAGTATGTGGGGATCAGAAAACAAGTCATTTAACTGCATACTGATTCATTTAAATCATCTGTATAACAGAATATGAAAATACAGCATCCTATTTGTACTATGTGGCTTCAATTGTCTAGTGTCAGACTGAACTTGGCCACCTGATAATCACCTCTTGTCTGTTAGCAGATGGTTCATCTTGTATTCTGCAAAGGCACTTAACCCCGATATGACAATAATAACCTTGCTTTCTCTCTTCCATCCATTTCCAACCTGTTTGGAGAACTTTAGGTGTCAGTTGTGAGTTAGATATACTGTACCTTAGTATGTGTGATTATTAATTTTTTATTCCCATGCAGATGCATACATCATTCTGAAACCATGATTATCATTAATAATGAAAAACTATTGCAGTAATTAGAAATTTGTTCCTTTTTTTTTTTTTTTTTATTTTTAACTGTTGTTTTTAATTTATAACTTTCTTTCACCAGGAAGAAGATCAAACATCTGTGCAAGGTATAGCAGCTGTATCACAAAATTAGAACTCAATATAACTGCATGGTGTGTAAGGCAATATTTTATTTTGTAGCGCGTGGAATGAACAACTAATTGCTACCTGATGTAATTGCAGGAATGAGTTTTCTAATACCTAATACATTATGCAATTATTTAAATTTTTGATGCAGTCAGTGAAAGTTTTCTCCTTTTTTAAATGTGAAGTATGTATTTGTTTTCTGAAGTTGCATCTCTTTGTCCATGAAATGGAAAATTTTTCTTATTCTTTTTATTTTTTACAACATTAAAATGTTTTGAAAAAAATGTGATAGGCATAATAGTGTGAAATGTTTTTATGATAAATATTGCAAATAAAATTTTTAAATTGGTTGTTTATACTAAAAATATTGTCTACTTAATTTGTATTAGAATTTTTGTATCAGGTATTAGATGGAAGATTGAGAATTATTAAAGGATTTTTATCCTTGTGAATTCAAACAAAGTATTTTTTGTCAGTGAAATTGGTATCATTACTGTACACATAAACAATTCACATGTGGTATACTAAAAAAATTTCACAAGTATCTCTTTTGAGATAATAAATAAAACAAGTCATTTAATTGCTGTGTAGTCATCTTCTTTAAAATGTGAAATGATTTTAAGTTATGAGAATTTCAATTTTATTGCAAGGTTTAAAATTTTATTCTTTTATTTAGTGAAGTGAATTTAACTGTTTAACACTATTCAGCAGTCTGACATCATGCATTTTTATATACTTTGCTGTGAAAATAAATGTGTTTATGGAGCATTAGTTATAAAAGCCACAAAGCTCCTTATATTTTATGTTTCTCTTGTTTTCTGTTTTAACTTTGTTTTCTCTTTTTGCTCTATTTGCTGTACACTGTTTTCTTTTTGTGCACTTTCAAATGTTCAGTGTTTTATTTGAAATTCAAAAGCCAGTAATTTAAAGAAAATATTTATGTTTTTGTGACAAATAATTATTCTCTATATATTTTGGTTTATTACCCTTCAATTATTCTGCAATCCCCCCCCCCCCCC
>KK120198.1:472016-509575 GCA_000611955.2 Stegodyphus mimosarum
CCCCATAGAAGTTTAACTGAGTAAATGTACTTTAAAGATTTGATTTGTAATCTCTCTGGATATGTGTGAACTTGTATAGAAATTTACTTATCATATTTTTCTCTGATCATTGGTTTTGACATTTTGCATTACAGTCATGTGAATCAAGGTTATAAAATCTGAATGACAATGACGTAGAAGAAAAGTAAATATTTTCGTGTTGTAATATTTTTAGAAAAATGTATATGCTTGATTATGAAGCAAAAAATAAAAACCTTGTGACAAATCTAGTTTTCTTTTTCTGATTAAAGTCATTTTTTATCTTAAAAGTTTATTTTTTTAAACTTCTGTGATAGTTATAAGAAAATAATCTTTTTAATAGATAAGTAGAGCCATTTTTCCTTGTCCAATTTCTATGAATTTTTTGTTTTTGTTGTAACCATGTCAATAGATATGTGATGATAATTCGTTTAACTGTAATTAGTTAAAAATATCAATTGTCATTTAAATGAATACAAACTGTGTGTTTTAAATCATGCATTCTTAAAAAGTGATGTTAAAAATTCTGAAGTTTAAGAAAAAGCAAGAATTAAATGAGAAAATTTAATATAAAGCTATTCAAAAGTGTATTTGAATATAATTTGCATGGTATTTTATGTAAGGTTTTGAAGAAATATTGATGCTGTTAACTATAAAAAGTGAAATATAAAATTTACATTTTCATTCAATATTTAACTAGTAATTTGAGCCTGTGTAGGTATTAACTATTTTAATTTATTTACTCTGCTGAGTTATTTAACACTTTTTAAAACTTGATATTTGTTCCACAGTCTTACCAATATTTTTATTATTTTACTCTTTTAAGAGTTCCACTTCGAATTTTTAAGAGCCTTTTCAATACTTTCTAATTGTATACACTCTTATTTGAAACCACTCATTACTATTATTTCCTGTGTTATATTAAACATATATAAAAATAGCCTGTCTATGCTTTTAGTATATATCATGTCATGTTGAACTGGTAATATAATATGAATTATTACTGACCATTTGTAATGCTTTGGTAAGCAGAAGCAGTATTTGGAAAGGTCAGATCACTTATTAAAAAAGAAAATTATAAAAAGATCTTAATTATCTAATTAATGATACTTTGTATTCACAGCTCTCTCCAAATTTATATTTATGCCTCATAATATCCAGTTTTTTATAAATCTCATAATTTTGTGCAAATTTGAATGTACATATTAATTATACATCATAATGTTCATAGTTTTAATTTCTTGCCTGAACTATCATATTCAGTATGCCGAATTCAATTTCTTGAAGTTTAATCCTGATTGTTTCAGATGTGTTTCCAGCAAATTCATATTCAGTTTGAATCTCATAAGCCTTCATCCCTTTTTTGAGGCACTGCAGATTTTATTTATGTCACTAGCGGCTGCACCCGCTTTATTCACATATGCATCCACAAAATACTGCATACATGTTGCACTTGCGGAAAATCACGAAAACACCCATGCCTTCTCAGGGATTCGAAAGTTGAACCAAACTACCAATGTTAAGCGATTTTAACCGCTCAGCCGCTTACTAAAATTTTTTTTGTTAAACTTCAACTGCTATCTCTAAATTTTATACCCAACATCTCTTTTGTAAATTTGTTTCATAACACTAAACTGTGGCCGAATTTTCGTACTTATGGCAACCAGCACAGGAAGTGTCATTTTTGCCTGCTTCTGCGAAGTAGCGGTGTAGTGTATTCAGCTATGGCAAAGCACTCTAGGGATGCCTTCATGGAGGATTTTTTAATGGAAACTGGCTCATATACACGTTACCCATGTGGAAAATCACAAAAGCACCCATGGAACCATCCCTTTTGCTGGGATTTGAAAGTTGGACCGAACTACCAGTGTTCAGCGACATTGCCACCCAGCCACTAATGGGCCGTTGTACAAAGTGTAAACGCAAAAATTTTCAGGCTTATTATTCCAATATTTATTTGGCGTAGCCACACTTTGGCGCTTCGCCGCCAGTTACCTAATGCGCAAGCGCTACTAATTAATTCAGTTCTCATTTCGCTGTAAGGCAAAAATACATGTTAAAACAATTAAAAAAAAAATTTTTTTCAATTAAAACTGTGATCTGTATTCATAAAGCAGCTAATAACTTTAATGATATTTCCAGAATGAATCTAGCATAATTTAATTTGCAATAATAGAAGAAGATGTTACTTTGTTGTTGCGAAGCTTAGTTTCTAGAGATTGGCAAGAAATCCACTATTCTCCTAAGCTTCAAATGTAAACAAATATGTCCGCTACCATAACCAAAAATTAGACCTAGCCGCATTTAGAAAACTTTTAAATTGTTGATAATTCCACAATTATTGCATGCAGGTTAACTAAGGGCGTAAAAATCTTAACCGAAAGATAAGAGCAACATAATTCAATCATATTTAAAGCAAAAATGCACAGTTTATAAACTTATAAGAATAAAGAAACTGGGCTCACTGAGCCAAGTCTGAAAACAATACACATAAAAAAATTAAAGCATAAATAAATAAAAGTATAAATACAAAGATAAATCAAGAATTTCTGAAATCAACAAAAATTGAAATTTAAAAGCAAAAATGAACTAATATATCTAAAAAAATAAAGAACATTCGAATGCCTTAAAATGATAAAACTATAGTTGTTTATCGGACAAAGTAAAAATGTAAAAGAAAATCAAATGTAAATGCAACTTTTTACGCAACAATAACAGAAATATATAACACGAATGAATAGATCTTTAAAAAAATATGAAACAAAACATATATATCACAAAAGTTGAAAAGTTAAAATGATAGCTGTTATCCACACACTAAAATGTAAATGCAATTTTTCAGCAACAATAACAGAAATATGTAACATGTATGAATAGATCTTTAAAAAAATGATTAATTATAAATGATAAACTCTATTTCAGACTTTAGAATAATATTTTTAAAACAAAAAAGCTTACTGACTAAGAAATGACACGTAAAAAAATCAAATAACGAATAATTTTCTAAGCCATAAAGTAAAGGTTTTTAATGCATTTTGGACAGATGCCAAATTCGAATGGCCTTGGTGATTCGAAGCATTTTTATCTCCAGCGAATGCCAAGGCTGTTGCCACTCGAAAAAAATGAGCATGGGAATTAGCATAGTCGTACGAAGATGGGAATGGTATTGTTGGATTCGGAGAATTTTTCCCAATCTGGGGATATGCGTCTCGAAATTCACCTAAGCGCCATTCCATATATATTTGCGAAAACAAGAATTTGGTATGTAACTAAATCCCTTTTAATAGGGAAAACCAAGAAAGTGGAAAATGTAGTGAAAAATTAGTTTTTAATTAATATCTCGGCTAATTAAAGTTGCACGACGCGAATGACCAAAATAGCCTGCCACAGACATCCCGAATCCAACGGTGTGCTTCGCTAAGCCCGGTAGCCAGCCCTTTCGGAGGAGATGAGGTTACCAACAAACACACAGATTTTAATATAATAGAGTGAAGATTAGTAAAGTAATATTTTTTATAAAATACAAAAACATTCTTACCTTGGTGATGGTTAACATCTATTGGATTGTTTGGTTTATTTTTTTAACCATGAGAAGGATTAGTTTTATTTTTAACCTTCTTTGTGTTAATTCGTATTGTCATTCTATATTTTGATAAGCAGGCATAGGTAAGAATGCTGTTCAAATAACAAGAGAAAAAATTATGATGTGTATAAAGAAGATGTGTTGACAAAATGCCAGTGCCTAAACGGAGGAAAATTTTGTTTTTGCAGTCTCAATACTAATGTTGCGCCGTGTTCTTGGATGGCAAAGTAAAGGTATTGCTTAGTAGTAAAGTAAAGGTATTGTTCTGGTTTTACTGGGAGACTGTCAATGTCCCACTGCTGCTGCTAGAAAGATGGTAAAATTATTAGAAGAAAATGATTAATATATATAATTCAATAATATATAAGTCATAAAAATAAGGGACATTGCAGTATTGATGGTGTAGAACGCATGCAGTTGAATCCATAATGAACAGCGAGAATTTTATGCCGTAAAAATCTGATATGCCGATCCACAATGAATAAGGAATTTGGTAGTCGAGGCATATCAAATATTCATTTCATTTTCAGTAAACGTATTGCGGCCACAAACAACTTGGCACATTATTTGTGCCTATTTCAAGAGGTTTACATTTTTTATAACTTTGCTGGAAGAAGAAAGCAGTCCAGCTAGGCCGAAGAGTATTCAGGGTGAAATCTTAATTCAGACTGAGTTACTTTCGGTTTACAATGCATTTTGATTGGATAGTTAATACTTCTGGAAAATTACTATTGGCTGTTCTAGTTTTAGGTCTATTTACATCACCAGAATTATCTAAGTCACATGGCATGGATTAATCTAGAAATGGCACAGTGCATAGAGAGGTTACTATTTTTAGAATTCAGGAGAGAAGTTTACGTTGCTAATTTAATCCTTTACATATTCTTTATTTTTCTTACATAAATATATATATATATTATAAAAAAATTGGGTTGACTGAAAAATATTTATATATTATAAGAAGAAAAATTCACGAAAAAGTTACTTTACTCCAAACAACCAATATTATGTATTTATTTATAATAGTATTTATCTTCAGTTCAGTATAAACTGTAACTATAGAGAAAAGCCACCATTCTCATGAAATGAATTAACACTTTTGAGATGGTGTGCCTTTGTTTAAGACATTCCCTTGAGACAAATGGGAGTCGAAAGGAATCATCCCATATCGCATGGAATTTGCATCTGCTAAGCCTAATATTAGGGGAAAAAAATCACACACAAAAAGTTTATGACCTAACGTCATAAATTTTGGTACTATTTTAGATTATTATTTAAGCTATCAGCTATCATATGTTAAAATTAGCTTTTAATAATACTTTCCCTTTACGTGAAAATATATTAAAAAAAATTGCTTGTTTTGAGAAATAATTTTCAGAAGTGCTATTCAAATTATTCCGAAGTTTTGATTGATAAAATATATTAATAAACTTTTAAGTTAATTTACATGAAGAAGTAACAAAATCTTTCACATGAGCTAGAAGGCAGACACTCAATGAGCTGTCTCTGACAAAATGTCCATATGAGAATCTCTAGAAAAATCACTTTCTAATGCTTTATCACTCTCATTCATGTCACTAATTGGCTCATTTACCATGTGAGTATATCCTTCGTGTGATAAATAATGCTTGCTTGCCATAATAAACTGAAGTCGAGAGTTTCCGAAATAAAAAGGGAAGTACACAAAATATAAATGGTGAAAGCAATGCAAAGCATAATAGCGTCCCACAGAAAAAGAAAGAAAAAAGAGATTCGAAGGGATATCAGTTGAATGTTTATATCATGTCGCGAGTTAAGAGCCGAGTTGATACATTAAGCTTTCCCTTCTTCCCTGCAACACATGATGCCAACATTATGCAGAATATGATCCAATTGAAGGTCAAGATCCTAAAAGTGTATTTAGTTCAAACATAATGGTCAAAGGACACCATCTAGTGGTCTTTAAAATGTCCCACAACATTGGCACAATGTTTGACGGCCGGGGGGGTGAACAAGAAAATTCTCTGGCATGCCAATATACCGGTCGAGAAATGAGGGTGTTTCTTAGTGGCACATATGTATGATATTAGGCATTAAATATGTATACTAACATTTTGCATTAAGTGTTTAGTTTTCATTCTTTATAAATGAATTTATAATAGAGTTCTGGGAATATAAATCTAATTTCTTTCTTACAATGGATTCATTTTAGAATTATACATCACAATCATTTAATTTCTCAAATTTACATATACTTTATGTACCATTTGATAAGCTAGTAGCTTTCAACAAACTTTTCTCCCTCTATCAGTAATAATTAAGTTGGAGAGATGATTTATGCCATAATGATGCACGTAAAATCATGTCTTATGATTGTGGATGACAATCTCCAACAGACCAAGAGTGAGAACAAAGGCTGTTTGGAGTTTTTTTTTTTTAAATCTTTTCCTCAGCCAAATGCAGCCCAAAAATTCAAGAATGAATAGAAATTAGTTGAAATCCTCTTTTTTTTTTTATTATTATTAGCGCACATATATATATCCTGCATATGCTTGGAAATTCTTCAGTCTTCATGATGTTAAGAAATCTTTGCTTCCAACATCAAGAGAATGAAGTTATCCTATATACCCATGACCTTGAAGTGCTGAATGTCACTGTGTGCCTGAGCTCATTTTGCAGTTATAACTAACATACAAAAATTATTTCCTGTATAATCTGCTTTTTATTGAAATATTTGAATTGTATTTCTTTTATGTAAAAAGAAAATGGTAATACTTACAATTAAAATAAAAATTCAACATAAAGTGCAATATCAGTAATAATAATTATAATTACATATTTAAATTATTCCCATACAGTAGTGAAATTTGTGTAAGAATTTATATATCAGTGCCAATTACATCCTGTTGCAATGCTTACATCCAAAATGTTAAGCCATTTGCACTGCGTAAAACGTTTTAAAATTCTGAACACCCATTGGAAACATTTTATGTTTTAAATTTGTGTAACTATTCAATAAGATTTTGTACCATTCTGATATAATTTATATGCATTTAAAATTTGAAATGAAATATTACATTTCAGTGTATCAGATATGATACAGTAGACCACCACCAACACTGCTCCAGTATGAGGTTTAATATCATGGGTGCATGGATGGAAACAAGCATACAGTATATGATACACTGAGAGGGAAGAGGTTAATGCTAGAATAAAAATGACAGTTGCCGACTCTTCCAATTTAGGTGGAAGACTCAATTTCCAAAAAAGCCTGCCAACTTGATTTATGACATATTTCTCCCGACTTGCTCTTATTTTTTCCTCAAGATTTTTATGTAGCTCGACTTAATACTTCATTATTTGCACCCAATAAAGTGAGTTTGGGCATCTGAAAGTGCTTGTTTTTTATCTAGATTATGTATAAAAGAAAATCAGTCATCATTGAGATATGATGCACTTCTGCTTTGTGTGTGAAAGTCTGAAAATGTGTTCCAATTCTCCATTGAGTGTCAGGTGCCACTGCAGGTCATCTGGCACATATTATCCAGTGAGCACAAAGCAAGATCAAGGTTGTTATTCTGTATGTCTCGCCACTGAGTGCTGCAAGTTTCACTTGCTTCCGGAAAAGAGTTTGTAAGAAATTGCGATATTTTGTCTTGGATATATCTGTGAAAAAAGTAATTTTTCATGTACTTTTCAAAAATCATACACAGATGACTTTCCTTCTATTATTTCCTCAACGAAATTTAATACATTTGAAATATCTGCCATTTATCATTGCGATTTTTCTATTTTACATGGTGGAAGGGACAATGTTAAATACGTATGTAAGGACAACATGAGTTGTGGGGGAAAAAAAGTTCTTTGGAAACAATTGACTAAAATGTTACTAATGCAGAATGCCTGTTCTGTGCCTTTTCACTGGAGCACAATCTGCCACTGAATGCATCGGGTCATGCTACAGCTTTATTTCGAAAAATGTTTCCTGACATTGAAATTGCCAAGACGTACTCAAGTAGAAGGATAAAAGCAGCTGTAATTGTAGATTGGAAATGGAAATCTTTAGTTATTGATTGCATTGAAACAGTTCCATTCTGTCTCTGTATGGATGGAAGTAATAATACTGATACGAAACTATATCCAATTCCTGTTCTTTTTTTTTTTTAATCCAGAGCCTTTAGAAATTGAGTGTAGTTTACTTTCTGTTCCCACTTTAGAAGGAGATTCGACAGGCTTTAATATAGCACAATAATCACATCTTGAAAAGAATTGAAAAAAATTCTAACAGCTGCATAATATTGCGATAAGAAAAATTTTGAAACGTATATGCACACTCTGATTATCGTTAGAGAAATGTTTAGTATCCTCGACCAATGGAACCCACTTACATTTGTTAAGGAACAAGTAAATGCTTCTAGACTCTAATGAATGTTATAAAATACCTAAAGTAAATGGAGATGTAGTTACTGCTTCCACTGTTCAAAACAGGTGTAAGAAAAATCAAGTAATTTCTGCACAACAAGCAATTTTATGGCAATGCTCAAAATAATACTACAAAATATAAGAATAAAGCTTTTCCAAAATAAAAAAATTACTCAACAAGGGACACATTTTCTAATTATTCTAAGTTTATCCTGTGGGGAATGAATATTTGTGTTTTTGTTTTCGGAGACTTTAACAAAGCTTTTTGGTATGCTCCATTCCGTCATCATTCAATGTTCTTAACACAATTCTACTGAGCAGAATTCCATTAATGAATCTTTTGCAGTCATTGATTAGTGATCTGGTTAAAGTATTTTTCTATTAAAAGGTAAAAATAATAAATGTATTTTTACAAGTATTTTTGTATTTGCATTTAAAAATTAGTAACTGAACTTACACATATTAATTAGTTATTATTTACAGTTAATTCATTATTAGTCCAAAGGAGCATTAACTCAAAGAGCTATAAATTTCATTTTGGCATTTTGCATCGATTCACTATAAATGGTGAATCCCTTTTGAAATTGTTGCCACCATATATTATCACCCTGTATTATATTTAAAGAAATTAAATAATGAAGAATCTGCATAAATGTATGTATGTTTCTCACATCGTGATAAAACAACGGTACCTAGAGCCATCAAATTTCGAAAAACAGTGTAAATTATGGGTGTAGGGCTTGGTTCAGGGATTATATTTGAATCGTTTCAGTCTTATTTCTTGGCTTTTATTTCAGGTACTAACAAGGACTCTGCTGACTTCTCATCTCTCATGAAGACTTGATAATGTTTTGCTTTTCTTATTAAACATATATAAATCAGAAACCACATGTTTTACTACTCTTAATGTCTACAAATCAATTCAATTATGCTTTAGAAGTTTATGCAAGTTTATTGAAGAACATAGTTTATGAAAAAGACATTTCAAGTAATGGAAGTCTGTAGAAAGTGCAAAAGCTCATTATATCTCTCCCATATATTACATATCCAGTTAAATGTAAGAAAATTCTTTTATGCAATATAATTGATAATCATTCTCTTAGCAGTATCATATTTTTCAACCATTTGCACATTATTTCATCTCTGTTTCAGTTCATTTCTCTTCATGTTAAAAGCAAAATATGTTATTTATATAATTATAGTTTCTATTTTATGTTGTTGCTCTTTTTCGTGACTTAATTGATGCTTCTCGTCTATTGCTCAGTAGAAGGATAGGATAGAAAATAGTTTGCTGATAAGAGATGCTTAATTTCTTTGTCATTTGGTTAACTTGTTTGAACCGATATTTTTTCGATACTCCCCCCCCCCCAAAAAAAATAATTGAAAACAATTTTTCTTATATAAGAAAATGCGAAAGTGTCCGAGGAGAAATTTGCCTATTAAACATCAGCAAATGTGCCTATGAGCACATTTGCTGATGTTTTGGAATTGAATATTAAGGATGCTGTTTTTTCATTCAGATGTAGAAGTTATCTGTTTTGTATTTCTAACAATTATTTCAGGAAAGCCATTCTGAAAATTATGAATTCTTAACAATTATAAGTAATAGTGTAGTGTTTTTATTAATCTCTTAATTACAACATGTGAAAAATTCGTTTCTTTTTCTAGATAGTAGATACATTTTGAAGCGAACTTTCTCTGTTCTTCCATAAAGCTACCATAATTAATTGTAGAAAGTCAATTAAAGAGCTTGATCCATTCAACAAATGCTTTCTTACTTATGTAGGAAGTTTTATTTTACTGATTAATGCTGAGTATTTATTGCCTGATAGAGCGCAGTCATTTTGTAAAGTGCCACAAATCCCCTCCCCCCCCTTTTTTTTTTGCTAATTTTTATCATATAAAAATTTGGGAAAAATTATACGAATAATTTTATCTCCAAAGGACATTGTTGCACAGTAAGACCATAATCTATTCCAATTATTGCAATAGTATTTATTTAAAAAAAAGCTACATTCCAATAAGAATAAATAACTAGCATTGCAGTATCTAATAAGATACCTTCATTTCTAGTCCCTTGTATCTGTTCATTCTTTTTGTTGTCCTTTTTTACTGCCTAGATCTTAAAGTCATTCTGTGTCAGTGTCGTCTGCTCCAGCTTGCACCATTTAATGAATTCATTGTCACAATTTAATGAGTCTTTTCACATTCAAGAATCTTCATCAAGAACATTAGATATCACTATTTACTTGAAACTCTTCACTATTATTGCTTCAACAGTTAAAGCCCATGTACCCAAATTACACAAGCAAATCAATTAAAAAACCACCATGTGAACAAATTCATTTTAAAATTTAAGGAAGCTTCCTTGAAGAATGCCAGTAATGATTGAACTCATTGTTTACTAGTGGGAAAAATACATGAGTAAATATGGTAATTAAAAGATAAAAAAGGTGAGCTCAGTGGTGATTTGAAAGTAAATTTAATGTTTGTTACCTGTAGACATGTAACATGCTGATGATCTAAGCAAAAAGTACAAACATTAAATTTCATATTAAAACATGAAATAAAAATACATTATTTTTCAGGATTTTATTGAGATAACTTTAACAGGAAAACTGCTTAATGAAGTTCCAAATAATGAAAGCTAAAATCATAAAGACTACTGCTCACAGTAGCATCGAAGCTAAATAAATAGTACTTTCTGATTATCTGCACCCCCCAACTATTTTTTGGCAAGCTTAATTCCACACTAAAGCAGCTGGTCGGTAAAATTAAAGCAAGATACACTGGTTGTAAAATGCTTACCTTTTTCAAGAAATTCTTCTGTATATTGTTACTGTTTAAAAAGCATCAAGTAATTATGCCAAACTCTGCATCATGTTCCTATCAAAACAGACACGTGCTATGTGCATACCATGTTTGCAGCAATCTGTTTTCAGTTGAAAAACTATCAGAGAATTGCATAAATTCAACATCTTACAACTTCAGCATTATGCACTAGCCAAAGCAGATGTGCTATGCATATACTGGGTTTCCACATCTATTTAAGGCAACAGACCGAATTGCTTCATGAATTCAATCTTTTTAAAAAATCACCACTTGGCCTTAGTACAGTTGATACGAAAGAGAAAAGTAATGTATGAGAGCTTCTGGCATAAAATAGACCTCATAATTAATTTTTCTTCATATTTTATGGTTATTATTTTTTAATTTTAAAATATTTTTTATTCAAGTACAATTATTTGTGTTTTCCCTTTTTGTAACTAAAATACTTAATTACATATTTGAGTTTTATAAGATGAAGTGTGAGCCCCTTGTTAAAATTTTAATAGTTTATTGCTGTATAACAGGTATGATAGTTTCAAACACATACACACTGTTAAAAAAAATAGATTTAGAAAAAGAAGGGGGGTAGAAACTCCACTGAGGCAACTATCAGAGATTTTCTTAAACAAAATTTCAACTCAGAATCTCATAACCTGGTGGTAGTAAAGATAAAAGGTAAAAAACAACCAGAAGCCAAAATGTTCTGGCAAGACTTATTATATGAGAAGAAACATTGTAGGTTCCTAAGTATTTAGATTCATCATCATCTTAATGTTAAAATTGCCATATTGCAAAATTAATAAATATCTAGCTTGTGGGATCCAATATATTCAGGAGCAGTGAATGTGGTCTACTTTATATAGTTCTTTTAGGGAAGAGGCAACTCTTTTCCAGAAACGAGCAGTGTATATGCAGGAAAAGTAAAGAAAGGTTAACAGTTACATCAGTAATGATTGTGGACACTTTTCGGAAGATTATTCATTTGATGACTAGAAAATTCAGGAAGCCATGCTAAAAGTGTCTGCTTGCTTCCTTCCAATATGAAACCTACTAAAAGCTTGATAGCAAAAAATCCAGGAAAAAACAACCAAGCATTTTGATAATCATTCCTTTAAATGTTAATAGAAGAGGTGTGTTTATTGCAGATAATTATCTAGTACACCATAATGTAGCAAATTTAAAGTTATATGTACAATATTTAATTCCAAGTATAATGACTGTTTTAAAGTACATGGGATAAAGCCAGGTATTGAAAATTGTTTCCAAAAGACTTGACTGCAGCATCTAATAACAAAAAGAGGTATCACATTTCTATCTGAATGTAATATTCTACATTGACAAAAGCTGGAATTCAGTATTTATTTAATGCATTTTGAATTTATTTTAGACATGTGGTTTGTCGAGAAGTAGTAATTGACTTCTCAGAAAAGTAGTTAGTTAATGATATTTCCGTTTCTTAAATATCTTCAAAAAGGAGGCTATGGTATTCCAGCTAAATTAAAATACTCTGGTACAGATAATGTTTCAATTTGCTAATTTTGTTATTCTTGTTGAAATATTTCAAAAATAGTTTCAAGGCAATAAGTATTAGTTTTTTTATATTGAGGATAAAGATAATAAAAAAGTTACAATAATTAAAGTTTTATACATTTCAGATACTATGAGAAGACCAGTGCTTCCGAAGAAAAAGACTGTTGTTCAGTTTCCAAAACTTAGTGCTAAAATAGTTAGGTATTAAAAAAACTTCAGTGATCTCAAATATTTTTTACTCATGGAAGGTCATCAATTAGTTTAAAAAATTTACTGAAATAAGCATTGAGTATTTAAGATATCCATATTTAAAATATATTTTTCTTTTCAATATAATATATTCTATATTAGTTCATATCAGGCAAACCTTCTATGTTCTGAAATTTTCTTCAGGAGCACTGGCTGTTATTCCCTGTATATTAGACCATTACAGTGACATTTCATTGCATTTAAACAAATACCTGCATTTTATAAGGCAACATTTCTTAAAGCAGTGTTGAAATATGAAAAACTAAAGAGATTTTCAGAATGTGTGATGGCAGCATTTCAAAAGCCCTTTAAATTGACTTATTCATCTATGTATAATATCATCCTGATATAAAATATATTAATATTAATATTTAACGAAACCAAACAACTGTAATGCGGATATGTGACCGTTGGATGCAGGAGGGTACGACAGACCGACGTATTCGATTGCATCCACCGTGATCCATCTACATTACTTCACGTGATGACAGGAATATTGTGTGCATGGCAGTGACGGATTGCTCAGTCATATCACGAACCATAGCACAACACATTCAGTCTATAACACATCATCCAGTATCTGTGCGTACCATTCGACGCCGTTTACAGCAGAGTTATCTGTCTGCAAGACGTCCATTGCTTCGTCTACCCTTGACGCAGAATCACAGACGTCTCCGCCGCCAACGGTGCGATGAAAGAACGATGTGGACGGCAGAATGGAATGAAATTATCTTTACTGACGAGTCACGCTTCTGTCTGCAACACCACGATGGTCGGATTCGAGTCTGGAGACACCGTGGAGAGAGGATGCTGAACAGCTGCGTTATGTACCGCCACACTACTCCTGCACTGGGTATTATGGTATGGGACGGTATTGGATATCACCCTCGCACTCCTCTAGTACCCATTGCCGGTACTTTAAACAGCCAGAGCTACATCTCCGAGGTGTTGGAGTCAGTTGTCCTTCCTTACCTTCAGGGCTTGCCCACAGCCATATTTCAACAGGATAATGCGCGACCATACGCGGCACACATTGTCCAAGGGTTCTTCATCAATCGCCAGATTGAATTGCCTTCCTGGCTGGCTCGCTGTCTGGATCTTTCGCCGATAGAAAACATGTGGTCCATGGTTGCTGAACATTTGACCCAGATTACATCCCAAGCTGCTACACCAGATCAACTTTGGCAACGTGTGGAAATTGCTTGGTCTGCTGTACCCCAACAACACATCCAAAGTCTCTTTGAATCAATGCCGAGACGTGTGGCAGCGATGATCTCCAACAATGGCAGCTACTCTGACTACTGATTCTAGAAGGAACCACACTTCACAGAAGTCTATAAATTTAATCATTTGATACTTGGTCAACATGTTATCTACTAAATAAATTTTGTTATGATATCTCTTGTCTTTCTTGGTGCTGCAATTTGGGTGGCCAGCAGTGTAGTAAAATAAAAGAGGTAAAAAGGAGTAATAATTCTCAGCATAAAGTTATGAGTATGATATCCACTTCTAATATGAAAAACATAAATTTGAAAGGCATAAAGTGCCGTAGTGAAGAATTACATTCATTATATAAGTGTCCAAAATTTATAAATCTTTCTGTCAATGACAGGTGTGAATTCGTGAAAAGAAATAAGCTTTGCTTTAATTGTTTGAAAAACCATTCCGTTCGAACATATTCGTTTAATTATCTATGTTAAAAATGCCGAGGAAAGCATTCAGCTCTGTTATATTTCGAATATGGAAAACAAAATAAATCCAAAAGTGCTCATATTTCGAAGTTGGGGGGGATGACAGTCTCAATTCGAATGCTGAAAAGTTTGTTTACCTATGACTCTTCTTCTACCACTAAAGTATTTTCGCCAGCACAGCTATAAACGGAACGCATCAGACAAAGAATGTTTTGCTTTCTACTGTGAATATTTTAATAAGAGATTATTATGGTGAATTAAGATCAGTTCGCACTTCATGTGATGTAGGTTCGATGATTTCATTCTTAACGACTGAATATGCTAATTCATTAGGGATTAAAAGAGAAAAAACATCGGTTGCGGTTTCAGGATTAAATAACATGAGAATAAATATAAATTCTAAAGTATGTGCTTCTATTTCAGTGGTATTGACTTTAAAATGAGTTTAGAATTTTTGTGCGTGCTTAAAATCTCGGACTCCATACCAATGAATAATATAGAAGTTCCGATTGAACATTTCCCTCAAAACATTAAGTTTGCTGATCCAAACTTTTATAAAAGAGGAAAAATTGATGTATTATAAGGCGCACAGGTGTTTTATCAGATCTTAAAATTTGGTCAAGTGCCCAATTCCGAGCTAAGATTTTAGAATTCCGTTTTTGGCTTTACAGCCACTGGTAGTATTTTAAGTTCAGGGATTCAAAATGCGCGAACAGTTCACTGTGGATTAATAAATAATTATAGTGATAAAGAAAACGAAATTAAAAAATTTTGGCAGCTTGAATCTATAGGAATTAAAGATGATCCCAGTGAAAATGAGATAGAACAATCTTTAGAAACATTTGAAGAGACTGTTCATTTTAAAGATAACCGGTATGAGGTTCAATTACCATGGAAAAGGGATTGGGGAGAGCTCAATAATAACTTCATCGTTGCAAAAAAGAGACAATTTATTTATGCGTA
Source organism: Stegodyphus mimosarum (assembly GCA_000611955.2). Classification (NCBI taxonomy): domain Eukaryota; kingdom Metazoa; phylum Arthropoda; class Arachnida; order Araneae; family Eresidae; genus Stegodyphus; species Stegodyphus mimosarum. Next base: position 487,281 of record KK120198.1, read on the forward strand.
GACTTAAAAAAGATCCAAATCATCTTTCGCAGTATATTGAAGCTTAAAAGGACTATGAAAATAAAAAATATTACTGAGAAAGTTAGATGTCCTAAGGAACCTATAGATAAACCTGTGTTTTATTTGCCACATCAACCAGTTTTTAGAGAGGAAAGTATAACTACAAAAATGAGAATAGTATTTGATACAAGTTCCAATCATAACCCCCAATCATCAATCTATGGTCAGGGTCAAGCCTGAATTCGACCATATTCGAAATTCTTGTTAATTTAAGATTAAGCAAAGTCGCCTTTTCTTCAGACATAGAGAAAGCTTTCCTACAAATTTTATTAGCTGAAAAGGACAGAGATGCAGTGCATTTTCCATGGGAAGAAAATGGTAAAAACTCAAGTCTACAGATTTAATCGTGTTACAAGCAGCCTATTCCTTTTAACCGCTACTTGGAAAACGCACCTGAAAAAACACTCTGAAGAATACTCAACAACAAAATGCTTAGACCTCTGTTTATATGTGGATGATTTTATTTCTGGTACTGATAATGTGTTGGATGCTACTGAGATCTCCAGTCAAGCTACGTCAAATATGAGCCAAGCTAGCATGGACGAAATGGAAACGAAAATGGACTATGAATGGCAATACTTTTATGCAGTTTGGACACGTGACAGTTCGACACACAGCCACAAGTCAACACTATTAAAGTTTTGGGAATATCATGGAATCCTGTTGAAGATTGTCTAATAATGGAAAAGCAGAGCCTAGTGGATAGTCTGTCTAAAAATGAAAGCACCAAACGATTCTTGCTACGAACAGTTAGAAAGATTTTTTATCCGCTTGGGTTACTTTCGCCATTTACTGTTTGTGCAAAGTTCATTCTACAAAAAATAGGGCTTCAGTGGTGCTCGAAGATTCCTTATCTTTCGGAGTTATGAGTTCCTAGAAACGTGCTCTATCTAGCTATACAAGAGTCAATCGATATCTTAGAACAACACTGCTTCTTTGATGTTAACCAAAAAGCTTATGGTGTTGCCATTTATGCAAGAGTTGTGAAGGATAATAACATCGAAGTGAATTTATTGGTTAGCAAGAGTCGAATGACACCACTAAGAAAAATCACTCTTTCGAGACTAGAACTACTCGGTGCCTTGCTCGCCGCCCGATTAGCAAGCAAAGTAAAGAAAATAGTGGATTTAAAATAAGCCCTCTTCAGTATTCTTTTAGACCGATTCAAAAATCACTCTCTATTGGATTAAAGGACCAATGAAACGATGGAAATTGTTTGTCGCCTATAGAGTTAACAAAATACAGAGTTTAAGTGATACTAGTGCCTGGGAAGTAGTATCACTGATCTATTTAATATTTTTAATCATAGTTCTATAGTTGATGATATTCTTTCCTTGAGTAATAATTATTTAACTATTCATATTGTGTGTTATGTATTTAGATTTATCAATAGATTTATCAATAATGTTAGAACTAATGAAAAGCTTACAGGTCACTTTACATTTAGCGAGTTCAAAAGAGCAGAACTCTACTTATTTCGGTCAATCCAACAAGGTGAGTTTGTAGATGAAATAAAACATCTTGAGAGAGGTGCCTAGTGCCCAACTACAGTTAGGTAAAATCTTTAAACTGTTTTTTAGATAAAGACAATTCTAAGGGTTGGAGGCAGACTGAAACATTCTGACTGCAGTACATATGAGAAAAATCCAATTGTTTTGCCAGCATCCATTTATTTTAATTATTGTGAGATATTATCATTTGAAGTATCTGCAGGTTGGCTCACATGCATTATTATATCATATTCAGCATAAATTTTGGCTTTTAATTAGCAGAAATGTTTGTCGTAAAGTTGCTGTCCAATGTATAACTTGTTTACAAAACAAACCTGTTTTTGAGAGTCAGATAATGGGTGATTTACCTGAAGAACGAGTAACACCTTCTTACTCATTTAACAATGTTGGAATTGATTTCTGTGCACTATTCCACATTAAATTTAAAAATCAGCACAAGGGAAAACTGAACAAAGTGAATGTGCCCATATTTGTTTGTTTAAGCACCAAAGCTATCCATTTAGATTTTGTCTCTGATCTTACTTCAGATGCCTTTATAGCTTTTTTGAAACGATTTTTCAGTCGCAGGGGGAAATGTGCAAAATTATTCAGTGACAATGCAAAGAATTATCTGGGTGCAAGTATTGAACTAAAAAAACTGCATAAATTGGTTAAAAAACACTGACTAAATACGTGTTAAGTGAAAATACTGAGTGCAGGTTTATCCCTCCTAAATCACTAAACTTCGGTGGCCTTTGGGAAGCAGGGGTGAAATCTTTTAAGTTTCATATGAAACGAATTATCGGCAATGTTCATCTATTTCTCGAAGAATTTCTCACTATAATTCTAGAAATTGAAAGCGTATTAAATTCTAGACCCCTTACTCCCTTATCATCAGAGTTTGATAATTTTGAAACCTTGTCCCCCAGACATTTTCTCATAGGGAGGCCTTTAACTTCAATAGCTGAATCCCAACTTAAGGTACCAGAAAATAGGCTCTTAAAATGGCAAAAAATAACGAAATATAGTCAACAAATTTGGAAGTTACAGAAGACAAACTGTTTAAATAACCTTCAACAATGTAGTAAGTGGATGTTTGCTAAAGATAACGTTAAAGTGGGTTCACTTGTAATAATCAAAGATGAGCATAGCCCAGTAAAAAATGGTTAATGGTTAGAATCGCAGAAATAAATTTTGGAAAGGAAAAAAAGTTCGAGTGATTAACATATTACTACCAGATGGTAAAATATTAAAACGAATTGTGAGAGACATTTGTGTTCTTCCTGTGAATTGTAATTAGATTTTATGTGTTGTGTAATGTAATACATTTCTTTCCAGTGTTCATATTGCATTTATGATTTAATGTGCATTTTAAAATTTAATCATTGTATTGCTATTGCTTACAATTGTTTATTAATATACTGTACTTTAAAATAATATATGCTCATTGTAATATTGTTTTGAAACTCATAAGTTTTCAAGGTCGGGAGTATGTTTAGTGACTAGGAGTTGTCGACAGGTGGTGCTGCTAACGAGTTTTACTCTCGACCTATGTAATTTTTATCGAGTATTTTTCTTATTCTGTGTAATGGCTGTAACAGATCTTACAGCATTGTGATTGAGAAATTAAAATGTTTAAGAGCCAGATCGCTCCTCTACAACAACGAGATGGTTAATAAAGGAATGATAAATATATTTGTGATGATAATCTTTGTTGTTAAAACCAAAGTCAACCAGCTCCTGAATACAGTTCGAGCCTTATTATATAAATGATTAGTTAATAAAGCCTTTTCTGTTTGCACAGAGGGAATTTTTTGGGTATGCTCAGACTGGGCACACTGTGCTGGAAAGGGTTAAGCAACTTATAAATTGTTGATAATTCTACAACTATTGTATGCAGATTAGCTAAAGTCACAAAAACCTTTACCAGAACATAAGAACAACAAATTTTAATCACTTATAAAGCAAAAAATACACAATTTACCAACAAATTAGAATTAAAAATTTGAGCTCACTGAGCCAGGTAACAGAGTGGGTATATACACCTTTGGTACAGCCGATTGCACCCAAAAAGGGAGGTGCACAGCTACACATTATAACAGTCCCGTACACAAAATTTCAACATTCTGAGGCTACTCATTTTCGAGGTCGGGAGTATGTTTAGTAGTGACTAGGAGATAAATATGTACAGATGTCATGAAAAAAATCTTTTCTAAATTAATTTTGGGAAAAAGAGTCCTTTATTCTGCTCATAAGCACAGATGCAATGCAAAAAATTGTTCAAATGGATATTTTCGTTGAAATATAATATCTGAAATTTTTCATGCTTTCAATACTTCTTTTACTTCATACAAGGAAGTAAAAATATATAAATGTGAAATTCTAAAGGATAAAATGAAAATGGCAGTTGTGAAGCAACTGTCTTACTGTAAAAGGGATAGTGGAATATCAGGTGTTCCAAATACTTAGGTGCTGGATTATCAAATTTTTACTGTGTTATGTTTCCTAAATATTTCTGAAATACAACAATATTAGTTAATGATTCCAATTCAGTTGCTTATAAAGTTATTTTAAGCTTATACATTTTTATTCCTTTGATTTCTGTCTACTTTTTGGATAATAATGCATTTCTTGATTCCTTTCACCTACTATTTTAATGATGCACGTTTGGCCTGCAGCACAGAATATTTTTGCTCTTTGAAAAAAAAATTCAGTGCCTCTCTCTCAAAATGGCAGAATTTCCTTAAAAACTAACATCAATCTACAACTTAATTTTGTTGAAGTTTAAATATTATATTGGCATGCTGATTTTCTGCCTGTTCAAAGCATTTTCTTTGATTTTATCCTGGGGGGGGGGTAATTATACTCTTCAATCAACTTAAAGAAATCATGGGATGGATTCCCAATTTACTCTTATTTTTTTAAACATCTCAGAAAAACTACAAATGATTTATGCTAATGAGAATTCTTTTCTGCATAAACGAAACAATTCAATCATTTCTGTTGTTTAATAGAAGAAAAATAATAAAATATGTTTAATCATGTTGATAGATTTGATAATGCTGGAATTGATTCATATTTGAATAGGCACTGACACTTGATAAGAGAAAATACTGATATTATATTTATAAATATAAACAATATTATATATGTAATAAACTATGCAATTTCCAGGTTATTAATAATTTTAAAAATTAATACAATACAACAAATATTTTTAAAAATTAGTAAAATTTCAGTTTTCTGGCAATATGATCCAAATCTAAGATATCAGCACTTGTAGGCAAAGTAGGTGTTGGAGGATCAGGAAGCTGTAATTAAAAGATAACTTCTTAATATTTTATCATTACAAAAAACCTAAAATTTAAATTTTGAAAGTCATATTACATGATTTTTTTTAATTTACAGCTACCAGAGCTGACACTAAAGCACTAGTGACCAACCTGTTTGTTACTGATATTTTAGTTTAATTTTATTTCTAAAATTTATTCAGATTACTGCCCCAATATGTCACTGATCACAAAGAGCCTTAATGAGCACTAGCATGTTTAAAAATCTATCTAAATTTGCTGCACTGCTTCATACTTGTAATGCACTGGTTAATGACGAGGTTACTGGATAATTGTCAACTGATAGATCATCTGTGACCAAAACCCTTTATGAATTCAATAGCTATCTAAATGCACTTCACAATGATGACTTGAAGTAACATTCAACCTGTAAGTCACCAGAGACTAACATTGTGGAAATGCACTGATGTAATTTTGATTTAAGTATCAATCTAAACTTACTGCATTGCCTCAGACTGGAGCCCTTTGTTTTTCTCCAACAGTCTGCCAATTTGTTGTCAATGGTGACTTTGATGAACATTTGTGTGTTTTGATTAAATTTGTCTAATATGAATGGTGGTACACACGAATTGATCCCCCAATTGACAATAAACTTACATGTCACTGGTGACTGGTAATTCAAAAGGCACTGTGCACTCGGATTTAATTTTAAATATATATCTAAATATACCATAGAGGAAAGATATAGAGGAGAGGCCCGAACTGGTTTTTCCCATACACTCCCTCAAAACAAACATTCTATGACTTGCCATTAAGATAAATACATTTTGACAAGATTGGAGGTAAACATTTTGTAATTACATTGTAAACATAAGTATAAATATATATATATTTTCTTTTTCAACAATATTTCGGAATCATTGTGAAAGGTTGAAACTGTTATGCTGTAATGGTGAAATAAAAGACTAAAAATTGGGAGATTCTGTGATCTGTTGGGAGATATGAAGAGAAGCAGGACAAGTTGGCAGCTGAGAGTCATCCATGTTGACGGTGGGCCAAACCATGATGCCATGTCCATGAGCAGTACAGCCTTCAGCTGTCACAGAAGGATTGGACTTGTTGCTACACTGACATCAAACTCTTATTAGGTGCAACAGGAGGAAGACTCATTGCAAACACTACCCTGTGATATTCAATCATCCAAGATGCTCTCTCAACAAAACTGCAGATGTTGGCATCAGCAGCTTTGCATTAATGGTCTTCTTAGTAAAGGACAGCATGCTCTTCAAGTATTATATATTTTCTGAGATGAAAAATGGTTCAAAAAGGTTTTCTCATAGCAACAGAAAGTACCAGTTGTTCATTTATTTGATGTTTTCTTCCCTTTTATCTACCTAACTCATCACATAACGAACTTGCATTTCAGATTATTTACATAAATCCTTGATCTGTGGATTCCTCGCAGTTTGCATAATTATGCAATAAAATCTTTTTGATGTTGCATTTTCTCTATTAGGTAGTCTGCAAATTGAATAGATTCTTATTTATTTTCCCATTAACTGTGAAAGTTATCTAATGTCAACCATAAAAGCTGAAGGAGATCCATAAAAGCTGAAGTCATTCTGGTAGAATTTTAAAGAACAGATGGCTGTTTATTTAGTTATATAATTACAGATAATTTTTATTCAGTTACATAATTAGCATACAAAAAACAAATAAACACGAGCCAAACTTTGAAATTATCTGACAAACAAATTCATTACAACCTGGCGGCCAAAAATCCCTAATGGCATTTAAAATAGCAATAAAACAATTATCTGTGAATTCAGTGGTTTAGAAAATACAGATACACTAAATATGAATCTAAGTGTTGTCATACAGTTTTGCAGTGTTTTTTATTGCACTGTTTTGACTAACAACAAAATCTTCCAATGTTTTGAGTATATGACCAGTATTCAGATCTACAATATTATAATGGCGATTAACCTTAAAATGTTCAAACGCTGCAGCTCTAATTCATGTAGGCCTTCCAAGAAGCTGAAACATTTGCAAGATCTAAAGCGAAGGGGGTCAAATACTTCCATGCTGGTTCATCAGAATCAATCGGGCTTACATAAAACGAAAGCGAAGAACATATGAATGGGTTGCAGTATCATGTTTATCCATTATTGTTGCTAAATTGCACTATTTAATAACAGTTTTTATTTATAGAAATAATCAGTAGCAAACTACACAAATAGCTTTAAATAATATATTTTATTAGCTTGACTGCTGCCAGAAGCTGAGTGCCTTACTAAAGGGTCCGTGTTCGAATCCCAGAGAAAGCATGGATATTTGTCAGTGTATAGAATCCCTGCAACATGGGGACACTCAAAATATATAGTAAGCTGAAAATCTCATATGGTTTAGTGGTAGGGGAAGAAATGTGGAAGACCCTCAAACATGTCCCCTAGGGTGAGGCCAAATTGGGCAAAGCTCTATTGTCACTTATTTGGTGCTCAAGGCTGGCAGATGTAATCTTGCACTCCTTGCCATGATAAAATTCATTGATTTGTTCCGATTAGGCCAGACAAGCGAGATCAGCCATGAAACTAATTTCACTTGATACTAACTGAGATTTTTTTACAAAAATTTCATATGTACTCACACTGTTATAATGAACTTTGGGAAGGAGGGCAAGGTGTCATTAAAGCGTAGTAATTGATTTAAAGGGTATATTTAGATACCCTTTGAATCAATTGTTCTAAGAAAAATATGTAACATTCCCCCCTCCAGGTATCCAAATTTTACAGCATCTTTCACTGGTGACATTTCAGTTTTATAAGAGTTAATTTGAGGTCTTAAGCAAAATTTCAAGCTTTAGGTCAGCTTCTGAAAGTTTACACATTCGCTGCCAATCATGCACTGGCATTATTGCTGAAGAGCCACTCACGCTCTTGTGTGTGGTTTGGGGTGATGTCTCAGGTGCCACTGGCGCGGGGAAAAGCAGTGTCTCATTATTTATATTCCAAATCACCCGGCATTAAGTTTTGGATATATATGCTGGTATTGGCATGAAGTGAAGGTTAGAAACTAGTTGTAAATATATATGGTTTGGAATGGAAAAAGTTTCATTTCATGCAAAGATCATACACAAATAACATTCTGAAATATATAGTTTGCAATACTATCATTGTAACTATCTTGTAATAAATTTATTTATAATATATATATATATATTGTTTGTGATATAGTTTCATACCAAAATAATGCATATTGTTACTTATTTTGATTCACTTTTAAATATCACATGCCAGCACGTAATAGGGCATGGCACATAGTAAAAAAATTATTTGCTTAAAGGCTTAGTAATCAATGTGGTCCACATAATAATCTTTTAAATCATATTTCTTTTAATAGGTAAGTCGGCATATAGGTGCAACCTATTTCTATGACACAGCATTAACTATCAATACAACCTCACACGACCAACAGTGAAAGTGTTATGCCACATTAATACAATTGCTTTTAAATTCCAGTGCAGTTTCTTTTACAGCAGTGAACTTTTCAATAGGTCAGTTTTAAAGTAAAATTCCTATCTGCAAATATCGATTTGGGCCACACCTTTTTCTTCCTTTGAAGTGTTCATTCCTTGAGCAAACCAATCTTCTTTCTATAATCTTCCTCACAGAAAAATTTATACTATACTTCAGTGCGTTATACTATACTTTATGGTGTCTTTGCCTCAGTATGTGTCAAATAATTGATTATGCCAAAAGTTTGTAAAAGAAAATTAATATTTTTTCAACAGTACACTTGTCAGCAAAGAAGGAAAATATAATTTAAGGTTCAAATTACAAAATAACAATAAATTTCAGTAATTTAAGCTCAAAGCTGATCTGCTAAAAATATTGTCTTTCCCAGATGATTAATATTAAGAGTGTGTCTTTTCAGATGTCAGGATCATTCTAATATACATAATAACTAAGATCTTAAAAAAATTAATAAAACAATAGCTCCTTGGTGCAGGTGAATAAATTATAACACTATGACTCATTCTTGGTTATAAACACATAATAAAAAAATTAAAATAAGATGAAAGATTGTAAATGTATAATAATGAAAATTACTGCTCAGAAATTGGAAAAAATTATACAGTATATATGGTTCATGACTGCTCTTTTCTCATAAAAAATTGTAAAAAATAAAAATCTTAAAAAAGGACAATTAGCATCTTAATTTTGTTTGCACTCCATGCAAAACAGTTACATGAAATAAACATTCATTTGCATATAAGTATGTAATGATATGCGTAATATTTAATTGCATTACAAATCTCTTATTTGTTGCTTGACAGCATCTATCACATAACTGTTCAATATAAGATTAACATATTTACTGCCGATCACACACTGGTGCATGATTGGCATTATTGCTGAAAAGCCAATAATGCTCTGACGCATAGTGTGGGGTGATGTCACACGTGCCAGTCATGGGCTCTTGCAGGAAAAGCAATGTCTCGTTGTTTATTTTCAAGTTGAATCGGCATTACGTTTTTGAATATGTATCCTGGTATTGGCATGGAGCGAAAGTTAGAGACTAGTTATAAATGTATGTGGTTTGGAATGAAAACAAAGTTTCATTTCATGCAAATATCATACATGAATAACATTTTGAAATATATATGCAATTGTAATGAAAGTTTTCCACCAAAAAATGTTAGAAATAAAAAATATGCTTTCTAACTTAATAAAGTTATAAAAAAACATGAAAGCAGTATCATTAGTGTGGGTAGTAATCACAACCCAAATCTATGATTTTCTGCTAATGTTTTATTAGTAAGCCTTCAACCCAGAAACTTGGTGGCCGCGAGTCCAAAAATGAACCAACCACATTTCAGACATCCTGTGCAGAATGTAAAATAGCACCAGGAGGATATAGCTGCAGGTGTGAAAAAAGGTAGAAGTCTGAAGGAGCAATGTCGGGGTTATATGGTGGGTGTGGCAGAAGATCCCATTTGAGTCCACATAGAGTCCAAATGCAGACACATGTAGTCTTGCACTATTGTGATGAAACATTACCATTTTTGCACTGGAACTCAGTTTGACATTTTTTCTTGATAGCAGCGTCAATACGGACTAACATTTCGCTGTACACCTTACCATTGAGGGTTTTACTTTTTTTCATTTAATCTTTAGGAATAATACCATGGCAATCCCACCAAAGTATGATCTTTTTATTAGTCAAATTGCACTTTGCGACGCTGCCGACGGGCTCACTGGGTGAAGACCGATCCCTTTTTCAGCATGTGTTGTTGAAGTAAATCCACTTATCAACACAAATGAAGATCCGGTCCAGAATTATGTTCTTGTGTTGATATTCGAACAGATTAGTGCAGTCCCGAACATGTCTGTTATTATCTGCTTGAATCAGCTCATGCGTCAGCCAGCAATTGAACTTGTATGCCAAGTTTATGTGATTCCTATAGTCCGACTAATGAACATGGCTCTAACATCTAACACATTAGCAAAGTCTCGAGTGATTGCATACTGATCTTCTTCCATCTATTCTTGTAGATGGGCCTCATAAACATCAGTAAGCCGGCCAGAGTGCTGTGCTTCTTGAATGTCATTGTTTTTGAACTTACAGTACCCAACCTTCATTTGATACAACATTAGTATCGAACGCTGTACACGATTTGATAACATTCTGCTCTCTTTCTTTTTGTAACAGACCTAGAAGTAAATGACGGTTCTAATCTGGTAGCATGATAGTTCCATTACAAACACCTTGTACTTAATGATATCAATATGTTTTTTACAAATTTCACAACACAGTGTTCTAAAAAGTATCTGTCTTTCAGATGACAAAAATCATTTGAAATATATAAAACAATAATATAATTAAACATGCCTGCATGAACTGTCTGTGCAGACTATATTTTCAGTGGTGGGAAACTTTCATTTAAACACTATATTGACACTTTTCTGTTATCGGGATCAGATTCAGAAATCTATGTATGTATGCCCGTGTGTATGTATGTGCATATATAAATCCTAAGTTTTACCACTAAAACCTAGCTTTTACCAAAGTGGCTTCGTAAAAGTCTGAAGTATGCTTTAATATAATTCCATTTCGGACTTTTACCAAGCCTTTGCGGTAAAAACTGGAAGTTACCAACGCCTTCCGGTAAAAGCCCGAAATGAGGGATTATTAATGATAGGATTTTCTATTCGCAGATATATTGTATACAGTGTGTCCCAAAAAAGTTAAAACACACTTTAACTTTTTAATTGGTAATATAAATTATAAAGTGGTAAAAATAAGGTATGATTTAAGATTATGCCATTGAAACTGTCTTACAATTATTTTTCAGAGAGTTGCAAGGAAAAAACAAAATGCATCATTTATGCCATTTCAAAATAAGATCCCATGTGAAACAGCTGAATTAATGCACAATTCTCTCGATAACTACTGAAAATATATCAATAATTTTTTTAATAATTTTTGCAATATTTAAAAAAAAATTAAATTGCTAGCTGAGAAAAAAAAATTTAATGAAAATTATGAAATTTAAAAAATAAGAAAAATGTAGTATGTTTTGCTTTAATACATCTAATACTTCTTACTACCTGTTATAACAAAGTTGACTGTTAGGGCATTTTGAATTATAAAGTAGATCAGCTGATTTGCACAAACACATCTTCAGAGTACACTTCTTTGAACAGTTGCATTTTCTTTGTCCTTGTCCCCCAATTAAAGAAAGTTTTTTACTACTTCACGTACACTTATTTCTCCTGTACTAACTTCTTCGATGTTTAAAAATTTTTCTTTGCAAAAGGTAACCTGTTTTTTTGTGTACAAAGATTTTAATTTACCAAACTTAGTACCAAGAACATAAAATTCATCATCAATAATGTCTGTAATAATGTAATCAGTAATGGCTATTACTGATTTTGAATTTATTTTTGATCTATCAATATCAGATACTTTTATTTTAACATTTTGTCTTAGACTAGGTTTCGGAAAGCTTTTGGTGGACGCAAACTTCATCTTTTTTGCCTGCTTATCAAGTCCTTCATTAGCTGTCTTTCAAAACACTTTCCCATTTTGAACTTTGTTGAGAATCACACCCATTGTGTCAGAGCACATACCTGGTTCTTTTTTTTTTAATTTGAACTTCAGTAAAGATATCAAAGATCAAGGGTCAAAGATCTACTTCTATTGTTATGCATGATTTCTTTTTCACATGCCTTATTATTATTATCTTGTGATTCTAAATCAACTATTCATTCGAGATTAGTGCCTTCATCTTCTGTATTAACCATGCATTCATTAATATTTATAGTTTTTACTAAATCCTCTTCAGTGGCCATGTTACTAATCAAATTATGTGGGAAAACTATGTTAGCAAGTCCCAGCTTCATAGGACAACCAAACATAGCTTTGTAAGGTGAACATCTGATTCCCTCATGATATACTTTGTTTTCCATTGCTTGAACAAATTTTAAATCATTCTGACCACTTTTCTATCTTATTTGTTTCCATTCATGTTACCAACATGTTCTCTACGTCTTGGTTCGCCCAATCGACAGAATCTTGCAGTTGACTGTGTTTTGGCCTACCGTGAACTATTTTTATATCACTCCACATTTCACATAAACTGTTTATACGATTTGGTTGCCAAATTCCCTCTCATTGTCAGAATAGAGAATGTTTGGGGCTCCAAAAGTTGTGAAAATACCCAGAAGGTAATATGTTACTTCATCATCTCTTTCACTCTGCAGACTTCGGAGTAGGGTGAATTTTGTAAGATAATCTTTATACACTACAATGAATTTCATATCATGATCAGGGCGCCTATTCTACGCTCCATGAGTCGGCAGCAGTTTGTGGTCTGCCAGATGTCGCTGCTAATGAAAAACAGGTCTGATCGACATCCCATATTCTGTGAGTACGGAAGTCGTCGGAAGCACAGGGAAAAGTGTTGCCTGTCGTCAATCAGGCTTGTGCAGCTGACATCCTAAGTAGACAATGGCTTTGTATGTGTTTTCGCCCCTAATTTTTTCGTATTTAAATGAAGAATACGGTAGTAGATCTCTGAATCGGCGAATTTATAGAAAATATGTTGTTGCTTTTGCTCTGCCAGAAGATGTTTTCATCGCATATTTCAGATTGCCAAAATTTATAGTCATTTTAATTTCAGATGAACTGAGAGAGTATTTGGAGCCACATACAGAAAACAAGAACGTAATTTCTACTGAAAGAAAGGTTATTTATACTTTTCCTGAAATTATAGATATATATTGTAATTATATAGTTTAAAAATGTAGAAGATAATAAGTATTTATCTAGCACATAATCCTTCTTCAGTTAATTATAGGCATCCGAGAAGTGTCTACTGGATTTATGTTCAGCAAGAATTAAGTTTATTTTAAAATACAACAGTCGAATACCTTACAAGTTTTATAATTGTTTTTTCATTTTTTAATTTTAAAAATAATTTTTAGCCCAAAGTGTCTTAGCCCAGAAAGTTAATTTCGTTTTGGCATTTTGTGGCGTTTCACTTTTTAAATTATTGCCACCAAATATTTTCGCACTGTATCACATTAAAAAAAATTAAATAATGAAGAATCTGCATAAATGTATGAATGTTTCTCACACTGTGATAAAACAATGGTACATAGAACCATCAAATTTTGAATAACGTAATCTTCCATCCGAATATAGGCATCTGGAAGCCCAACTTTGCAACTGAAAATTTGTTTTATTATCTATTTCATATTTTGTAAAGCATTTGTGAGTTTTTGATTAAGAAACTTAACGATTTCAAAGACAGCAATGACAACACTGTATGAAAAAGAGGAAAAAAACATTTTCATCTCTAGCGCTTCAGCAGGGTTTGTACACATTTCTGCACAAGGAAATTAAGGACTTTTAAGGACCATTAATGACAAAAATTAAGGACCTATGAGCAAATGGGAACTGAATAAATTCAATTAAAAATATTATCTATGCCTGAACTTCATTTTTGTAGTACTATCCTAAAAAGAAAATAGATCCGTAAGTAAGATGAATTATTATTAAACATGAATTAATTAACAAAATTATTAATAAGTTTGAGAATAAAATCAATTTTATAAAATATATCAAGTAGCATTAAATATTTTACATTTATAATAGTTGGACATATATTTGAAAGAAGCGACATTTCATTTATGTTTAGCTAACAGTTAACTTCATGCTGATTTTTTTAGGGGGGGGTCACATTACTTACTCAGTGTAGAAGTTTAGTAAATAGCAAGTAGATTTTATGTCAAGCGACATAGATTAAAATAGAAGTAAGATCATAATTAGCATGATTCATAAGCAAAAGATTGCCCTGTCACCGCTGCTGCTTGCCTAGAGAGAGCTCTGCTGATTAGAACAAACTTAAAAGGCCTGAGGTAGGCACGGTCGGCAAGATTTGAAAGTTAGTTGAGCTCTGTCTGTTGCAGTTTTTGTCGTAGCTTCGTGTAGGTCTAATAAACCACTAAAGCACCACAGGTGATAAGTTGTTTTGTATTGTTTTAAGTCTCACTAGATACAAAAAATAAGTTTTACATGAATTTTTACATTTTGGTGTTTTATTTTGTGACCAAAGGACTAATGAAAGGCAATAACTCGCTTTAATATGCAGAGCTAATTTTTAAGGATAAGCAGTTATAAATAATTAAATTAGGTAGTTAGATAACCTTAGTCATTATGGATTTACATGGTCAATATAAAATTTTATTTATTTTTTAACAATATTTTTTAAAAACCCCCTATTAAAATCACAATCTAATAAAAGTTCACACTTAAAATACATATAATTTATGACATTGATTCTTAAACGATGTGGACTAGGGGTCAAAGACTATACAATTTAATTTAAATTTAAGTTGGCTTAGAAACTCTGTCATATGAGGAAATAGAAATGGGAAACTATACTAAAGGCTGAAATCATAAACAACTGGGTAATTTACATAATAATAACTGTACATATCTTTGAAGAATAATTTTCTTTATGCATTCAGTTTCCTTCTTCAACACATTTCCTTTTAATTTTAGAATTTTTGGATTTAATTAAGGATTTCCGTTATTCTAAAAAGCTATTAAATGCATTTAGAATGTATGGAAAAAGCTGCTAATTTTATTTCTTAAACAATATCAAAATTCCGAAGAAATATGAAATATATATAGTAAGGGCTGGTTATAGATCTGATGTGGCAGAACTTTTAGAATTTAGTGACAAACTGAGCAACAAAATCTAGAAATGTCATAACTTTTAGAATTTAGAGCGAACACTGGAAGCAGAATTTAGAAAGGCACTAGGCAGCAGAATTTATGTTTCACAGAGATTGCATCAGGTGAGAAAATGCCTAGTGCCAGTTCTGTATGATGCATTAAGGCTTATTATATGAATCTTTTAAATTGACAGCTTTCAATTTCTTTATTAATAAAAAAATGCTTTTCTATAACGCCTGTCCATGTGATAAGATTAGAAGCATTTTTGATATTTTCCATGCTTGTGTCCAGTGAAAAGTACAGAAAATAAAGGGAAGATAAACATGTTAAGAAAAAGATTCTAGTATTAGAAGTAAAGCATTCAAATATTATGTTTTCATTGTTCTTCCAGACGTTCTCCAAAAAGTAAGAAATTCATCACAAACGTTCTGTAAAATACATCCATTATGTGTTAATACCATGGAGACATTTTTTATTTTGTTACATATTACTGGAATCTTCTAGAATCGTGGGTCTATAAATCGTGCCTTCAAATGCTTCTAAACACTTTCCACGCTACACTGTCTAAAATCCTAAAGAAAAATTATCCTTACCAATTTTTTAATAGCCAAAAGGCAGAATTTTTTGGAAAAAAAATAGGAAAAGTGTAAAATTAATTTTACAAGGAAAACTGATGCATATTCTAAGAATTCTAAATATTCTGAGACAATTATATGGGAAAAACTCTTACTATGAAAAAATTAAAAAGAAGACATTTTTAATTAATTACAAAGCTAATTTTGCTTTTAGTAAGAACTGTTTCGTAAATTGTGCTTTATAGCATTATACCTTGTTTATCTCAGATTCAAAATATTGTACAGTAAGTTGTTAAAATGAAACTTTAAAATAAAATATTTTTATTTTTCCCTGTCATATTATAATGTTATTTTTTTCATATAATTTCAATATATTACCATTATTTTAATGACATGTATCAATGTTAGAATGTATTAAAAAAAATTCCCAGATCTCGGAATTAAAAATTTTCTATAAAAACTTATCTTAAAATCGCCAAAATGTCGATAAGTCGCCAAATTTAGAACCGTTAAATAAAAAAATTCACATCACCAAAAGCGGAAAGTTGTTTAAGAGCAATTAATTCTTCATTAGAAAAAATTAATTTCGAAATTCTTATGTTTCAATTCTTGCTTACTCAAGTATCCCACTAATTATATTAGAAATAGGAACAAATTATAACACATGAATCCATTCACCCATTCAAAACATAACCATATACGTCAATGAATCGCCAAAAATATTCCTCCAAAACGCTAATTCACACTCAAAATGGCAGTCGTAAAAACAGACAAAAATTTCAGGTGATTAAAATTAAGGACCATCTGGCGGTTTTGGCCGAATTGGCCGAAATTAAGGACTTTTAAGGACCAAAAATTGATTCCAAAAAACCTAAGGACTCTTAAGGACCGTATGAACCCTGTTGAGATTGTGTATCGGAAATTCTAAAGATATGCTCCTTTTAAATTATATGATATTGCTGTTGAATTGAATTTTATGGTTTAAGTATGAAGAACATGATATTCAATGCGCTTTTGGGCATAATACAAAACCTGAAGGCTTTCAGGTTTTTTTTTTGTGTGTGTGTAATTTTATTACGATTGAAAACTGGTTTCTAAGGAAGGACTTTCTGAGGGAAACAGCCTTGTATGGACATTACACATGGAGAAAGCCACAAAAACGCCGATGTGGTCAGTCCGTTCACGAGATCTGAACCTCGGACCGAACTACCTGCGTTCAGCAATTCTACCCCTCGACCACTGGTGGGCTTATTAGCAGAATTATTATTGTATTATGTTATAAAGTAACAATGCTATAAGACTGAGAGTTTCTTCATGAAATAGTACTTTTGTAATCTATTAGAATTTTTAAAAAAAATTGTTTCTTTGCAAACGAAAAAAAAAAAACTTTATAGCAAAGTTCCCATTTTTCTACTGTAAAAGAGATATTGATTATTATTACAGGCTTCTATTTAATGTGTCAAAGTGTTAAAACGCTGGTTAGTCAAAAACTTCTTCAACTGCAGGAGACCTACATTGATTGTGAAAATATTATTACTATCTTTTAATTAAATTAAAATAACAACAATGTAATATTAAAAAAAGTATTGCTAATATATGACAAAAATTGCACTACGAATTAATTACACATACAGAATACATTATTATAATTTCATATATTTTATATTAAAAATTTATTTTCTATCATGTTAATTATAGGATAAATTATTTAAAATAAAGCATTTGATGTAAATTTTATAGCTGAATGCAGCAGCAATCGGCCATACTGTAATGAACGAATTAATTTTATTTCTTTTCCTGAAAGAAATAATTTTCATAGAAAGAGAAAATAAAAGAAAGGAAGAGATATTAAGAAAGAAATATTTTCTTACTTTCTAATTTCTTACTTAAAGAAATATTTTTCTAATATTAACTATAAAATAAGTTGCGTGAAAACACAGTTTAAATGTAAGCATGGGAGGGGGGAAAAAATTTAGTTTGCAATTAGATTGCAATGCAGATTAATCATATTATAAATTTAAATGATTAAAATTGTTTATTTCTAAAAAGATTTTAAGTGAGCTTAATTCATTCACTCCTATCTATCTACCGTTCTTTCATAGTATTCCACATCTGTCTTTATTTCTTAGTCCTAAATAGCCTAGCGTTAATTTTCCCCTTAAAAAATGGGATTTTCCTCCACATAACGCAGCAGTTTTGGTCATAATACTATTTTGTGCCATTTTTTTTAACTACAAATGCAAATATTCCTAGAACTTCAGCCAGCGCGCGCTATAAATTTCGTCCCTCGTCTATACTGTGATTGGTCTACAGCTCCTTGACACCTTGTCCCCTTTCAATAAAGTCAAATGGACTCACCCTCCCATCAACTGAAGACCACAGAATGGCTTTCTCCGATAAGTTGAAGACGGTTGTCCATACCGGTTTTTTTGAGTCAATATTGTTTGCTCAAGTAGCAGATGGACCTACTGATCATAGAATAGGCATTCAGGATTGGACTGCATATTTATTAGGTCAACTTGGCATTGAGAATTCGTGTCACTATGCACAACAAGTTTGATTACAATCCCCTTTTTCACAGTTTTTTGTTATTTCTAACATGGTTCACATAGTCTCGAATACATGACAATAGATTCTACTATTGCATTCTTGAACTTGTGATTCAGTTCCTTAATAATACGGGTTCTTCTTCAGTTATGATACGAGTGTTGTGTATGATGTTGAAGATTTCATTAATTGTAACGTAATACAGGATTTCTGCTTTTCTGCAGATAATGGTGCTATAAGTTTGTCCTCTCCTCCAATATTTAGACTATCACAGCATTTCAACCTTCTGTAATAAACTGATTATATTTGCTTCACACATTTTGCTTCTTTCACTTCATTTATTAAAGAAGTGTATTTCTCATTTGTTAAATAAAAGCTGTTATGCTTATTTTTTTTCAGTTTCAGACAAAATGTGGTAAAATTTTTTCTGCATAACATCACTCATTTCCTTTCAGCAAAATAAAAATCACAAAATATGTTGAAATGGAAACAAATTGCTTCTATTTTAGATCCTAAATGCTTACACTTGTTTGAATTCGTTCGAAGCTAGACTGCAAATGATGCAAAAAAGAAAGAATAAGAACAGAAAACTGTCACAATGGAATTTGTGTACTCAGATTTATGCAAAGTCGATTTAAATCCCTCGTTTCGGGCTTTCACCGGAAGGCACTGATAATTCCTAGGTTTTACGGCAAAGGCTTAGTAAAAGTCCAAAATGGAATCATATCAAAGCATACATCAGACTTTTACCAAGCCACTTTGGTAAAAACTAGGTTTTACTGGTAAAACCCAGGATTCATGAGACTTCGGGCTTTTACAGTAACATATACACACATACATTTGTACATACATATATACATGCATACATGAACACATACATACATACATTTCTGAATCTGGTTCTGATAACAGAATAGCCCCGATATATTGCAATAATATCATTGTAACTATCCTATAATAAATTCATTTGTAATATATAGATTTGTTTGTAATACAGTTTAATATAAAAATAATGCATATTGTTACTTATTTTGATTCATTTTTAAATGCCACGTACCAGCGTGTAATGTGGTTCTGCAGAAATAACTTTACCTCTAGTGCCGATCACGCACTGGTGCATAGTCACAAAATTCTATGGTTAAAGGCTAAGGAATGTATTACATATAATAATCTTTTATTACTTCTTTTAAATCACATTTCTTATAATAAGTCAGTCAGTCTATGGGTACAATCTATTTCTATAACACAGCATTAACTATCAACACAACTTCACATGACCAGCACTGAAAGTGTTAAAAGTAAATCCTTTCTTTTACTTAACTCTATTTAATTTGCACTTAATTTACTTAGCTATTTAACTTGCAATTAATTTACTTAACTCTATTAATTACGCACTTTACTTTGATATTTTGGCAAAGTGGTTAGCGATGCTAAATGCCTTATCTCGTATCAAACTGTTTGCCTACAACAAAATGTGTATTTTATTGTGATACTAAAAAATTTCAATTTTTGCATATACTTTCTTCTTATTCTAAATGAATCTTTATATTAGAAAAATATTTCTTTTACTGATTTGACTACTGCACTTTTAGTTTAAAAGGGTTAATAAAAAGATATATAATTTTGCAAACATGTATGTCTAAACATCAAAAATGTTCTTACCTTGTTTTTGCAGTTGTCTCCAAATGGCTTCACATTAGAATCATTTTCTGAAATTAAAATAATTTTAAAATTCTAAGAATATAATTTATATAAATAAAAGTAACATACACTGTATTTATGAATGACAATTACCATAACTTTTAATATTTTCTTGATGTTTTTGCATATCTTCAAATATCATTTTAATATTTGCTACAGGAGCTGGCATTTCTGGAGAAGCAGATTTTTCAGAACTACAATTAAAAATAAACAGAAATGAAAAATTTTGAAATGTTTCATCATATTAATCTCATCCTTTTATTGAAAATATTACATAAAAATATCTTAAACAATTTACAACTGGCATAATGATTTACATGCAATTTGTTTCACTACATTATATTTCTGTGTAAATTATTTTACTCTCATTCTGACTGATTTAGAATTTATTTTATGTTTTGCAAACTATGAAAATAATTAATAAAGTGAAATATTATATAGAATAAAATAAAAATGACAAAAAGTAAAATATAATATAAATAAGGAAATTATGAAAACATTCTACAAGCATCTTAAAGATATTGTGACTGAAGAAATTAAAAATAAAACTCAAAATTCATATGCAATATATGACACTAGTATTTATACTCACTCTAAGTGAGATGATGTGATCAGATTCTGTGATTTTGGTGAATGTGTACCAAAGTCTGGAAACATAGGAGTTAATTGAGAGACCTGAATTTTATTACATTTTCTACACAAAAGTTAAAGAATATTATATAGCATAAACTTTGAAGAATATCATATTATACAGATTGAATACCAAGATGTACTAGTAATTAAAAAAACATAAATTCTATTAAAAAAAGCAGAATCTTTAAAAATATAATTTAGTCAAGAAAATAATCATTTATAATGCATTAACAGTTTATGCATTTTAAATATAAATTTCTAATGCATTTTAAATCCATTAACAGTTTAATCTTTTCTTCATCTCTTAAATCAATTTCAAATGTCCTAATCTCTATTACTTCATTAATCATAAAATCTATTGGTCAGTTGTAAAATCACAATGGTGCAGTTATTACCAATAACCTAGACAATCTCCCTTTAATATGACATATTAAGAGAAAGGAATGTCATCAAATAAATTTTTACTAACTTTTATAGTTTGTTTATTAATTTAAGCATAATTCTACCGACAGAAAATTACAGTACACCATAACAGTGACAGGCAACTTTTATAATAGACTCAAAAATTTGAATCTCAGTTTCTAAACCTTTTTTTTTTAAATTATGAAGTACATTAGTGTTTTCAAATACCTCATTAATATTAATGGATAAAAGTAAATACAACATTGATTTGTATTACTTGATGTTTAAAAATTTTAACAAATTTCATCATTACATAAAAAACCAAACAAGAAATTAGAATAATTAATAAACAAGTCTTCCATAAAAATCAAATAATTATTTCAGACAAGCATTCATAAAATTTTATTAATTCAGATAGGCTAAATCAGACAAGAAATCATAAAAATTTAGGCAAAAAATCTTATAATTTCACAAATGAACAAATTTAACTGGAGGATAGGAATAAATATTCATAATAAATGAGAATTTTAGATCATGAACAAAATAAATTTTATTGTACATAATAAATTCTTCCTCAGTTTTCTACATTTTCTTATTTCCACATAATCTCATTTCCACACTTTTGTAGCTTAACACTGGGGGGGGGGGACAGATTTCCAAAACTGTTGCTTAAGCAATATCTATATGCTTTCAGACAATATCCTATGTATCAGCAATTCTCAACACGTTTTATGCAAGGGAAAAATAGGTGGTATGCAAAGAGAGAAAGTATTTTTAACTCGTGCGTTTAAACAATGCCTATTTCATGCAAATTGTTGAGGTCCTGAGGTTGAATGATCAGATCGGCCCTTTTAGACCAGCATGCCTATTTGTACTACTGTTATATAGTTTATTTGTGATAGCATAGAAAGCGGCAAACATGTGGTGCAATTTATCTTACAAGGAAGAAACGTTGCAAAAATTATGGCAAAGAATGCATTGAAGAAAATGAGGATGGAAATGATCATGAATTTTTAATTCATATGATACTGATTCTCAGAAACTGATATAGATTTTGAAAACGAGAGAATGACATATTGCTTTATTGGAAAAAAATTATCGGAAACGATTTTAAAAAAAATGCAGAGTTTGCCCACAAAAACGAAAATGCGCAGTGCCAAATGTGAAAAATATTTGTATTTGGAACACACAACACTTTGTTTAAACTGTTGCTAACATTTGTTGTTGCATTTTTTTTCAGTGTCTATTGTGCTCATGAAGAACCAATACAGAGTAAACAACAGAGCTAATAAAGCAAATAAAAAATCGACACAGAGATACAGCGTTTTTTTTTTTTTTTTCTTTTCCTT
>KK120198.1:509596-527908 GCA_000611955.2 Stegodyphus mimosarum
TTTTCCTATGCTAATATATAATACGATTTTCTTTTCCTTTAAGAAATTTTATTTCATAAAAGCATTTGGAGAAATTAAAACTTTTAATGTCCATATTTTTTTAAAGTTTGATCATAAAATTTATTATTGGCATAGATGTAACAGTTTTCAAGCAGATTTACAATTTTTTTTTCAAAAAACACAATCGAGTCTTTTGCGTGCACTCATGTAATTTATATGAGCGCATATGCTCGTGGGTTAACTATTAAATTAAAAAATTAAATACTTCAGTATCCTTTTTAACTTTTCTTCTCTAACTCTCATAAATTTATATGATCTGAGCTTTGTTCAAGATCAGTAGCCACTCATAAACTTTAGCAAAGTAACCCGTTTTTATTTTCACAAACATTCTTTTAGCCATAGACATATGAAAATTCATCATAAATGATGTTTTAAAAGGAGTAATAGGTTTTTTTTGGTTTATGTGATTTTTTATTTGGCTTATGTGATTACGGCAAAGCCTCACAGGCTATCTGCCAAATAGAAGTGATCCTTCATAGATATTGTTCTAAGAGAAACTAGCTCGTATACATGTCTCCAAACTATTGGAGAAAACCTTATATTACCAGCAGCTAAAGATACCGTTTTTACATTATTGAAAGAAAAAGTGGCTAATGAACTTAATAATATTCCACTATTAAATGATACAGTAAGTCAACAAATTCATGAAATGGCAAATTCTACAAAAGAAACACTTACTCAAAAAAATAAAACACAGTAAGTATTTCACATTGGAACTGGGTAAAAGTACTCACATAATGAACTTTGCTCAATAATTAGTTTACACATGTGTTCGAAAAGATAAACGAGTTGCTGAAGAGTATTTATTTTCTGAATATATTCATGGTAGAGCAACTGCAAATGAAATTTTTTCAAAGTAATTGACACTTTTATGTCTGAAAGTGATATTCTGTGGAATAAGTGCATTTCCATATGCAGTGACAGAGCTTGGGCTTTAACATGAAAACATTTCGGTGTTATTTCTCAAGTAAAGTTGCATATAAAACTAAATTTAGTCACTGCTACATTCATCCTGAAGCTTTAGTAGCCAAATCAGTCCCTGAAAACCTAAAAAGCATTTTGAATCAAGTTGTGAAAATTGTTAATTTTATTAAAAGTCAATAATAAAATTGGATTATGAATAAGAAAATTGGATTAGAAATCCATTTTGTTCAAATATACCTGAAATTTTATCTCACAAAGAAAAAACAATTGATAGAAATTTCGTGTAATTGACCCCTAACTGAAGATTTAAAAAAATAAGGCATTTATTAACTTTTGGGTGAACCAAAAAAAAAAAAAAAAAGAAAAAAGAATTTAAAGACATTTCAAATAAAGCTATTAAATTTTTACTGCCATTTTCCACAACCTATTTCTGTGTGAACAAGGATTTTCTTCCATATTCTATATTAAAAACAAATACAGAAAACTAAAAATGGATCCTAATTTATGGTTAAATCTAAGTGAAATAAGACCAAACATACAGAAATTGATCTCTCTTAAGCAGGTCCAAATATCACATGAAATTTTAGAATTAAAGCATTAGAACTTAATTTTAATAGTTAAAACAGTAACTAGTTTTTAAAAAAATTATCGTTATAAAATGCAGTGGTGGTAGTCGAGTTTTTCAATTTTTGTTTAAATGTTACGCATTAGTCAAAAGGTTGAGAAATGCTGCTATACATGTTTTTCCCTCCCGCTTCATACTAACAAAATTAAAATCCTATCACTTTATTGTTTTACTGTTACTTCAATATCAACTATGAAAATAATCATTAGTGATATAAATAGGAGTATAATAATCTGCAACCATATAATTCATGAATACGCCGTATATGAACTTTTTTTTTTTATCTAAACAAGGAAAATTTCAATTAACAGAAAATCTGGCATAGCGGTAAATTTATTAGCAAGTTCTTTTATATGAAAAGAAACAGCTCAACAGTACATTATAAAGTATTTATAATATATTTTGGTTGAAGAAGTGAATTTATTTTAATCCTGAAGTTATTTAGCATTTTTCTGCATGCAGAAATATTTTATTTTTGTGTGCATATGTATTTATCTATTTTTGTGTGTATATTCTGCTGCATTTAAAATTTAATTCATAAGTTTAACATAAACAAAAAATTTATTTATGCATAACTTTTGAGATGTAGTTTAAAGTTGCTTCATTATTAACTTGTTTCTTTAGATAGTGTAAGCTTTTCAGTATGGATGGTGAATACAAAGAGATGTTTAAAAAGGGGCTTTGCAGAAATTTTATAGATATGAAAGACAAAAGCTTAGTAAAGAATAAGGAAACTTCCTTTTATAAATTCAGAATTTCAATTCGAAAATTTTCTTTTAATTACTAGTAGCAAATGCACAGAATATAATGGCAAATGTAACATAGGAATCAATTTAAAGGAAGATCTTGCAGCTGAAATATTTATAAACAGTACATTTATTTTTGTTGCTGTCAAGAGAGGAAAAAATATCATGAAAGTAATTTCACTGCTTGACATAAATTACATCTTATATAAAATATTTCAATGCCTTTTTATAAAAAAGTTCTTTCCTTTAAAAAATCTCTTAACATTATCTCATGCTCTCCACTACATTTTACCCTTGCACTGAAATTATTTTGAGAGTGAATGTGTATGCCAAGTCTGTGTCCCAGCAAACTGAACATGCTCATTTAAAAATTTTTAAAAAGGAAAGAGAGAGGTTATTTTTTATTATTATTTTATTTATCAGTTTCTTAAGGCTTGCTGGCTTATAACCAGGGAATTAAAGAGTATACTCATTCATTCTACACATATAAGTAATTAAATTTACACTGTTATATATAAACAATGTAAATTTAGTATAGAAAGCAAAAAATCTGCGAAGAGAATTCAGAAAACTTGACCTGCAATCCATACTATCTTTGGCATCGAGGTGTACAGATTATCAAAGTCTATTGTCTACAACATAACCTTAATTAAGTTGAAAATTCTTGAAACATAACCACAAAGTTTACAAACTAAATTCCAAAAACAGAATGAGTATATACAGTAGATGATGCTTTGTCACATTTGTTGTTCGCTATTTTGATGTAACATTAAATGATAAAAAAATTTCACTCAAAATGTCAATGAAATTTAACTCATTTAATATAACTAGAAATATATAAATACTTAAATTCACAGTGGTTTAACTAGAGATGGTTATTAATAGTAGAGCTGTATCAATAGTGGAGCTTATGAAGTGTTTATGATATTTTAGAAAATTTGATCAATATTGTACACCTAATCTTAATACTCAAAGAACATCCCTCATCTCTATATCTATAGAGAATTTACAGATTTCATCATCCATCTTTTCCAAAAAGTTTATCGTATGATATGCCAGGATTTGTTTCAGAAAGCAACAGGCAGATTTCTTCTGCCATGAATGTTGCTGTAATGGCTTTGCGGTTAAAAAGGCAACAACTAACAAATCAAAATAGAATATTTATTAAAATAACATTAAATCATATAATTTAACTTGGAGTAGACTATCACTCCTATAACATATAGTTAGGAAGCACCTTGCTTCTCCGTGACAAACATTCAACTCTCTTAAATCTAGTAACCTCTCCGGCGAAAAGACGAAATGTGCCTTGTTGATTGCCAAACAGTCACCAGATACTACAGTTGCAACTTGCTTTTTTTTTTTTCCAACAATATCCATCTATTTGTTCAGTTTCTTACAATTGATGTTAGTTGAAGATGCTGCTTTTAATTCTGTATTTCATCATTTATTAAAAGGTTAGCATGCATAAAGCAGTTCTTATTGTCTTTTCCAACAGAATTATATTAATTATCAGCAATTGAATGTAAAAATAGATTTCCACACATAGGTTAGCACATGAAACATGCAGATTTAAATAACTGGTAATGTGTTGCGCAATTAGCACAGATTAGAGCTGAGGTGAGTTGTTTAAAGTCGGTGCAGTTTTTAAGAGAGATCAATATTTATTACTTACGACTTAAAGGCATGAATGGAATAAATGGTGATTAATTGGTAAACTCAAGAAAGGATATAAACATAAATAGATGTCATCCAAGATCTAAATATCCCATAAAATGTCATATTAAGAACATGAATCTAGAATGAATTTTAAGTAATGAAACAGTTTGTAGATAGCCTGGTCAAGGGCAAACAACAGCAACAACTGCATCCAAACATTGTTTTCTGATATTGTTGGCTCAGAAAAATACTGAAGCAAAAACAAAAGAGTTTGTTTTTATATCTTCATTCTTTATATCTTTTATATATTCTTTTACTACTGCATGAAATCTTCACGTGGTTAGACTTCAGGTAACATATCTAATGGTTTATGTCCTATTCATTTCATCTTACAAAAAAGAAAGCTGTTTGAGCTGGTATTGTTATCAAGCTTTGTGCTCTGTCGAACCAAGAGGAATAAGACTGTACTTTTTACTGACAAGTCCAGATATAGCTTGAATTGCAATTCTAGATGACTTTTGATCTACAGAAAGGAAGAAACACACAACTTTCCTTTCTTTGTTCATGAAAGACTGCATCTCCATGGTTTCAGACGAAATCATCGAAAATGGTCGCTATGTGCTACATATTTTCAATGGAGGTTCTGCAACCAGTCACAAATATGTGGATGAGAATTTGGAATCCATGTTACTGTATAGGAGTGTTTTTGGCCCAAGTTTTCTGTTAATGAATGACTAAGCTTATCTGCATCAAGCATCTATAGTGTCAAACATTTGGAAACAGAAAATATCACTCGAATAGATTTGTCATCTAACTCACCAGACATGAATTTAATATAACATGTGTGGGATGCCTTTGGCCATTGCGTTGCAGCATGTCAGATGCCTCCTCAAATACTTCAAGACCTGAAGAGTACATGTTCAGAAGAATGGCATGCAACTTTATAACCTGATTAACAGTTTGGTAAGTTCTATGAAATTAAGATGTGAGATTTTCATTTCTATCAGAGGTAACCATGCATCATATTGAGGAATGATATGTTGCAAACCAGAAGAGATTATTTTCCCATCATTTTTAAATTTATAAAAATTAGACTTGAGAGAAGTTGTTGAGATTAATCTACTGCAAATGTGATAATTTATGTTAAATAATGCTTTTATACAGATTGTTTCCCATAAGTGACTTAAGTGATCAAGTCACTTGATACAGAAGCCAAGACTTCTGTCTGATCCTGTATCCAGTGTTTAGTGTTTAGTGTTTAGTGTTTAGTAATTACACAAAAAATAGCATTGCTAACATAAATGGGAAAACAAGATAGGAATAATAATAAAAAAATATTTTAGATGCTGAAGAACACTTTCACTGAAGTCATTTCAGATCCAAAACTGGCAGATAAAGGTGGAAAACAGGTAAGAAAATTCATGACAGAAGTATAAGAAAGTTTCAACTAAGTAGTTCCACCTATTAATGAATAAGAAGTTCTTTCTCCACAAAGCAGATAGAATTTCCATTGCTTGTAAACTTATAATCAACTTCTGAAATGGTGACTTGGCATTTTTAATAGAGATGATTTCGAGGTAAGAGATTTTCTTTGATAATACAGTAGTCTACATTCTTTCTGGCGATAGTGACAATGTAACCTTTTTTAATGATCACTTCTAATTCTTCATCGTATATGGTTATGATGAAATTATTAATCTTAATCCAGACTGTTTTATCTGAAGTAATAATCATTGGGGAATTTTTTCTTGACTTGGTTCAATATCTTTTACTTCAGGATCAGCATGGTCTTGATTGGTTTCAATGAGTGGTACTTCATTAGGTAATTTCATGAACCTATTATTGTGTTGGATATCTATTTGTTCTTCATTAGTTGGAGACTTAACTGGTTTTCTGGGAGTAATTCATTCATTTTCAGGTGATGGTGATAATTTCTCATCTGTGCAGAGTTTCATATTTAGGTTTGCTGATTCTGCTGAGGATTTTTCAGGAACTTCATTCTCATTTGATTTAGACACTTCAGACACTTCCAATTCTTGTAATTTTTGCATATGTTTTTGAAATCCATATTCGTCTATTTTTTTTCCCCTTGATTTCGTCAATCTAGGATATCCACTGGCATTCTGGTTTATCATCTCATCAGTTACTAATCATTTGCCTTTACACCAGGACTGTGAAGTTGGAGTGAGAATCGAAGTTAAGCAGATTATTGGCATAAAAGGAGTCGGAGCTGGAGTTGCTAAAAACGTGTCAACTCCAACTCCAGCTTTTGTTGGACAGTTTGAATTTGAAATGTAATTAAATGAACTTAAAAAAAAAAAAAAAAAGTCAAATGGAGTTACTTTCACTTATGGACTGTATACATTAATATTTAGTTATTTCCTATTTTATTTATATATCACTAAATAAATATAAGAGAGGAGAATGGGTATGTTGCTGAAGTTGCATCAAAACTCTGCCAAATCAAGCAAATGCATTGTACAGTCCACATTTTACAGCTTTCTATTAGAGAAGAAGTTCTGAGGTTGAAGGAACCTCATGGTTACAAATCTCATTGGTAAATTTAGGCAAGCAGCAATAGCAGCAAGAATTCCCAAAATTGGTGTCATTCTTAGGAGGTGAGCAGGAAAAGGAGCAATCAAGCAACGCGATGGGGAAATACATATGTAATGATAAAGAGGTTGTTAGAATTAAGAAATTTTTTAGATGTAGATACCCCTAATACTTTACTAACAGAAAGACTGTGAAATGATGTTGCAGAATTAGAAACTCTTCTTTCTACACCGTATATAGCCACAAAAAAGCTACGATATGAAGAATTAACAAGAGGCTTGTTTCTGCGAGAATGGAAGAACGTGATGTTTGTTCTTTCTAAAATGAGAGATCTTGTTGCAGAAGGAATAATTTCCTCAATGAAGAAAAGAGAAACTAGTTTGCTAGACAATGAGATCTTGCTGGGTTCAATATATGTAGGTTCCAAACACCGAATTTTGTTGGATGACAAACACATTAAAAAGGCCATCTATGAACTTTCACTAAGAATGAAATTCACAGACCAGTTGAAGTATTCATATCAGGACAGTCATACTGCAGACATCGCAACTGAGTCTCTATCATCCTCTTCTAATGATGAATTAGATTTTGAGAAATAGTTGGACAATATTGAAAAGGCTAAGGCAAAGTGAATGAAAATAAAGAATCAAGAGCATTTAGATATAAAACTGAAAAAATACAAACAAGATTTCTCAACAGCCCTTGAAGAAATACAGAAATATGATCACTCTTACAAAACACCTCTTTTAGAACTTGTAAAAATCTATCTTGAAAGGTTAAAAGAAGTAGCCCTAACAGTAACAGCTCTTTTTCCCACTCAGGTTAATGTGGAAAGACTATTCTCAGCTCTGAAATTTATAAAACTGGATCTATGGTCCTCTCTGAAAGAAGATGTTGCTGAAGCTTACTGATATTTTTCCCCCATCTCATGCTAATTAAATAATCTGCCTGCCATCATTTTTTTTTCTGTAGCATCTATTACTTCTTTTATATTAAAAAAAATAATAATAATAAGCTGCAATGCATGTGTATATGTTTACATATATATGAGGAAGTCGAAGTCTTTAAAATTCCAGGAGTCTATCATTTTTTTCCTACCAACTCAAGAGCCCTCCTCAGGACAAAAACTAGTCTTGACACTCTTGAGTAGAGTACATAAAGAAATGTCTGTATCACAGGCACCACTGAAGTCATCACCATTCCCTGTCCTGAAAAAGGTTATAATTGATAACCAAAGGCCCAAAGAAATCGGAAAGCAAAGTCACTGCATGGATCAGAGGTTAACGGTAGTGCATTTCATACATGGAGGCAGAAGACAGAATGATGAAATTACATGAGTGCACTTTTTTTTTTTTTTAATAATAAGTAGCAGCTAAGTTTTATTTCTTTCAATATGCTTTAATTCTGATGAGCGGTGCAGTGCCAGAAAGAAATCTTTTTTTTTTTTTTTTTACTTACATTCCCTTTATAATATTGCGAATAAGTAACATATTTAAGCTTAAAATTAAGATCTTCAGAAGCACTGAAAAATATCTCTGCAAATGACATGTGATTAAAAATTCGACTTCTTTTAACGGTGTATTTTCATAAAAAACTTACATGTATGGATTACTTGCTTAAGAGTTCCAGAAAAACTGTTTCTTCAGTAATAGACCACATAAAAAAATAACACTTGGTATGAAACACATAAATACATTAAAATAAAGCACATATTATAATCAAATTGCATTTATGACAATAGATGATAAAAGTTTATATATTCTATACAATTATATGGGAAAATGTTCAAAATTTGAAGAAATATTTAAAAATAAAATTTAAAAAAAATTATACTTTAAGTCAGAGAATTACATTCTTAAAATAAATAATAATAAGGATACACCTTTGTAACTGGGGTAGTATCATAAATAGGCTGCTCAGGTTCTTTAGACAAAACCACTGTAAAATAAACATGACTAGATGAACACAGAAAAATGTAACAATAGAAGCAGAAATGTTATTGCCATAAATAATGCTAATTTAAATGCAGTTTAACAAGCACTGAAAATATCTAATATTCTCCAATGTGAGAACATATAAAATACAATATTCTTGATGAGATTTTCTACTCACTCACGCAACTAGAAAAATTTATTATGGATATTTTCACTACTTTAGTCACCAATGGAAAAAAAGAAAAGGTAAAAGATCAGATTTCAATCAAATTTATAATTTAATACAAGCTGGTGGATATTTTACAATTCACAGCTGCATAATATGTCTGCAAAGCGCTCACATAAAACCTATTTAAAAAAACTCCCAAACAGTTATGATAGTATGGTAATACAGTTTAATATGCAGAATATAACACTGCATAACAGTGTCTCATAACTACTGTTATTATTATGAGATAACTATAAAGATTATGGGACAGTCTGGCACATTTTTAAAAAAATCCCCAAATCGTTGTATTTAGATGGTTTCAGTTTTCAATGAAAGATGTAAACATGTACAGAAAACTGATTAAAAAAAAAGTTGAAAAGAAATAAAAAAGGATTTTATTTTAAAACAAATTAATATGTCAATTATGAGATCAACCATATTAATAAGACTGTTTCTTCTTTTATATTTTTCTTTGTACAGGCTCAAAGTGCTGTTTACTCTGTTGTCAGTCATATTAAGAACTTGGAATGTGACCTATCAAATAATTAAAAACAGCAGCAACAAAAAAGAAAATGTTATATCTCTATGAAGTTAAGAAACATTTGAATTTGAAATGAGCAATATATGATAGAAAAACAAATATCTAACTAAACAAAATAAAAAGGAAAAAAGAAGTTTAAATTCAAAATGCTATGTATATCTCTACATATAATAAAAGAAAGAGTTTGCCTCTGTGTGTGTGTCTTTTGTCCGTGCTGCGCGTAAGCTAATAGACCCAGAGCTACGAAATTTGGTGCATATGTGCATCTAGACAAGAGCCAGTGCACCTCAAAGCAATTTTTTTTTTTTAAATTTGAATTAGATTATTTTTTGATTTTGTTTTCAGACGAAATCGCATCATTTTGAGACATAATGGGTTATAGGAAAGTGAGATATTACTCTATACATTTCATTTTCACATCATCGTGAAATGCAGGCATTTAGCTATTTTACGAACTTAAAATAAATTTCGTATTTCAATAAATCGATAAAATAAGAATTTATTTAGCAAAGTGAGCTTAACAACTTTGCAACGTAATTTTTTTTTAAAAGTTTATTTTAAAAAATGTAGTGTTTATTTTCCTATCATTTTTGAACACAAACTTTAATCCTTCCGACTCCTTTTACAAAAAGAATTTTGGAAAAATAATAATATTTTGTACTTTTTTAAAATTTGTTAAATGAAGCTTCCGAATACACTTCTCATATATTTTAAAATATGGTTTTGGCAACAATTTTTCATTCTTATTATTGTTGATAGATTTTTGATGAAATCGCATCATTTTGAATAGTTTCATTCTTTTAGAAATGTGCATTTCATCGTATTTCTTATGTTTCTTTTTGCAAAGGTAAATTGTTTAATTAATTTATTAGGATAATTAATATTTATATTAAGGGATATTGCTTATTTCATTGTAATTTTTTATATTATGTTTTAATTATATATAATTCTGATTATAAAAAAGTTTTCCATGATTTTTTTAGGAAATAAAGCTCTTAATCAGTTTATACCATTTGAGTTCTTAAGATTTTGCAAAGGAAACTTGGTTAATTTATTTATTAGGATAAGTAATATTTGCATTAAGAGATACTGCTTATTTCATTGTCATTTTTTATATATATAATACTTTTTTTTTTTTTTTTTTGATAAAGTTGTTCTGCAGAGTAAAACTGTGCAGTTTTATGTCATTTTTTGCTTATTTCACTGTTTGTAAGATATTGAAAAGTTTTGCATGATTTTTTTTCAACGGAAAGTTGTTAATTTTTTTTATTAGGATAATTAATATTTGTATTAAGGGATATTGTTTATTTCATTGTAATTTTTTTCTCTTGAAAATATAAGATAAAATATGTCTAACAAGTTAAATGGCTGCGATATGACTGCTGACACATTTTCTCAGAAGATTACCTAAAGTATCATAACATTTCAAAATTTCAGAAAAAGAATCACTCAAACTATCAAGTAAGAAAATGTTTAAAAAATTTTGACTCATCAGAAATGGCATGGAGTTATTTATATTATTGTAGAATTTTTATACAATGTTTTATGTAGTTATGGTGGTGGTTAAGAAGGGGGATATAAATTCTGTTTTAACAAATGTTTAATACACATCTCATGCAATCAGTGTGCTAAAAATTCAAGATGTATATATTTTTCTGGTATTACATCAGGGCCGTATGCATACTTGCCCATCTACGACACTAAAAAATCGGAAGAATTTTTTTAGAAATCGGGAGATTTCTACGACGATTAATTTAAACGATTTATTTTCAATGGCAAAAAGATTTTTAAATGACAAGAATATATTTTTTTAATAATGAATTAACTTCAAATCATTACTAATTAGTATCTGAAAGTTCAATTATTAATTCTTACATACAAACAGTACATTCAGCATTAAAAAACTTTTGCTCCTTTGTCGCCATAGTTTTTTTTCAATGGAACTCTTGTTGGCCTTCTGTTTTTGTGTATAAATGTGTTTGAGAACATCGGCCCTTCCACCGCACGAAATCGAAAAATCACAATGACAAACGGTGCACATCATAAATGCATTACATTTCCTTGAGGAAATATTAGAAGAAAATCATCTGTGTACAATTTTTTAAAAGTATCTGAGTATTTGACCTTTTTCGCAGACATAACTAATACGGAATATTCTAGTTTTTTAAACTATTTCTCGAAACCATGTATGTTCACACAGGTTAACGACAAGATGAACGAAATAAATAACAACCTCGAACTGGTTTTGTGCTCATTGGCTAATATGTGCCAGATGACAACCAGTGCCACTCGATGCTCATTGGAGAAATGGAATATGAAGTTTTCGGACATGTATTCTCACTCATAAAGCAGAAACGCGCCATAATTTCTCACTGATGAAACTACTTTGGTTTTTTATGTAGTCTAGAGAAAAACTGAGTGTTTTCAATAAATCACTTTTTTGGGGGGATGCAAATAACGAAGTATTAAGCCAAGCTACATAAAAATCGTGAGAAATTTTAAGAATAAGAGAAAGTCAGGAGAAATATATTGTAAATCGGGTTGGCGAGAGAACAGTCAGAAATCGGGAGTCTCCTGCCTAAATCAGGAGAGTTGGCAACTCTGCTTATGCAAGGGAGGGTTTTATTCTTAACAAAGAAAAAATAGTAGGAAGAACTTACGGGGCCATCGGTCCCAGGTGTGTCTTTTAGGCATTTTTCCGGTACGTTTAAAAGCCAGACGAAGGCTGGCCGCATAGCGGCTAGTTACATATATATCAATTATATTTGTAATTTTTTAATATACAGACAAATTTAAACACCACAAAACTTTTTCTTAATTATTTATCTTTATTGGTATATTTATGTCTTTATAGGTAAAAATATATTTACGAGTGCCCGTGGCAATAATCAGCAATTTTTGGCAGTACATTGACATCGAGTTTGTGCAATTCTTTGACTTGTTATTTAGCTTTGTGTAGCGGTGATTTTTGCACTAAAAATTGCCGTTATATAAATCCAAAATAATAAGTCAAAGAATCGCACAAACTCGGTATCCATGTGTACATCGACCTGTTTTCACTTAAAAAAGCATCAGAAAATTACACAAATTAGGCATTTCAAAGTCACTCCTTTGTCTTTGTCCATGTACACATCAATCTATATTCACTTAAAAAGTCAAAGCAGCAGCCAACAAAAAATATGCAATCTCAATAAACTACATTTTAAATCAAACAATAAAATAAAATAAAAAAGGAAATTCATCTTAACACTACACAAAGGAAATATCCACTTACCTTATTCAGAAATTTCCGGTTCTTCAGTCAAACAAAATTCCTTAACAGCATCCAAAAACTTCCTAAAATTATTTGAACTGGAATCTGCATACTAGCGTTGCCACATAAATTCACAAAAATAAGAGTAAAAAATATCCTCCATCATTCGACCATACATGTTTCCTTCCTACAAACAGGACACTTATAACGGCTACTAAGTAAACCTTCATTTACACACCAGTCAATTAATGCTTTTTTTCCCTTTCGTTCCAAATCATGCAGAAACTTAAAATTAATCTTACCACATTCAGCCATTTTACAGTGTAAACCATGAAATAACAATGTACTTCTTATCCAAAATCTGACATACAAACAAGCCTTTCCAAATCTTTTCCTATCATTCAAATTCAATACAATCATACAACCAATTACATCATAATAGGGTTTCCATAGTATTCAACTGCTCAGGTTACCATAAATGAAACAATAACTTAGCGATAATCCAAGGGACACTCTTAAATCTACTCTAACCTTTATTTTACTTTTAATATTGCATCTAACTGCGGTACTTTATAATGCCTATAATTTCCGATATGTAAAACAAATAATTTTTTTGAGCATTTGCAACATTGTTACAGCCAGGAATGGAACAACTTGAGTATAGAACCCCATTGGCGATTTTTTCGCTTGGCGACCAAAAAATGTTGCCAAATCATGGAAAAGCAGTTAAAATTTTTAAAATACAATTTAGAATGCACATTTTAACCAGAAAAAATTTAAATTACAAATTTAGAATATATGTTTAAAAAATAAAACTGAAAATACACTACCCGACATTGAAAATGCAACACCAAGAAGGAGTGGCGTGAAAATTAAACAAATTCCAGGGTAGATGCATGTCACCAAGTTTTGCAAATGATGTGAAATGCACAGCTCTCCAGTGCACGTTGAAAAAGATACAAGGAAAAGAACCTACAGAATGTCAAATTTTTGTGCCATTATTTGTGCTATGGAAACCATTGTAGAAATTTGTTCTTGTCTCAGAGGATACATTAATCACAAAGAATGGGAGGCCACGTCAACGGAGGCGGTTCCAGCAGAAAGACGATTTTATGAGGGGCATGGTGATCGGACTGAGAAGGGCAGGTTGATCCATACAGCAAATCTCAGCTGATACACACTTGGTCGCATCCGCAGTACACTGGCTGTAGTGATGATGGTTGGAACGAAGAAATGTGGCAAGTTTGAGGGGCCTGGTGCAGCCAGAGTGACATCAGCACAGGTGAATTGACGCATCCACTGACAAGCGGTGGCGCACCCGCAAACCATTTCTACCTCCATTCTGCAGCATGTTCATGACACCCTGAATGTTCCCATATTGACCAGAACCATTTATCATTGATTGGTGGCTAGTGGCCTCACTCGAGATGTCCATTAAGATGTCACTCAAGATGTCTGTAAGACTACCTTTGAGCCCACATCATAGACGTCTACATCTGCAATGGTGCCATGTTCGAGCGATGTGGGCGACGGAATGGCACAGGGTCATGTTCTCAGATGAGTCAGGCTTCTGTTTCTCCATTAACAGTCGTGGAGGCAGGTCCAATCTGGGAACAATTGTGGAATGCCCCACCACTCGATAATGCGGCATCATGGTTTGGGGCACAATTGCATATGATTCCAAGTCACCTCTAGTTCGTATTTGGGGCAGTATGACATCAGCATGCTCAACGATACGTGGATGACGTGCTGTGGTTGGTGACACACCCCTAGCTTCAGGAAATAGCCATTACCTTTTACAAGAGGAATAATGCCCGACCACACACTGCCCACATCAGCCAACATACTCTGCAAGGTGTACAGGTGCTTCCCTGACCACCATTCTCTCCTGATCTCTCACCAATCAAACACATTTGAGCTGTGACTGGATGCTATTTGCAGACCCTACCATTTCCATGTTCAGAAGATGAACTATGGCAAATGTTTGACAGGGAATGTACAGCCATTCCTCAAGATACCATCGTCATCTCATTGACTCTACCTACACACACTGCTTTATGTATTGCCGTCCAAGCTGGTCCTACAACCTACTGAGGCAACGCTGTTCTCGCTCTGTATTATGCATATCATTTCAAAATAAAGATCACTTATTGTTCGTTACTTTCTCTCTCTGTTTGCAAGTTTCATAACTTCCTGGCCACTCCTTGGTGTTGCATTTTCAGTGTCGGTAGTGTACAAAGTAGGTGGAGGCATATTTGAAGCAGTAATATGGAATAATATGGAGTACATTTAACCATGGTAAAGCAGTTAAAATTGAAAATACGAGAACACATGCTTTAATTAGAAAAATTTTAAATACGAATTTAGAATATATGTTTAAACAGTAAAACTGAAAATACATAAATACATGGAGGCATATTTAAACAGTCATATTGAAAATACAAGTTTTAAGCTGAAAAATTGAAAAAAGGAATTCAGAAGACCTGTTTAAATTAAAAATAAAGAAAAGAAATGCTGGAAATTAAGAAAAGTTTACAAAATTATGATAAATTTACAAAGAAATCCTATACTCTGCCCAATTTACATCCCTTACAATTTCTAGAAACTTGTTAAATGCATCAATATTTTGCTCTTTGCAAAATTTAGTGAAAATATAAAAAGCCAAATAAAATTTTTAATTTGTTTGCTGATTATGTGTTGGCAAGGAGCTTCTTACATGACACCATGTACATTCTATTGTGTTTGTATGGCATCCTGTTTCTTAATCAACAAAATGCAAACTATGATTTACTTTTAAATGCTCCAAACTCTCCCTATTTAAACAGTGATAGCTTTTCCAACTATCAGAATAAATTGTGGTTCCCGGTTTAATCCACTCTTTAATAACGCCCAATAATGTTCTCTCACTTCTATCGTGAACAGCTACCAAAAACAGCTTGCCAGATTGTCTCAACCTCTCCAGAAACCCACTGCCCCTCAACTGCATGCCCCTTATTATATATCTGCTTTCCAAATTTACTTTCATCTACTTCTACTATCTTCCCAATATCACCTATTTTTTCCAATGACAGTTCTATATAATCTAAAATAGTTTTGCTTATAAATTGCCTCCAGTCCACTAATGTATTAGAAGTTAAAGGAACGATCTATTCGCTACACCAGGCTTTTAACGCCATCCTTCCAATTGAAAACTGAAACATTAAATTCCCCATTAACACTCCCACAGAGTCTCAGTCCATGCAGAAGCAACTTATTGTTCCACTCCAGTGAAGTAAATGGCACTTTCCAGTTTAAAACATGTGGGAATGCAGCAGGGTTGCCGAAATGGAGTATTCTAGAATTTGCTGGGTTACCACACACAGAACTGATCAAAAAGTGCACCAAGCCAGAAAATCACCATTGGGATCCTATACTCAGGCTGTATCCCAGGAATAATGTCGCAAATGCTTATTATTCCAGTAAAAGTCACTTTTTGCTTTATATATTTCCTACTCTTTTTAGAGAAACTGTTAGACTTTTACTTAAGACATGACCAAAGAATTTTGATCAAAAAATATTCTTGTGTCTTCATGTAACTTTTTACAGCAGTGAAAACATTTTAAATTCTTAATTACAGCAAACTGTTGTTTATTTTCTGATAACTATTATTTTCATGCTAACTTAGTGAAACAAGTTTGCATATTTTGGATCACACACCCTCCTACAAAACATTTTCCAGTTTAGCAAAAATTGTAGTCACTCATGTGAAACTCATTCATGGTAAACCGATTCATACATTTTCAAATAAGTTAGTAAAGGATAAATAATGAATAAGTTAGTTGAAGGATCAGACTTACAGATATACACTCACGTTTGTGAAAATTGCAACACCAAGAAGGAATTGTCATAATTGAATGCAATTTAATACACAGTTGAGTGGTAGTGGTACAAATAAATGATTAAATGTTCAAAGCAAACAAACAAGAACAAGAGATCAGAATCAGTATTTTGTGTGGCCACCACGCGCCGCAATAAGTGCTGCTACACGACGTGGCATGGAGTCAAACAAAGTTTGAATGTCTGACTGAGGAAGAGCATTCCATATCGTTTGTACGCGTACCCAAAGTTCGTCTGCAGACGCAACAGGACGAGGATCACGAGCAAGACGCCGACCAATGACATCCCACACATGTTCAATTGGCGACATATCCGGGGAACACGCAGGCCAAGGAAGAAGCTGTACCTGCTGCGCTGCAAAGAAGGATTTAACAATCCGAGCAGTATGAGGGCGGGCATTGTCCTGTTGAAATACAGCGCCTGGCAAGCTTTGAAGGAAGGGAACAGCTTCGGGCTGTAGAACTTCACGGATATACCGGTTGCTGTTCAGATTGCCCACAATTCGTAGCAATTGAGATCGTCTATGATATGCTATGGCGCCCCAGACCATAACTCCGGGTGTTCGTCCACTGTGGCGTTCGATAATGCACTCCGGAAGGTGGCGTTCACCGGCATAGCGTCTGACACGAATGCGGCCATCATGGTACCACAAATTAAAGCGGGATTCGTCAGAAAACACGACATGCTGCCAATCAGCACGCCAGTCTCTATGCTGATTGGCCCATTGTAGCCGCAGGCGGCGATGGTCGTGCGTTAGGGGGATCCTGTATAAAGGAGTCCGTGCGCGCAGTCCACACTGCAGCAGACGTCTACGAATTGATGAAGCACACAATGAAACACCTGTAGCTATTGACCACAGTGCTGCCAATTGTCTAGAGGAAGCTGTACGGTCCGTCCGCGCCATGCGGACCAGGTGTCTATCATCGCGAGCTGACGTCACATTTCGGGGTCCACTCCCGGATTTCCGAGTTGTCCGACACTCGTCCGTCCACTGCTTCCAAACGCGCATCACTGTGCTGCTGTTACGCTGCACACGAGAGGCTACTGCACGATACGACAATCCAGCTTCACGAAGGCCGATGATTCTCCCTCGTTCAAACTCTGTAAGTTGTTCAAATCTCGCTCTCTTTCGTCGACGAGGCATAAGTACAGATTGAGTTAACGTTTACCACTAGCAGATAACCACCGATAACCATACACGCCTCGCTACAGCCATCTATTTATTCGGATCCATCAACCGTTCAGAGGGCGCTGCTCAGCATACGCATGCGCTACGGATTTGCAATTCTAATCATTTGCATATCATGCGCTACTTTGCATTTCCTGAAAATTTCAGCTCACTCGCATAAGTCCTTCATGGTGTTGCAATTTTCACAAACGTGAGTGTACATATGTACCTTGGAAAACTGAGAGCCCTTTCTTAAATTCCACTTCCCATTGTGCTGAAAGGCTCAGATAATCCAACACTGTCATTTGCGTAAATCTGTTATATTTCTTCTTTCAACTAATTCCATATTGCGGTTGGAATGCGCTTTAGCCCACTGCTTGGCGGCGATTGTTTTTGAATGAGCAATAAACGCGCCAACATGGGTAACTCCGTATATCCGCCAACATGGCTGACTGGGTATTTTGAAGCTACGGAAACATGTAGTTTTCGCGCATGCGTATTTATAAAGAACATTTCCTATTTTATAAAGAACGGTTTTATTGGTAATGTGAGATGACGTAGCGGTTTATTCGAAATTCTTACGTGTTAATTTGAGTAGTTATTTCAGTTCTCGTTTTATTCTTTGAATGCGGTGTTTTTCTATTGACTGTTTGTTATTTTCGTACGTATATTTCGCTAAATACCAAGTCGCTATGGATTTAGCTGTGATGCTGAGAGAGGTGAGTGAATGTACATGTACATTTATTACTTTATTGGAAGTGCAAG
>KK120198.1:528623-577678 GCA_000611955.2 Stegodyphus mimosarum
TTTTGCATATTATTTTATTATCTTTTTGTGGCAACAGTTTCCATACTAATTTATGCTTTAGAATTCTATGTTTTGTTTACAATAGGTTTTCACGGAGCGTGTCGGGAAGGTTGCAATTAATTGCAAAGACGTTTCGCAGAAACGCGCCGAATTGGCGATTTTCAAAACATCGCCAAGCAGTGGGCTAAAGCGCATTTTAACCCCATATTGCTTTTGCACTT
This sequence comes from Stegodyphus mimosarum, assembly GCA_000611955.2. Taxonomy (NCBI): domain Eukaryota; kingdom Metazoa; phylum Arthropoda; class Arachnida; order Araneae; family Eresidae; genus Stegodyphus; species Stegodyphus mimosarum. The sequence goes on from KK120198.1 coordinate 528,845, forward strand.
TGGGTCCTCATACAAACTTGAAATGAACCCTTTGTTCATATACTATACTATCACAAACCTTTTACCGTTACCTTGCAACCTAATCAGATACGTAAAATTCACGCATAAAGCATCAATCATATTATACTCACGGTGAAAATGCGCTTTAGCCCACTGCTTGGCGATGTTTTGAAAATCGCCAATTTGGCGCGTTTCTGCGAAACGTCTTTGCAATTGCAACCTTCCCGACACGCCCCGCGAAAACCTATTGTAAACAAAACATAGAATTCTAAAGCATAAATTAGTATGGAAACTGTTGCCACAAAAAGATAATAAAGTAATATGCAAAACGAACATTATGATCATTAAAATATTTGTCAGTTAGGTTTAAATTAATTATTTACATTTTATGTTGTAATACTTACACATTTTATGCCGTTACATAACCTTCCCGACACGCTCCGCGAAAACATAACCAAAATGGCATCGAAGAAAGAAAGAATTTTTTTTAAAAAGGCATTAAAATTACAAACGATACCATGTACACACCGTTCCGTTTTAACTTAAAAAAAACATCTGCGAATTGCACAATGTAGGCAACGTACACAAATGAACAAAATAAGCTAAAATAACGAAAATAAATTACAAGAAAATGCCATGTGCACAGCGTTCCGTTTTAACTTAAAAAAAATCAGCGAATTGCACAATGTAGGCAATGTTTCCGTAGCTTCAAAATACCCAGTCAGCCATGTTGGCAGATATACGGAGTTACCCATGTTGGCGCGTTTATTCCTCATTCAAAAACAATCGCCGCCAAGCAGTGGGCTAAAGCGCATTCCAACCATACTCACATTATCAATAAGAAATAGGGTAAAATGATTTTTAAAAGTCCAGTTACACAGTGTAAATGCCCTGAATCTTGAAGAACACATGGCTGATCTTCGGAATATGGAAACAGGTAATTTAACAAGTTTTCATAAGTTGGCAACACTCACTCATAATCTGCAATCTAGCCTTATTGGAACTGACAATGGGAAGACATGTAGTTTAATACATTTTTATTATTAATAGTCTATGTTACATGACTTTGTTTAAGAATTCTTACATAACTTAAAGAGAGTTTTACCAGTGTTCTCATCAAATTTTACATTATACATCGAAATCAGGATAATGACTAAAATCATGAAATAAGTAAATGATAATCAGTGCTTAACATCATATGTAGTGTAACCAGTACTTTAAGATAGTCAAAGATGGACAGAAGTCAACCAATGATGAATCAAAGCAGATCTCAGCATCAAATGATGATATTCACACAACCCAAGCTTGTAAAGTTTTATGCTTAAATTGACTGCTTAAAATTATTTCTCATGATTGCAACATTTTTATAGCATTGTGCCATCCTATTCTGACCAAAAAATTATAATTGTATGGAACAAATAAGCTGTCTTAGTATTTGGCTTTAGTGTAGAATTGGGCGCCCCTTCGATTAGCGACAAATTTTGTTCAGTTTTGGAAAAAAAAACCCATTTCTGGTTACTATGATAGTTTTAACTTTGTTTTAGCTTTCTGATTTTTTTATTTTTATTATTATTATTATTTAAATAAAAATAAATCGATGTGTACATGGACAAAGTTAAGGCAGTGCGCAATGCAGTTCTAGGATTTTTTTTTTTAAGTGAAAATAGATCGATGTGTACATGGATACCGAGTTTGTGCAATTCTTTGACCTCTTATTTTGGTTTTGCGTAGCGGCCATCTTGAAATTGTACCTTCCGGCACCCATCTTGGCATCAAAAAAGAATCGAAAAAAAAAAAAAACAAGAGGCACCCAATTTACCCAATAAACTTTTACCGTATTTTATCCATTCATTTTTTTCAGTTTACTATCTAAACTTAATTTCAAACATTTTATATTCTGCTTTACCATCATGAAAAAAAGAACTTTCAAATTCCATAAATCGAGATAGTAACTTACATGGTTCATAACCATATTCCTTTAAATAATTCTCCTGGTCTGTAACACCATGTTCTGCCTCAAGGATAAGTTCTTCAAAGTCAAGAAAAAAGGACTTTAAAATAGAATTTTTTTGCTTAATATCTTTTTTCAGTTTATCCGCTTCTTCCTAAAAGATACACAAAATATAAAATAATAAGTAAATAAAAGATACTCAAAATGTAGATTCAAACCCTACATTACAAAAAGTATTAATATTTAACGCATTGGTAATTTTTATCCAATTACATGAAAATAATAAAACTTTCAATACTAAATGTTTACTTATTTTTTAAAAATCATCAATATTTTCAGCAATGATAACAAATATTAAATAATCTGCTAAGTATATCACTGTTGTCTATTAGTTCATAATCTTCCACTCAAGAAAAATAGTAATATGAATATAAAACAAAAAAAATCTATTTCTCTTATTAAATTTCCAGTACTTCTTCATTTGCTTTAATATTAGATCTCCCCATTAATAAAATACGTGGTAAAGTTCTGGTGCACACAGCTGTAAAATTTTTAAATATTTCCCAAGTATAAAATTTGGGAAGATTTAATATTAAGAAGCGACATTCATGAATTACCAAGACAAAGACTATATTTCAATTTAAAGTTAATACGCTAAGGACTAAGAAACATGATATATGACCTTTAATTGATGTATTTTATCTCTCATGTCAGCAATTTTAGCAGCAGCAACATTCTCATCCGGAATTTCAAGCAAAGTCTTGTTAGCCTCCTCAACCCCTTTGTTTATTTCTTTAACACATTCCTTGAGATTTTTAAAGAAAGTTTTAGATGCCTTTAGATCCATTTTGTCTACGTGATACACTTTGGCATCAAATATCCCTTTTAAAAGAGCGCTCAAAATTAAAGTTCCTGCGTTGCCAAATCTGAAAAAATAAATAGAACCTAAAAGGAAGAAGCACTTGAGATAATTTTACGAAGATTTAAATATTTTTCTGATGAAGCTATTTTACGCGCATTTTATTCTTTCTATAGTATTATTAGCGGACATTAATATCCCCCATTCCATAGTACAGTTTTCATGCTTTTCATTGTCGCAGTGTTTATTTTTCCTTTGGTCACGTCTTATTACAGCAGAAAAATGTCTTTTAACTGGTAGTGTGTTCCTGGATTTCTGGAAATACTCATTTTATAATGTTGTAACAAAATACTTCAAAAATCATACTAACTTTTGCTCATTTCAGAAAAATCCTATGAAACCTGGCAGTGCATTCTAACGTGCTAACAGGTGTCTCTTTCAGAAGCTAAACGGTGTAAGAGCCTAAACATGCTGCTTAATTACTGAAATGGGGCCCAACCTCTATAGAAATTAACTGTCAGATTTCTAAATATTCACATGGTCTGAATAATGCTAAATTTCAAAAGTAAAATACGCTATGAAACGCTAAATTTCAAAATTAGTTCACTACTGTGACATTTGATAACACTTGACAGAGTGCGAAGGAATAAAAAATCTGAGCGAACTGGTAAAAAAAAAAAAAAAAAAACCATAAGTACAGTTCAGGAGCGCATAGTTCTATTGAAGATAGCCCATAAAGTTTAAACGTTTAAGAAGTGTACATTTTATAAAAACACAGTTGTACGGAAAGAATAAGCTTAAAAAGTAAATGGTAAGTAAACTTAAGGAAGCAGTTATTCTCAAAAGAGTACGTGGTCATCTGGAAGCAAATTATATACTGATTCCCCAACAGTTTGGATTTCGGAAATTGTTGTCTTCATCCCATCAACTTTATCATGTTGTGGAACACATCTCTGAAGGAATTCATTACAGAAGTATACTGGTGGTTTATTCCTGGACATAGTCAAAGCTTTTGACTGTGTCTGGATAGAGGCACTAATATACAAAATCCACAATCTGGGCTTTCCAGATTACATTACACACATAATTAAATCCTACCTAACCGGTAGACAGTTTGTCGTTCACCTTTCTTACTCCACTAAACGTCTGGTTTCAGCTGGCGTCTACCAGGGATCACTCCTAGGATCATCCTCACTTATGTGAATGAAATACTCACCACACCCAACACTACACTAGCAATTTATGCTGGCGACACAGCGATCCTTCCTCAAAATGCATTTCTTAGTTTCAGTCATACATCTTCAAAATCACTAGAGGCCTCACCACTGAAATGGAAAATTCAGTTTCCGTAGTCTTCATAAGAAAAGTTGAACAAAACCTGCAGTTTTATGCAACCTCACTGCCCTGGGCTAAGGAAGTCACTTATCTTGGGGTGATCCTCACAAATTTTCTCACATGGTCCCCACATATACACTCTGTTATTCAGAAGTTTCGGGTTCGTAAAGCTAAACTCAACCCCTTAATTGCCCCAAAGAGTATTCTATTTATAGATAATAAGTTACTCATTTATAAATCCATTCTACGTCCCATGCTCTGTTACGCTTGCCCAGTCTGGGCATATTCATGTAAAACTCTACGTAAACAACTGCAAACTGCCGAGAATATTGTTCTGCGGCAAATTACAAACGCACCATACAATATTAGAAACAATGCAATTCATGCGGAACTAGGCATAATTCCACTGAGAAGCTTTTCTATACAACCACCTGGTCAGACAGTTTCACATTAACTAACACTATAAGTAACTCTAAACTCAGAATTTAAAATTGCGATTATAAGAACGATACTAATAAAAAACGGCCAATGTCCATTCTAAATCCAAATGTAATAATGGAAGTCTGATTTTTATACTTACTTTGCCATGTTATTCGTTATTCTTTTGGTTTTATTTACGTATATTTATATCTTGTGTATATTGTATGCATTTGTTCACCCAGTTGTGACCTATTAATTCAAGATTCAAGATTCACTGAGACAGCTTTGAGGCTTGAATTTATTGTACGTGAATCTCTTTAAAATTTAAATTAAAAAAAAACTTACTGTATCTCAAATTAGTTACTTTCTAAAATATTTCGAAACTTTCAACTATGTTCGATTTAGGCTAAGGCTACTATAAAGGTATCTCTAGTAGCTCTAATTTGGGTTAAGACGTCAGCCTAGGCGCCCAGATGTATCCAACACCATTCACAAGAAGGCCTGAACAGAAAATGTTTTAAAATCCAAATTTGGCATCATTTGTCAGCTCTTTCTGTTTAACGCGTAGTATGACATTTTCTTTTTACGTCATTAATTGTGGGGTGAACTTTTTTCGCGTGGTAAATGCTGTTGAATTTATTTGGAACTCGTATTCTCTCCTAATATAATTATTATATAATTTGAGGTATAGTATATAATGCAATTTATGTAATTTTGCTTTCAAAAAAATAGAAAGTAGCTGATATGGGATATACTATTTCAACATATTGCTTTACTTTGTCAAGGCCAATATAGACGCGTTTCTTTTCATCATTAGTCATGAAGTCATTACATGGAGGAAAGTGTTTTAAAATTGTAGACAATCGAAATATGGATCATTTTATGAGTAGTTTAACGTGTAATGAATTGGGACGTTCGCAGGCTTTCATGTAATTTAAACTGGCGATTTAATTATGACCTGGATTTTGTCAAAATATAATTATGTAATTTAAGGTACGGTTTGTAGTTTATTATATTGAATTTAGCTATCTAGAAAATCGAAAGTACCTGTTATACAATATACTAGTTGAACATATTGGATTTCTTCGTGAAGGCTATTGAGGCGTGTTTCATTTAGTAATTAGTTTTCGGTTATGAAACCATATACTTTGAAAATAATATGAAAACTTTTTTTTTTTTTTTTAAGTAAATGAATTAGTTACAGATTCCAGGAAAAGCTCTTTTAGCTCCATTGTGTGTTTCAATACAAAATTTAATTTCAGATGTCTTCGTAGTTAATGTTATTTCAAAGATTCATAAGTTGGACCTATGAAATTTTTTCCGATTTCATAATTAGAAATTGTGTCCTGTAAATGTAACAACATTAATATTCTTAAAAAATATGGTTAAATTAAAAAAGGAATGTTCCTTGAGAGTTTGAATATTGTGTGTAGTCTGAGAAAATATACTGGCAGGTTTAACAGTATTAATAGTTTCATTTGTCTTGCATTATATGTAAAGTTGGAGGGATTGGAATACATTTTCAGCTGATATCCATCAAATTTTTAACCTTTTAGAAGTTTATGTGTGAGATAATATATAACAAGGGTTGTGTAAAAATATTCAAGGATATGTTTAAGAGAATATAAAGAAGAACAAACATTTTCTATTTAAAATATTAAATTGAACCATAGTTGTTTTTGTGTTTGCTCAAACAATTTGGATATTGCACTTTCTTTCTAGTTTATAAGTGAGTTGTATACCAATATGCTGAGTTTCAGAGAGGGAAGATTTTGGAACCTTTTGTGAGATGCTTCTGCCAACTAAGTTAATTTTATTTGGTATTAGGTATTGAACTTGGCAGAAACATCATCTGATAAAGCCAGCATTTGTAAATGTATTCATTGTATGTCAGAAAAAATGTCGAAGATTTTGATCAAAGAAAAAAAAAGTTACAAATGTAACTACTGAGTGCATAATGTGCTTTATGCATCAGCAGTCTCTTATTCAGGTGGATAATATTGTAGCAGCAATTTTGCACATTATACAAGCACATGAAGTTTCTTTCTTGTTGCAGTTTAAGTAAATTATGTACCAATGTTTTGAGTTTCAGAGGATACATTTTGGAACCTGGTTAGTGGATAGTTCTGCTACTAAAGTATTACCCTTATTTGTGTTAGTCATTATACTCGAGAGTAATCATCTGGTGTTATGCATATGCAAAAACATCATTAAAAATAAGATTTGTGGCCTTTATTTCATATATTGAATTTCATACAGCATGGAGTTTCTTTAATGTAAAATCAAATTTTAAGTTTCCCCCCCCCAGGTCTTTTACTTTGGCATTTGCTTTTACGGTAAAATCCTAGGAGAGCCCACATCCATGGTGACAAACTGAAAAAAATGCACCAAGGCACAACGAAATGGCGGCAAGTGAATACAGTGGGATGAGGTAAATGTGTAATGAAAATATGTATAAACATTATAGAAATTAATGAAATATATTTAAGATAAAAAATAGCACTTACAATGGCGACAAGGGAATATATCGGGATGCGTAATGAAAATATACGTAAACATTACAGAAATTAATCAAATATATTTAAAATAAAAAATCACAACATAATCATTCATACATCTTCCAAACCACATTTTAGTTACACGCAAAATATCATACATACTTAACTTAATTTTGGAAAACCACGAATTCTTTCTTATACTTCTACAAACATCATGCGCATTCACACCTTTTTTCCGACATCTCTATTCAAATCCATGCAAAACAACACTCTTCGTTCGTATAATCCCATTCGCTCATTACATTTAGGACATTCATAATTCGAAGCAATCAATCCTTCCTTCATACACCATTGAATAAATTCTTTATTACCTTTTGCATTCAGCAAAGTAAAAAATTCTAATGTATACTTGCTCACATAAGAAGCTATACTTCCAACTCGATGACCAACTACAAAATTCGAAATACCCACCGAATACGAAAATTCTAGAAATGTTAGGTTTGCCATCTCTACATATAATAAAACAAAGAGTCTGTGTGTGTGTGTCTGTCTTTCGAGTAAGCTAATAGACCCAGGGCCACGAAATTTGGTACATAGGTGTATCTACACGAGAGCCAGTGCACCTCGAAGCCATTTTTTCGAAATTCGAATTGGAATTTTTTTTATTTTATGTTTTGTGACCAAATCGCGTCATTTTGAGACATAATGGGCTACAGGAAAGCGAGATTTCACTCTATACATTTCATTTTTACATCGTCGTGAAGCGTAGACACTTAGCTATTTTACGAATTTAAAATAAATTTCGTATTTCAATAAATCGACTAAATACGAATTTATTTGGGAAGGTGAGCTTAACACCTTTTCAGCGGAATTTTTTTTAAAAATGGGCTGTTTATTTTCTTTTGATTTTTGGACACGTTGAACTTTAATCCTTTCGACTCCTTTTAAAAATTTCGGTTTGGCAACAATTTTTCATCGTATTTTTTATGTTACTGTTTTTAAGAGACTGAAAAGTTTAAGAAATTAAAAATTACAACGGTAAATTGTTTAATTACTTTCTTAGGATAATTAACATTTGTATCAAGGGATATTGCTTATTTCATTGTAGTATTATGTTTCAATTATATATAATTTTAATTATAAGAAAGTTTTGCATGATATTTTTTAATCTAAGTTCTTAATCTGTTTATACCATTTGAGTTTTTAATATTTTGCAAAGGGAAGTTGGTTAATTTATTTATTAGGATAATTAATATTTGTATAAAGGGATATTGCTTATTTCGTTGTATGCTTTTTATATGTAATGCATTTTTAACTGAATTTTTTTTCCCATTGTTGTTTGTTTCTTTTTCGATAAAATTGTTCTGCAGAGTAAAATTCTGTGCAGTTTTTAAATTTAATGTTCTCTTTAGGCATTATTCTGGTACACTTAAAAGCCAGATGAAGGCTGGCCGCGCAGCGGCTAGTATCTAATATATCGAAGTAGGGTTACCAAGATTGGTGCAATTATCACCAACCAAAATCATTCGTGCCAAGGGTGTGGGCTCTGCTAGGATCCAACCGCTTTTATTATAATCCTTGGCAAAAAATTATTGCTAAGATAACCAATATACACTTATTTGAACATACCTTAACATAAGGAAATAACAGTGTGAACTCGGAGCTTATGAATGTATGTGTGGTGACAGTATATTATAGTATTCATAGTCTGTAGAGAAAATATTTCAAGTAATAAATATGTACTTTGTTTCAGATTCTTTCCCTTGAAATGATTCTTGCAGGAAATGTTGCATTGGGAACATGATCACAAATGAGCAGTGTGCTAGTTCATAACTAATGATCAATGTGCTAGTTAGTGAATAAAGGGTGTAGTAATGTTCTTTTACATAAAACTTTTAAGAGCCAGAAAAAGTTTGATTTATTTGCATACTTTTAAATCCTGACAACAAGTAGGTGTCCACAGGATGTTCAATTCTTGGGAATTCTGAAGTTAGTACTTTTCATCCGTATTGGATGACATTTCATTTAACTTTAAGAATATTATCCTAGGTTCTGTGTTTTGGGATAAATACTGAAATGTGATAGACACAATGTAAGAACAGTAAATTAGTGAAGTGATTTAGTTGTTCCCAGGTTTCGATTATAAATTTTGGAATTGCATCCTTTAAAAGAGCAGCAGTTCTCAATTCCTTTCAATTGCACGCCTTTTAATAAAAGTTTTTAATATCGTTATAATATCTTCCTCTTTCAGAATTACGACTTCTTTCCTCACCTTGTAACACTATTCCCCCAGTATAACTTTCTGCTGTATTGCTTTAATACTGTAAAATTAGTAGATTATAATTAATAAATGAAAAATATGAAACAGATTGATTATTACATTATTTCAAATACATTAGTAACACATATTTGAAAACAAAATATAAAGTTATTAATATACCATAATTGTTTTGAATGTCAGTTTTTCTGAAATGATCTTGAAATGTACTTTTGTACTAACCACAATAAAATGTTAAATCAAGTAGTAAGTCACCCAGATGGTATAGTGGTTAGGGGAGTCTACTATGGTACCGAAGGGCCCGAGTTTCGAAACCCGGAGAAGACATGGATGTTTGTAAATGTATAGTGTCGGCGCGGCATGGCGGCACTCTAAATATACGGTGAGCCGAAAGTCCTCTCATGTGGATTGGTGGGAGAGGAGAGGGGTGGGAGACTCCTGGATTCCCCTCCCGGGTGCTCTCCCTCAAAATTGGGGGTGGAAAATAGAAGTCCAACCTCTCTTCAGAATAGGCTCTGGCAATCTTTCTTCTATGTAGTAATGGACACAACAACAACCAAGTAGATTAATATGTAACTGTTCATACTAAAACAAACATTTTAATTCATAGTAAACAAATTTAAAACAAAAATTGAGACTTTGAAAGATTCAATACATTGGTGCTCTCATCAACATATTAAGGAAAAAAAAACTATTTCTCATTCTCTGTCAATTCAGAAGTCATCAGACATGTTCTTGATTCTCTAAGAAGTGTACTGTTTGAGAAGAGAATGATGTTAATTTTTCAGATATGTTTTTCTCCAGATATATGTTGAGCTTCAAATTTTCAGCAGTTGTGTATTTTTGACCGCTGTTGGTGATACAATAAATTTTTTCTATAGCTCACTTCAGTTCCATTTTTATCATCTGTGATAATAATAGATAAGAATTTATATTAGGACATTTAGACAGCTGCTGAAGAAGTTCTTAACTTTTTGTAAATTGATTAATTTGTTCTGTTTATAAAATTTGTTAATTTGAAAAAATGTGCATTTCTAACATATGTAGAAACAGTAAGTGTTGGAAGATAATGTCTGAAAGTACACGTATAACATATATCCATATCATGAGTTCTAGCTGTTGATGTTAGATGTTTTGATATTGAAAAACTTGCATTACGTTCAAGATGTTATTGATATTGTTAAACATAAAATTTGCGAATTAATATTAATGTGCTGATTATTCCTTGGCATGATTTATTTGATTGTGGCTAAGTACCTAACTTTTGAAGTACCTTCAGAGTGGACTTTCTTAGAGAAACTAGCTTAGTAAAACATGTGTTTAGGCAACCCATTTGCCTAGAATCAAATTATTAGTATTCAACTACTTTTACCACTCAACCACTGTTGGGCATCTTGTGGCACTGCAATAAAAATTATTATTCAATTTTGTAATGTGTTAGTTCCTTTATTTTCAACCTCAATCAGAAACTAGCAAAATGGATGGTGAAGGGAATATTTGCAATATTATGATGATAGATTAGCTAAGTATGTACTGCATTTAGGATATGTACTGGAGGAAATAACTTGTCTGAATATTGAATTTCAGTCTGAAGATTTCGGAGCATACTTACTTCATTCACTGGTTCCAGTTGAGAATAAAAGTATTCTAAGCTTTTTCATAAAAGATGAAGTTGTTACTTAATGTGAACTAACTCAAAGTGATCCAAACAATGCAATAAATCATGAATCTTTTGATAACTTATATTTGGGAGATTGTTGTGTGGCTTTATTAACCATGACAGTGAAAGGAGTTTTAAAAATTATCATTTGGTGATGATTTATAGCCAGTTGTGTTGTTCTTGCTACAAGTAGTGGTATATGATCATGTCAAATTGCCATCCTTAGTTTTACATATAAACGTGTAGTTCCCTCACCTTGATTCTGAAGATAAATTTAGATGGTGAATGGAGATCTTTTGGTTTAAATTAAGATTTACGTTTGTCTGACAAAATCATCCCCAGGTTTTGGTATCTGTTATGTTATGTAATGTAAAAGATGGCCTTTAAGTCTAAATATGAGATTTTATCTAACTTTATGACCACTCTGTTTTATCTCATTCTTTGGCTAGCATAAAAAAAATCTTCCCAAGTAAACAAAATAAAAATAAAAGTCAGAAATTCATTTCAACCAGGAATTGTGAAAGACCACCTAATGCCTAAACAGTCAATAAATGAATCTATCAAAATTGCTATATATGGAATCCTAAATTAAAATAGGTAAAAGTAGTACTCGGAATCTGTCGTAAAAGATTTAAAGTAAGTTTGAAAAAAAAAAAATGAAAGAATTTCAAAAGATATATGTGGAGGAACTGAATGAGATGAAAATTCTGATAACAGTTGAATAAATAAAATGTTTATGCATGTTAATTACAAATGAATAAATAAATTTATGCATGTTAAGTTTTATCTTATTTGTGTTGCTGTATATGATGAAAACAGTATTGTTTCTGGGTTTATATAAGTTGCGATCAAAGTTTTTTTTTTTTTCTTTTTTAATTTGTGAGCCTAGCTTGCTGTTCTTGCCAGCCCTTAGCTGGTTTTTTTGGAAATGTGTGGTGCAAATGCCATATCAGAGGTATTGATAGTTAGTAGTTTTAAATTTAAATGTGAACAAAATTCTACTTTTTGACTATTAATCCTTTTTCATTTAAACAAATATTAAATTACTATAGTTGATTGGTTAGTTTGGAACTACAGTTAACAAGTTGGCCTTGAGGGTTAAGTCGTGGACATTTGAATTGTTGCATTTACACCCTCTGTAGTGTGCATTAAAATCTCCACTTATGCAGTTGTTAAAGTATGCTTACCGTGATACATATTTCCAACTGATTTTCAGGTGGTAAATAAGGTGGAGATGACATTGAATATGCCTCACGTGTGTGATGTGATTGTAATAGCTAATGCCTCTACAGCTAAGAGCTGTAACAGTATTATGGGATAATGAGGGATAGAGGGCTTTACTAAGATTTAAAGTATGTTCGCATGACTATGCTAGCAACATAAATCATAGAACGAAACTCATGTCACCAGTGAAAAGCTGTCTAAAGGAAGATGTGAGCAAAGTCTGCATTTAGCTAATAGAATTATCAAAGAGAGAGAAAAAAAAAATTATGTGATGCTCAACACAAAACATTTCGTATGCTGTTTTGCGATCTTGTCAGAAGAGTGTTCCACTCAGTTTGTTTTATTGTGAAATTTTGTTCAAGCAACTTAACAGCACAGGATAATAAAATTAAACAGTTAACATTTGTGCGTATTTTATGTTTTAATGTAATTATGAAATTATTTTGTAGTATAGTACATTAAGAGAAATAAATTATTTGAAACGCCATCCACCGTATAATGAAATCAACTTCATATTTTTTAATGGTTCTTTGTCTCCTTCCTTGGCTTGCTTATTTATGTGTGGTGGGAGAGTATGTGCAAAAGAATCTGTGTAATAAGTAAAGTGTTTTATAATTTGATTATTTTCAATGTATTATTACAAATAAATTTGTATAAATTTGTGGGAAAAAATTCATCAAATAAAATTTATTTGTTGCAAATTAAAATTTAATAGATTATGGGGAAAATTTCATTCTCAGCAAAAGATTAAAATGAACCGATTTTTTTTGTGCCCCACCCCCCAAAAAGAAAGAAAAATGCCTTTTTATGTAAAAAAATGTGAGTATGTTAAGCAACATTATCGATAACATGGTTACATGTTGTTAAATCTGAAGTAATATTGGAAAGGAAGACTGTGATTCCAGTCTAACAAAGCATAATGCAGGTCTTGTTTTCTAAAAAGGCGGTAATTTACTGAAAAATGCGATAACTGCCTAGCTACTATAATTTGGTTCGAAAATCATCAGTAGACTTTTTGTTACATTATTAAATTTGGAAAAGATATATGATTGTAATTGCAAACACAAGAAAATATCGCTACTAAAGCATAATATAAAAGACTTATCACGCATCTATAACCATTAGGGATACACGCATGAATGATACATGAATATTAATAAAATTTTAAATAGTTACCTTGTAAAAATATACTGTATACATTCTCAGTAAGGAAAAACGGGCAACAGTGAATGCCAAGAATGTACAATATTTTCTTTAAGAAAAAAGCACTTTGAAAACATTCTAAAAATCAAAAATCCAATAAAATTTGAAAATGCTCCTAAATTAAAAATAATTTAATACTACCTGCATTAAAAAAAATAATTTAAAAGGGGAAACCACTTTCAGCACTGATGCACAAAGTGATGAAAATCTTCAAAAGAAGATTAATTCTAAAGAATCATTCATACTGATGCAATACCACAGTGAAATCACAAAGCCATCGAGGTGATTTAAAAACGTCCTCCAGCAGCACATGAAACTGTTGCATATTTCATTTGGATAAGTTCTTGACTACAAGATTTTATAAGAGAGGCACCTTCCGTACAGTCATGGGTGAAATCACAACCAGTTTTCAAGGCAGGTGTAACTGTAACGCATGGTGCTTTAGTGTGTCTGGTACTTCCAATCACCAAATATGACAGTGGTTTATTGCCATTAGACTCCATGAGAAGCCCAGTAGAGAGGCACGAACTTCAGTTAACAGTTAAAAAACTTTATTTAACGTTTAAAAAAGAGGAAAGCGTATCTTGCAAGAGGTTAAAATCTATTGGAACTTTCCCTTTTATTTCATGTTAAGTTTTAAGCGTTTTGAACATTATCCTCACTGCAAGTTGGGAACTGCTGTCTTAGGGAAACAGTAAGCAGATAATTTTATTCATTTGTTCAACATTCTTTTGTGTTTTAATAAAGATTAGAGTATCATATATTTCTACTCAGAAAAATACAAAGCAGTCTCAACATTCCAACATCACCTTATTGTTCTTCTCCCGTTAGTTTATTTCTGACTGCTAGTTATATGGTAAGATACTATGAGCGGTGTTGGTCTTTAATTTTTTTCTTCTTTTGTACTTTTCAAAATTTATAATCATAGAAGAAATAAGGCTTTTACCATTTAAATTACATAATTTAAAACATTTTGCTTCTATTCTTTATCCAAGGGATGAATAGCAATATACAGAATATGGATAAAAATAATTTAAAATGCAAACTAGGTGTACATTCTAATAGATTTTATTTATAATGCTTTAACCATATAAAAACTCTTTTACACCTCTTCTTAGGAATGGTATGCAACATGTTATTATCTTATCTTGATTTTCAAACTGTAAAATTTATGAAAAAGAGAGAAAATTATGTAAGTAAGTATGGTGTGCATTTTTGGTACTACCTTGTTGAAATGTCCTCCATGTTTTATTGCCGAATTTGACAAACTTAAGTGCCTATCAGTAATGTTCAAATTTGAAGTACCATCAAAAGTGTATTATGGTGGCTGCTTAAATTGATACATGGTACTCTTCTGTTAATGGGGCTGAATTCAGAAATTGTATGTATACACGTATGTATGCTTACATCTATGTGTGTATCCTTACACCCAGATGCACATACATACATACATACACAAGTGCATATCTACATAGTTGGGCTTCGATAACAGAAGAGTACCAGATGTGCTCATTTTTTATTTTGTTACAAATATTATTAGTCTTAAATTGAATTATTGCATTCCTTCCTAGTTCATTAATTTCATTTTTATCAATAATTCAAAATTCTGCAGAAGTAATCTGAAGTGGAAAATTATTTATCTACGCATGCATTTAAAAATTTGCAGAGGTAATTCACCAGGTCTGTCTCTCTGTTATTAATTTTTAATTGGAAAATCAATTTGGTGAACCTCAGTTGAGATTTTTTGTAAAGTGACAAAGTCTGCCATAAACTACCTCACGGTACAAATATATTTCATCATGCCCTTTGGTGATTGGCCAGCAAGGCACAATTTCAAGATGGCCACTACACAAAACCAAAACAAGTCAAAGAATTGTGCAAACTTGGTGTCCATGTACACATCCATCTATTTTCACTTAAAAAAACAGCAGAGGATGCACAAACTTGGCATTATGCACTCCCTTGACTTTCCCGATGTACACATCTTTCTATTTTCAGTTTAAAAAAAAATCAGGAGAATTATGATGTCATGTAATGTTAAAATAAAGTTACTCATCATCAAAATTGAACAAAATTTGTAGCCAGTCGAAGCTTAATAAATTGCATTTTAAATCACACAGTGAAATAACATAAAAAAGGAAATTCATCTTATCGCATATACGCACTACAAAAAGGAAATACTGACTTACCACATTTAGAAATTTCTGTGACACATAAAATTCCTTAACAGCATCCAAAAACTTTCTAAAATCATCTGAACTAGAATATGCATACTGCTATCACCACATAAATTCACAAATCAATAAAGAAAATCATTGCATATCATGAAGAAAGCAACCTTCATCAAATTATCAGGCTGTTCGAGTGAAGGTTTTTATATTGGCAAATATTCTCCAATTTGCGATGAACTGACGAAGAACAAGGTTAAGACAATGAGTGTAATGCAGTTACCATTAGAATACTTTTCAATTGTTATGAGTCATTAAATTTTTCTTCTTATGAGTTTTTTTTTTTTTTTTTTTGCCACATTAATTCTACAGTTACGATTAATGTTTAATCTTTTTTAAACCATTGATATCATGTGATAAGGTTGTGTCTCAGGAAATTTCCGAATTCAAGGGAAAAAAAGAACTAACATTTAAATTTAATTTTGATGCCCTTAATCTCAAAAGCAAATCTGTTTTAAGAAATCATTATATATTACTTAGTTTATTCGTATAAATTTTGTTATTTTAAAAGATATTGGACTGGCTGATTTTCATGTTTTCTTGTGTAGCATGAATATAATCCATTTTTCCAAAATCCTTAATGAAGTCATCCCTTTTTTTAGGCCAAAATGCCCTAGTGTACTTCATCATCATCTGATCCAACAAAATCTATATTGTTATTTCTGAAGGAATTTTAAATCAAAGGATTGGAAGTAAATTTTTAATAGGAAAACACTGCATTCATATATAAATTGAAGTTATGTATTTAAGTACTATCTAGATTTTATGAAGCATTTGCGTAATAACTTGATAATGAAAAGTTGAATAAGCTTGTAAATTAATTGCTATCCTCATTGAAAATAACAAAAATAGTAAGAAATGCTTCTAAGTTGTGAAATTCGTGTTAGTCTTGATGATGATGAGTATGTTGATAGAACACATTAACACTGAAAATAGGTCATTTCATTTTGTGTCTGATTAGATCATTTGTTGAAAAATCAGCTATTTTACAAAAATTGATGATTCTTTTCCATTATAGGCCAAAATGGTGAAATTTTTCTAAACATAAAATGTCTGTTGAATTAGTTAAGGGGGAGTGGAGAGTCAGTTTGTAAAAGGGGCAAGTCCATATACTGGTTATTTCATTATAATATGAGTGAAATTTCTCTGACTGATATGTAGTATACTAACAAGTTAATATGACTGTTCACATAGATGTCATACAAGAGTGAAAATGTTTTCCTCGCTTAAATCATCCAAGCATTTTATAGCAGGTTAATTCTGCTCTTGCCCATTTGTACATGTTGTGTATAAGTGGACAACATACAGAAGGGGCAAGTAAACTCTAACATTAGTAAAACAAATGAGAAATAAAGTTACATATAAGTTGAACAAAGTTTCAAAGCATTTTTAAGTCAAAGCTAAACTGTGCCCCATTTTCGGGACAAAAGTGCAGATTAGTTGGCATTTTGTATATCCTATCCAAATGGTAATAGTTGTACAACGTGTAAGCATTGACATACCAGATTGAAAATATAGAGATTTAAATTCCAGCTTTACAAAAACGAGTGTGCGCTTACCACCACTGCATCATATGTCAGTAAATGAACTTAAATAGAATGCCAGAAAATTCTTACATATTCAAATTGGTAACTATGATAATATTGTTTATTTATTCAAAAGAAACCTATGCTACAATAGAAACACATAGTAATATTAACATTACATAATAAGGTATCTTTATTTCTACTTCTTTGTATCTTGAATCTTGTCCACTCTTATTGTTGTGCACAGCTGTTCCCCAGGCTTCAAATCATTCAATGCTGGTTTAACTCATGCTTACTATAACTTCCAAGTTATCACCATTCAGCCTGTCTTCTCCTGTGTAATGATTTTCTGAATTATCAAGATCATTAAATATCCTTGTTTTCTTTATCCCTGTTCTTCAGTACAATTACTTCATTAGTCAGAGCCCATGCATCCCAAAATCTAAGAGAAGATAAATTAGTAAGACCAGAGCAACCATAATGTGGAAGGAATTTGTTTTAAAATTCAGAGGGGGCTTACTTTCTGAACATTTTGCGGAAAGGAAAAGTATGTGCAAAATTAAAAAAAAAAATTCAGAGCCTAGCGCTAAGGAGAGAATATGCGGGTAAATATGGTAT
Source organism: Stegodyphus mimosarum (assembly GCA_000611955.2). NCBI lineage: Eukaryota > Metazoa > Arthropoda > Arachnida > Araneae > Eresidae > Stegodyphus > Stegodyphus mimosarum. Next base: position 546,645 of record KK120198.1, read on the forward strand.
ATTATAGATAGTAGATATAAAGTACTCTTTTTAAAATCATTGCTGCAGTTATGCATCTAGGAATTTTATAATTATTTCATTATAAAATTTGCTGTGTTGATCATTGCAAAGTCATGAGAGAATATGTCCGCAGACATGTTTAAAAATGCTTGCCTTAATTTACAGCCAGATATCAAATTTCGTGGCATTGACAGCAGCAAATCTGCAGTTTTCGAATATTGCAAATAAAGAACAAAATATTCCATTTAATGGAACATGTGAAGAAATGGAGGTAATATAGCTGAAGTTTTGCAGTGACAATGTCCCTTTGTGAAGTAGTTATTCATACACATTATTTCAATTCTTCATTCATGAAGAAACAGGATAGCCACTTGTTCATTTCCAGGCATATCTCAAATTGAGAAATTTCAATTAAAAAAAGGAAAAGCTATAGTTAGATGAAAAACATACTTTCTTCGGAAAAAAGGCAAACCAAACTAGTGATGCCTGATAAAGAAATACAGTAAAACAAAAAAGCATCAAAGGATGTAGCTTTAAAATAACCATGAAATTTTCAGATTAATAGAATATGTGAAAAAATGGAAATAAGTGCTAAATGAAGGTGATGATACAACTCAAGTCTTTATTGCAGTGATAATGCCCCTAACATTCATTTAACAGGTAGCAAAATCTGCAGTATGATTTTAAATCCATAAAATATGAATATTAATAATTAAAGAAAGTGACAGTTGCTGAGAATGAAAAGATTTTAATTTAACAGAAATTCTTAGCATGGCAGTTACAAGATTTGAACAGAACTTTGTAACCGCACATTATGCCAAGTTAGCAGGATTTGTATAGTCTTCAGAAGTACTTAAAAGTCCTTAGTTTTTTTTTTTTTTTTTTTTGAATGATTTTTGGTCCTTAAAAATTTTTTAATTTCTTCCCAAAGTGGCAAAGGTCCAAAATTTTTCTCATCTGACATTCCTGTCTGTTTTTTTACAACTGCCGTGTCAAATGTGAATTAATATTTTACAGGAATATTTTGCAATCCATTGACAAATATGTATTTAATGGATTATCATTGAGTTCCTTAACACTTCTCTTTTTTGAGAATGCTAATAAAATATTGCATAAAAAGCATCTTTTCCCATTTTGAGATATGATTTCTTTTATCATGTTGTACTAAATTTCGCAATTTCAAGTTTGGTTAAAAAATTCTTTATTTTGAAATTTTCGAATTTTTTGACACTTTTTTTACAGGTAATTGAAATATATTATTAAAGTAATGTTAATATATGAAAATTGTAATAGCATTAAAATAAAACATTTTTGTTTTCCCATGCCATAGTTTTGAATATTATTTTCCATTTTAACGACTTGGGAATATTTCGATTCTGAAAAATAAATAAGGTAATGAATGCTGTGAACCAGCTTCTAAAGCATTTTTAAAGGGAAAAAAAAATGTTTATTTGTTTAAAAATTAATTTCATTTTCTTCTTTTATATTTTTGTTAGAGTTTTTTCTCCCATGTTTCAGAATATTCAAATGTTTAACAGTTTTTTCTAAAAATTCACTTCACATTTTTTTTATTCAAAAATCTTCTGCCTTTATACGCTTTATGAGTTTGCAGGGATAATTTCTAGATCTTGTGCCTCAAAAAGCTTACAAGTATTTGAAAGCAAGATTTACAGACCTATGATTCCAGAAAAATGTGGTCAAATGAAAGATATTTTCACGGTAACACATAATGAATGTGCATTATAGGAAATTCATGGCAAATTTCTTATTTTATGGAAAATTTTTGGAAGAACAGTGAAGACAAGTACATAGGGCATATTCTGCTTTTAGTCCTAGAACATTTTTATCTTCCCTTTATTTTCTCTTTTATTTGACACAAGCATGTAAAATTACAAATGTAGTTCTAATCTTGTAACATGGAAAGGCATCTGTAGAAAGGATTTATTTTATGAGCAAAGAAATTGAAAGCTGACAATTTAAAAGATTCATTTTTATGTGTGTCACTGCATGGTACATAGGACATTTTGTTACCTGGTGCAATCTCTGTGGATTCCAAATTCTGCTACCCAGTATCTGCTCTAAATTCAAAAAATTTGTTGCCCATTGCTTCACTTATTTACAAAAATTTTGCAGTGCTAGCTCTGGCATCGATCCTGACCTTGTATCATTTCATATTTATTCTCAATACTCATATTATTAAAGAAATAAAATTAATGTCTTCTATGCATTTTAAAAAATACATGCAGTTCTTTAGAATAACAGAAATCTTTAAGTCTGAAATTTTAAAATGTGGAGAAAACTTGAGAAAGAAACTTATTATGTAAAGAGAATGAAAATTATTTTTGAAACAAATTAGGAGATGAAGCAAATATTAGTGGAAACATTATTTGTTTACTGGGGGGAACGGAGTGTTAGAGAAGAACATTGATGTAAATTAGCTAAAATTCGTTGAAAATTTTCAAATTTTATGTTTCATAGCTTTTTTTGTATAATTATCGTAATATCATTTTAGAATCAATATGATAAATTACATGCATAATCTGCATTTTAAACTGTAAAATATTCTTAGATTACGATTCGAATAGTGCTTTTTTAACGGATATTTTATAGAAATTTTAAAAAAAGAATAGCTGTGATGTAAATCTAAAATGACTCAAAGAGTGTCAAACTGTGTATATAAATATTTGTAATTAATTGCTCACCTGTAGAAGTTATTTGTATGTGTTAATGTTAGTTACCTTTCCTTAGTCATTACTGTGAATGGAAAAAAACTGTTAAAATCGACACTATTCCTTACAGCTATTGATACTAAAAATAATATAAAGCAACTTACCACCTCTGGTGCTTCAGCAGCTTATTGGGACTTTATATTAAATACTGCATGTAAACTGGATTATAACTCCAGCAAAGCTAAAGCTACGGTACTAACTGGATCAGTCAAAGCACATTTAACTTTCAACACATATTTAATCTTGCCAATGTCGGGCATTTATATCTGGTCTGGTCACTCTCTCTTAGCAAGCAGTGGCAGCGGCCAACCTTCTGTTACAGATCATGTTGATTTTACCTCTGATTTTAATCTGTGCTGCTTTACATAAAATTTACTTAAAACATCTGGACTGAGTACTTGATGAAACAAGGCATTAAAAAAAGAATCAATATAAAACTAAAATGTCTAATCTTCTTTAAAATATGTGGGACTATTATGAGTGTAATATATAAATATGTTTTGGAGGAATTTTGTAATTTAATGCTAATTACATTATAAATTTAACAAAGTTGATTTTTTACTCGAATTTGTTTTATAGTTACGTTAAGTATTAAATTATGTTTAATAATAATGTTTCTAACTTGCAGATTCATTTCATTCTTAGAATGGTGTTTAAAAAGTGAAAGAGATAATTAATTGCTTTACTATGTTCAATTCCGCTTGCTGATAGGGCCTTAATTTTTTTCATTAGTGCTCCTTAAAAGTATTTAATTTAAAGTGCAGAAATGTATATGAACCCTGGTTAGAGAAAATGTTAAAACAAAAAATTGCTCGACTCCCTGTGTGGTGAATGGCATAACTACCTTTATCCAGTCATGAGATTTTTATCATTTGATGTGTGCTGCCTTAATTACTTTGTTATTAATTAAATATTATCTTAATAAATGAACATGTATGAAAGCAGGGATTCAAATAATTATACAAATTCATCAAAAAATGCTTCATAAGCAGAATACAAAATGCCTTTTCACTTAGAGAGTTAAATAATTTTTGTTGAAACAAATGTTTAATACAACAGAAACATTGAGTGGTATTTTTTTTGGAAGAAGGGGGTTGTAAATTTTGATGACCTTATCATGTTCCATTATTTCACAGATAACTTTCATATTTTTAATTTTACAGTTTCTGCATGTTATTGTACTAGATTTAAATAATTGATGTAAAATCTGGATCTCGTACTTTTTACTGTATAGCCAATACAGTCTCATTTAAATCTGCTTTTGAAGAGTGCAAAATTGTTTTCCGCGGAGGAGGAATTCAAAATCACATATTTTCCTAAGCATAGAAACTATGGCTCATACTTCCTTATCGGCTTGCTTATTTGTAAAAAATGCTGACTAATGGTAAAAATAAAGGACTTTATATCCAGATGTGTTGTAAGTGTGAAGAAAAATAAGAAGTTGAGTTAGTGTACTGCTTCTTTTTCAAGCTTTGTAATGTTGTATTCATTGTTATGAATGGTTTTATGTTTTGATAAGGCACCTTACTTTTTCTGTCGAGTGAAATAAATACAACATTTTATAACCCTTTCTTTCTGTATGTTTATTAACTTACACTAATAAACTATATATATATATATATATATTTTCTTTTAGTTTTGTTAAAAAGTTATAGCTTTAATAATCTGCATTTTCCTGTGATGAACAAAATCGAGCCATTACTTCAGCATGATCTACAGATGAATTAGCTATTAGTTTCTAGGAGTGCATGTTTGCTAGGCCATTGAGTAAAATGTGTCAAATATTGGTTTTCTGTAAACTAGAAGATCTATTTTTGTTCAGTGTGAAAACTTACTGTTATGCATCGAATTGGACAAGGGTCATCAGAACAAAGACATCTGAAATTAAACTATTACCTTTTTTTAAAGCATTTCTGTGTTGTATTAAGTTTACTAATGTAATGTTTAATAATGTTATTTATACACTGAAGCACCTTTTATATATCAGTCAAGGGACCATTCACAAACGATGTATAAATGAAGGAGTCATATAAACCAAATTTTAATTTATGATGTGGAATGTGTATATATATATATATTCTATATATACACACACGCAGTGACCAATGAATTAGAAACCTAAGATCAGTATTTTGTTGGACCACCTTTTGCATGGATAACTGCTCTGATTCGTTTGGGCATCGAGTCTACATGCTTCTAGAGGGCATTTATGTACAGAGAATACAATGCATTGACTATGCAGCTTTTTAGATCTTGTAAATTAGATGGAAAAGGAGAATGCTGTCGGATACGTCTTTCCACCATATCCCACACTTTTCTATGGGAGTTACTATTCGGGCTATGCGGTGGCCAGGAAAGGTGTTGGAAGTCTTGACTGATGTTCGGCAAACCAATTTTGAACACTTCTAGCACGATGTATAGTTGCATTATCATCCATGAAGTATCCGTCGTCATAAGGGTAAAAATGCAACATTGCTGTGTTCATTTGATTCTGCCAGTATATACAGGTACGCATGGCTGTTTGTTTATCCTTGAAGACACCACTTCCATGTCAGGAGAACATACCCCATATCATGATACTCCCACCAGACCCTTGTGCAGTGTGAGAAGGCAAGATGGATGCATGGCTTCGTAGGGTTCTTGCCAAATTCAACGTCTTCCGTCAGTGTAAAATAAGGTGTAGCGTAATTCATCCAACCACATTACCCATTTTCATTCTGCACATGTTCAGTGTCTTCTTTCCTGACAGCACTCAAACAAATTCTTGCATGTTGGGCAGAAATAAGTGGCTTTCTAGCAGGCACCTGACTGTGCATTCCTATCCTCTACAATTCTCTGCGTGTGGTTCGAGCTAAAATCTGTTGGGAAGATCCTTAGTTGATGATCTGTGTCAGTTGAAGCACAGTAGAATCCCTGTTCTACTGTACAATTCCTTGGAGGTGATGCCGATTACTTTCTTTAAAAACTGTGCTATAACCACAGCTACGTCTTCTAGAGAAGGACTGTGGGTTCTGATGTCAACTTTTGAAAAACCTTTGATATGGCTATTTTTGAGAACCCACTGAGATTAGCTGTCTTCAAAATAGAGGCCCTTTCTAAATGGGTACCAACAATAAGCTCTTTCTCAGATGGTGAAAGATTTGTTGTTTTTCCCATTTTACTTCATCATTAAAAGCACTCTTACAACTTACTTATACTAGCATTTAACCACCTATACCCCATGTCTTGAAAAAAAATTTGCATACTTCATCCCTAGCATGCATTCAAACAAAAATCTCAGTTTTCTAGTTCATCGGCCAGTGTGTTTATGTATTAGCTGTACTATTTTGACACTAACTTACTAATGATATTGCACAATTTTATTCTCATACTTCAGTTTGTTTAAAGTATTATGTTGAAATTTAAAATTAGTATTTTAAATAAATTCAATTAATATTCATATTTTAAACAATTTTACTTCTTTGTATGAAGTAAAGGAAGTATTGTGATAGACGAAAATTCCGGTTATCGTATTTCAATAGAAATACCCATTTCGACCATTCTCAAATGCATTTGGAAAATATTTTTGTGTGATGCCTGTATGTATAGACAGAATAAAGGACTGTTTTTTCTAAAAGGGCTTTAAAGCAGATTCAAAAGTGATTTTTTCGTGACATCTGTATGTACATATTGATGTATGTATGTATCTCTCATAACTCAAAAATGATTTAACTGTAGAACATTGAAATTTTGTATATAAGCCTGTTATAACATCTAGTTGTGCACCTCCCTTTTTATTGCATTCAGCACTACAAAAGTGTATATATATATATATAAATGAATATATAGGTATGTATACCCAGTATCTTGCTCAGCTTAAAAGCCCTTAAACAGTCTTTTTTTTTTTTTTTTTCCGTAACCATTGGTCGTTAGTTATATACTCCTAGTTAGAGAAGTGATTTTTAAGGCTGCATTAAACATCCTGACAGGAGAAATGAATCAGTTTTTTCGAAGAATTCAAGAACACATTTTATTTTAAAATACAGATATCATAATTTTTCTTTCCACAGTAAATGTACATATTTTAGCTCATATCTATAAAAAGAAATTAATTATTCTTCAAGACCTAATTAACTTTTTATGTAGCTAGGTACACATTTCTAAAAAACTTGAGTTTATTACCTTAAAATTTGGTATGGTAGCAAAAAATATACTATTTGATAATAATAAGCAGTTTTAAAAAACTTCGGAAAATGTCAGAATTTTAAGAACATATTTTTCATTATTTTCAAAAATTTTTCCACTCACATATATAATCTTAGGTAATGGAGCTTTAGAAAAGTGTACCGAAGCATTAAAACACACATACACACACACACATTTTGAGAAAAAGGCAAAAAACTGTATGCATACCCACAATGCTGTGCTGTTTTAAAACATTCCAGCACCATAATCATTATGTTTTACCATTTCTGCATCAAATTTTCTGTGTTTTATTATTTTATTTTTCACTGGCTGATTTAGAGAGTTTTTGGGACCATAAGGATGCCTCTCGAACCTGAGCCTCATCAATCTTTTGCAGTGAATATTTCATATTATGGCTCAGTTAATTTCCAAATGTTTTAGAACTTTTGGATGGTTGTAAGCCCCAATGTTAAAACTAATTACAGCATCTAAAGTATGTACTTTCAGAGTAGCTATTGAGACAATTCTAGATAAATGTTCAGTTAAAACTCTCATTTGGATTCTGAGTTCTACAATTGTGCATTTGCACAAAAGTTTTCTTAGACAGAGAATGGGAAAACATTTTTAACAGCAGAAAGTATAGTTTCTTGTATGGAGTGTTTGTGACTGTTTCTGCCTTTTTTTTTTAATGCTTCAGTATACTTTTCACTTTTTGAAGGTTTTGTTGTAGCCGCACCACATTTTTGAATCCATAGGACACATTTGAAAGTTTATAATACTTATTATGTTGCCCATATAAATTTTACCATATCATCTAGGGATGTGTTTATATTATGGTGGATTGACAATAATATAAGGGAAATAAACCATAGACTAAAATAAAAAGAGTTGTTTTCAGTGAGCAATAATGCTAAAAAAGTGTGAAAAGCTTATGTCCGTTACACGAGGGGGCGTGGCACATTTTTGTTTACGTTTTTAAATACAAAATTTAGGTGCTTATATATCCTAAACCTATACAAAAGACTAATTGAAATTCAAAAATTTGAAACATTTTATGTTCCATATGCCCTTAAAATGTGTTTTTAAATTAAATTAAAAAAAATTAAATTTGAATGAATAACAAAATCTAGAGAAGTTTGACTCCCAAATAACAAAAAGCAATTTGCAATTATTGAGTTTGGTTAATTGAGTCAGAATGATTCAAAGAAGTAAGGTTAAAGGAAGTGCAGTAAAAAAATGTATATAATTTAATAGGCCATAAAAAGAAGTCGTGACCATTTGAGATTTTTTATAATTAATATTGAATGCAAATATATATAAAGTAAAAAAAAAGTCGTTATTTGAATTATCATCATAAATAAGTAATCCCCCCCCCAAAAAAAAATATGTTAAAACAAATTAACAGAAAAAAAAAATCTTTGTCATCTGACACATCTTTTGATCCTGAATCTTAAAGTGCTCTGAACTGAATTCATTTCTTGAAATGTTTTCTCTCTTATATTATTGCACATAGAAATGTTTTCTCTCTTATATTATTGCACACAAAGTTTTGAGGGTGTTCATAACATTTTGAAAAGAATGTAGGATTATTTCTTCATTTTCATACCCACTACTTAAACGATCAATCACAGTTTACGCATTTCTCTGTTGCAGTGTCTAATCCCAGTAGTTTCTAGTCTTCTTCATCCATAATCATAGTTATATTAACACTTTCACTTGACTCTGGATTGAAAATCCTGCATTAATGAAACGATTTTTAATTATTTGTATCCAAGCAAGTGAAATCATATTCTTAGCCTCAAGAATATATATATATTTTTTTTTCCATATAGTTATAGTTTCAAGGGCTATTTGAATCAGCCTTTACCTCTAGAAAATTTTCAAATTCTTAATGACACTTCTTCAAGGTTCTTAAATTAATTCTCATATTTGTACTACACTAGTGCAGTTTCTACATTTTGAAAGAAATGGGGAAAAGGGGGGACATAAAATGTTTGGGGAAGCATATTTGTTTTTGGTTTCTTTCTCCATGTAATTGTATATATAGCATTAAAAAAAAAACACAATTTAATGTCCAAATTCATGTAAAATTTAAGACCATATTATAGACTTCGTACTGCTAGAAATGGACTCATTTGTTTTAAAATTTGAATTTTATCATTTAACAAGAGTTCCTTTTACTTTCACGACATTTTATATCAGTTAATTCTGCTCATCAGTTATCTGTTTGTATCAGTTAATTTATTTAACACAGAGCTGTTGAGAATAAAAAAACCGTACCTGTTACAGGTTCGGTTTTTTATTCTCAACAGCATGGTTTTTATTCAACATTCGGTTTTAAGTGGTAACCAAAAACATATTGCTGTTAATCAAAATGGGTTATGTTGAAGAAATATTTTTTTTTTTAATCTGTTCTCCTTCCAAAGCATAAAATGGAAGACTTAATGTAAAGATAGTAATATTCTAGCAGCAGTTTTGGAAACTTTCAAGTTTGGGTTAAAAGTTTATGTACTATATATATATATAATTTGAACTTATTTAGTTGATGGCATCATTTTCATACTTTATTCATTTTGTTCGTATTTTAGCTTTTACTCTGCAACAACAATAATTTGGCTGTAGACTTTTGACAATTTTTGAAGGTCTCGCATTAATTTCCCATTTTAATTGATCTTTGTTTATTAAACAAAAACTTCCTGAATAGTATTAATTTATTTGTTTTATATATATATATATAATTCACATAATATTTGTAATAAATACATGTGACATTAATTTTTGCATTATTTATGCATTTCTAGTTTTATGTGATTTCAGTGATTAATTTTTGAAATTGGTTAAAAAAGTCTTTCATTACATTTTAAATTTTGATTTATATTTGACTGATAAATTTTGGTTGTTTTAGTTTGAGCTGTGGCATTTGAGGCTATTGGTCCTAAAATTTTCATTGCATTCTTTGGATATAGATTAATACAGCATTTATTTTATTTCAGGTTTTTTAGGCTGTACCTGGAAGTCTGCTGATGATCAAGAGGGTTTTGTTAAGCTGTATGTAGGCTGTAATTTTAATTTATTGATAACATTATACAATCTTATTTATTTTTTCATAATGCTGAGTTTTTTTTGTTAACATTCTAAAATTTTATTTTTTGTATTAACTAAAAAAATTAAAATGAATCATAATAAAACCATGGATGATGAACTGGAGGAGGGTGAAATTGCCGACGAAGTTTACCCAGAAACCAAAGACAAAGTTTTACCTCGTCGATATGTCTTGCATGAAAATAAAAGTGTAACAATTAAACATAAAAAAACGTGTAAGCATGTTTCTCATCATCATGAAGAAAAACACAAAAGACTGAAAGGCATTTCTTTAAAGCCAAGAAGTTCACGTAAAAAACATCATAAAACATGCCCCAAGCGCTTGGGAAAGTTACAAAAATATTTTCTTAATAAGATTGTGTCAAAAAGTAAACTTGTAACAGTTCCATCAGATGCAAAAACAGAATTTAGAAATGATAATTATGATTTGTCTTCTAGAAAGAAAAGTGCTTTCAAAAATTATACAAGTCCACCGCGTAAAATATCAAAACCCCAAACATCAGTAGCAAATAATTATGGCTCCTTAGAAAGTAATTTTCCAAAATTAATATCTGATTACATGAAAGTTCAAGCTGGTTTAAGGACTCTTAATGATAGTCTGAAAAATGTAAGCAACGAAAACCGACTTACTACTTTTGATTCAGAATCAGAAGGCAAGCTTTACATTCAAAATAATAAGAATATATCTGAAAACCTACCAGATTCCACCACAAAGCAATTGAATGAAGAAAGTGAAGATGAAGATGAGCTAAGGAGAATTGCTCTTGCCAGTGTAAAAAGAAATGCACTCGATGAATTTGTGGAAAATAATGTTGATGCCTCTTCATCAGACAGTGTAAAAAATTCTGGTATGTATTCTTATGACCAAGAAGCTGATAATTATGAAATAGTTGATATGGATGTTGATGAAAATAATCAAGATTTAAATGATGTAGATGATCAGCTATTTGGCATTGATACAGCTCCTTTGCATACTGAGTTTTTTGATGTAGAAAATAAAAACCCTGTTGGTGATCAATTATTTGTTATTGACACTAAACCTTCTCTCCATAATGAATTTTTTAATGTAAAAAGTGAAAGCTCTTCTCCTAATATATCGCATTCAGTGGATAAGTCTGGTATATCACCTAGTCAGTTAGACAATGATTTTGAAGTAGAATTATTAAGAGCTGAGAAAATTGCTTATATGAAATCTAATTCAGGTAAAAGAGAGAAGGGAGAAATTCAGAATGTACTTTCAGAGAATTCTGAGGGAAAAAGTCCTGTAACCACACCAAATATAAATTTTTCACCCCAAACTGCAAATTCTTTAGAAACTGTGCCAGTAACTAAAAATCACACAAAACATTTAAAAGCATTTGACTTGCATAAAGCAGTAGCAAAAGAAAATATTCCTCGGGAAAGACTTATAATTACTTTAAATAATGATTCATCTTCAGAAGAATCTGATCGAGAAGATGAAAATATGAATCAAAAAGATCCTTTGCAAATGAATTCTGCAGTTGCTAGTCTTGAAGCTCTGATTTCTGATGCAAGACATAATTCAGATGAAAATAAGTATAGCAATGGAGATAAAATAAATAAAGCAGTTTCTTGTCTGTCAAAAGCCCAACAGGAAGAATATAATGCTCTAATGAAAATTCTTGCTGAAAAAGAAAAAATAGGTGTGCAGTCAGAACAGATTCCATTTAAGAAAATTAAAGCTCATTCCCCTTTAGATGATTTAAAATTATTAGAAAAAAAATTGAGTATTGCTAAAACTAATCTTGAGAAGGAGCAACAACAATTGGGTAAAGTTGTAAAAGAAGTCACTATGAAAAAATCAGCTTACATGAAGTCAAAATTGACTGTACAGCACTTAAAAGAGCAATTGCATGCGGCTGAAAAAGTTAGAATATCTAATTTAAAATTGTGGTCTAAGTCAGTTGAACATTTCAAAACCATAAAAAAGTCTATCTCCAAGCGGCAGACTTTAATAAAACAGTTGCAAATACAGTGCTCTAAACTGGGTGTGGGAATACAAGGACAGAATTATGCTTTGCCTGCAGTTTCAAATAGTAGCATTTCTCTAAAAAAAGAACCAACGTCATGACAGATTTCGAAGTATTTAGCTTTATTGTTAAGTAAGCTGTGCGCTGTCCCCCCCTTTTTTAAAAAATTTTTCCTGTCATTCCATGTTGTAAAATAAGTGTAAATACTGAATTTACTTTTGCAGTAATATACATATTGAAAGTGCCATGGATACAGGGTGTCAAATTTTTAATATATTCATGTACAAATGGTATGTTTAACTGTAAATATTGCTTTTCTAAATTGTTGAGTTTCCTACTTTTGTGTTCTGCTCAATATTTTTCATAAAGGAACAGCTCTAATCTGTTGATTTTTTTTTTTTCAAGTTGTGATGAATTTTAAGTTGATGGTCATATCAAATCATGCTGTATGTAATTTGTTATGTATGAATGAGCTTTATAATAAATTGTTTCTGTTTGTTACTTGTAGTTAATTAGATTGTTTATTGGCAAATAGCCGAGTTTTAGCATTTTTATTAAAAAGATTAAGTATTAACATTTTGGGAAAAGCCAAAGATTTTATTAATTATCTATTTATGGGATTCATTGTACCACTTAATGGACTTATTTCTAGATTTTATATGTGAATTTAGAACTTAGCCAATGTCTAAAAAATGATTCATTTTATCTTCATTACTAATAAGTTTTGAAATAAATAGGAAATTTTGATTATCTGAAATGCATAAGAAAATAATTCTTATTTCATTTCTTACATCTGCAAAATGTGACAAGGTCACTTACCTGTACAATGTGGACATACAGATTTTGCAAAGCAGAATTTAGAAATGATAATTATGATTTGGTTTCCAGAAAGAAGAGAGCTTTCAAAAATTATACAAGTCCCCCACATAAAGTATCACTGGTAGTTATTAAAAAAGTGATGATTTTTTTCCCTAGCTGAAGTGAATACATAAGATTGCCATTTCAGCATTAAAAAAAGGGGGAAAATTGGGGGGGGATGGTGATTATGTTTAATTAGGAACGTTATTTAGTTGCAAAATAACTTGAAATGAAAGGTCAAGATTGCCATTCCAGCATTAGGAAAAAAAAAAAAAATTAGTAGGGAGTGTGTTATGCTTAATTAGGAACATTAAGATTTTAGCTGCAAAATAACTTGAAATGGAAGGTCAAGCAGTAATAAATTTTGAATTATGATTTTATGGTTTAAAAGATTTATTATAAACTGTATTAAAAAAGACAACATATGAATGAGTTTTAGATCTTGAATTAATCAAAATAGATTTGAATACCATTCATTGTTAAAATATGTAATGTACAGTTTTAGAACTTATTTCCGACCTCTTTGTGATAATGAATCCGATGGTAGTGAGTATATTATATTTTCATAAAAAAGTTTATCTGTTTAAAGGAGCAAATTACACCAACATACCATAAATATTTTAATAATTATGTAGATGTATAATTAGTTCATAGTATCATGAAGAATTTAAAAGCATTTTGTAATATGAATGCAAAACACCCATTCTTTATGTAGGAAAAATGAGTATTTCTGTACTTTCACATGACAGATTAACCTGAAGATACAGATGTAAATTCCCATCTTTGATATTAATAAGATTATAAAAAACCAAATCACTGCTTTTGTTGTAATTTTTTCCAATTCCATTTTATCAATAATTAATGAGATATGCATTAACATTTTAAAAGAACAGTACACCAGATTTCATATTTAAAATCCTTAACTCAAAAATATGTTTCCATTCTGAAGAATGTAATGAAAAATGCATCAAATTACAAGTAGAAAATGAGTTTAATAAAAAGGGGTAAACACAAAATAAGAAATATATCCCTCTTTCCCAAATATTATCTGGTGTGTAATAATTTAAAAAATCAACTTTTAAAATAAAAGTGCTAAGAATGTATATAAATTCATAAAATTGCAAAATAATAGAATGTTATATTTTATTGAAAATAATTCTTAATGCTAATCGGCTCTTAAAATCTGTTGGTACACAGCAAATGTTCTATAATCTGGCATGTTCGGAACTTCAGCATTGTTGGATTATCAGACTAAAATTGTATATTGATTGAAATTTTTGGGGGGGGATGTTAATGCTACATGTAGAGAAGTGGAACAAATTTCACATTATAATTCAACAAATGCATGTAATGGATTAAAATTCTTTGTTAATAAATTTATTCACTATTTAATTAACCAATCATTAATTTCTACTTCAAAATCACTATCATTGCCAGTGCATGAATTTTTTTCAAATATTCATTTATGTCATAGATTCCACTCTTTGTTTTAATAAAGATAGTGTTCTCTAGACTACAAATATAAATATTTCTCCAGTGTAATTTGGGGGAGGGGGGCAAAATATTTTACATTTTACCAGCCTGATCTAAGTGAGTAAAATTTCTTCTATGTCTCCCTCTATTTATTTAAATTTTTTTACCTGTGGATTAGACACAGTTTGAATATCTCTTTTGCAATTCGTTCATATTTATCCCTTTCAATCCATGGATTGTTTGAAGGAAGATTTTCAGCTGTTTTAATAATTCTTAAGTAAATGCTTATGGACCATTAATGTTTTTACAATCTGTGACAAAAGTTTGCTTCATTGCATTTAGCTAGTATTTTTGCAAAGTTTTTTTAATTGTTTGCATATTTTGAAGCAAAATTAGTTGTCAAAATTGAACTTCTGTATGAATTTAACTTTGAAGTCTCTAATGTTACAATTAGAATTTAATATGATTTTGATAAGCAAGTTATTGTATTTGTATTTAAAGTTTCGATAAACTCTTTAATGCATAGGTTGAATTAAGATGTGATATTTGGTAGAAGATATGATTCAGTAACATAATGTTTCCCTGGTAAGAGTTTAGGTGTCATAAGATGTGCTTTACAGTGGTCTGAAAACAGAATGCTTTTAGAGTAGCTTCAAAAGGCAAAGTTTTCGTAGGTATTTTTAATGGCTGGTGCAAAGTGGTAAATAAACAATTCTTCTAGTAGCTCTGCAATAATTTAAGTGTTTGGATTGAGCTTTATAATGTACAGGCAAATGAATGAAAGCAGTAAGTGCTTGAAACTTTTTATATTTCTCAAAAGCAAAACGAGGCTTACCAGCAACCAAGCGCTAAAGTAAGCTGGTAGTTAAGGTTTCGAATTTGAATCTTAGTGAACATGCTAGCTGCGTGGGCGTTTTTATTGGTTTTCCGGTGTTTTACGTGTATATGAGCCAGTATCCGTTACAAATTCCTCCACGAAGGTATCCCTCCCCTTGGGTAGATAGCCCTCTATTCCTTTGCCATAATTACATAAATGAAATGCAGACTGTTTAAGACCTTCAGAAGTAGCATTTCCACCAAATTAAATAGTCAACTGATCCTTATTCAATTTAAAATTTGAATTTTATTATTCATAAAAGGCCGGTTACGAGGTTATCAGTAGTTGTTTATATTTATTTACTTTCTTGAGTTAATGTGGGATGTGTAATTTATGGATGCTCTTAGTTTAAAATTATAAAGAAATGCAACTGAAAAGAACTATTTTTTGGCAAATTTATTTGTGAAATTGTTATCCTGTTATAGGCTTACATTCAAATCTCTCTGCACTGTGCATTTAGTTCTAGTTTGATTAATTACGGAGCTGGTGAAAGTGGGCCTGCAGTGCAGATGAGCTCTACGTGGGAAAAGGCATTGTGTGATAGTTCACAATAATATCGGTTTTAATTAATAATTATGAGACTTGAGAAATAATGAAAATAGAAAATATGTTATAGCACAGTTTCTTCGTAAGAAATATTCTTTTGTTTCTTAATAAGAAATGAAGGTAAAAAATTCTGAGATTTTGTGCCCTTCGGTATAAGTCTGTACCAGACTGGTTTGACGACTGCTTGTTAGTCATTATTGGTCAATTGTCATTATAAGCTTGTCCTTAAATGAAAAGCTTCGAGCACAGCTGAAAAATTTAGATCTAATTTATTATTGATCTCTAGTAGAATTTTAACAATTAACTTTAATGTTCATTATTCTGTTTTGCAATATGAAGATGAAAATTTATATATACTTTTTAAAAAGTATAATTCTATTTAAATACTATGTAGTACGATATTACTTGAAAGCAGTCTTCAAGAAATTCTTAAGGCTCTCCAAAAGAAAAACTTTCATGCTATTGCATTATATTTTAGCTTGAAGTAAAAGTAAATTTGGCTCTTTATATATACAAAAAAGGCAATATCAGCTGCTGCAACAGATAATTGCCCCCTAAAATATTGCTAAATATAATTTTTTTAGGTCGTTAAAATTAAATAAATGCAAAATAATGCTTCCCCACCTTAACAAAATTATTTTTATATAATTTAACTGCCTGCATACATAGATTTAGCAACTATTTCTAAATGAGTAAAATGATTTGAAAAATTTCTTATTTAGTTCGTACTGGCAAAAAGAATATTTCCTTCCATAAACTATCGATGTAAAATGACTGAAAGCGAATACATTGGTAACCAAAAGTAATAAATGAGTGAGACGTATTTGGAGAGAGAATGGAATGTAGATAGATATTCATTAATTATTTCATAATTTTGCTCCAAGAGTCCAGCATGTGTGGGATGAGGAAAGAGGTTTGAAATTTTAGAAAACTGCTGAATATCAACATTTAAAAATAAATTTAGCAGCTAATTTTTTATCATTATGTTGGATTCTTTTAAGATCTTCTTGGTGTGGGTTCTGTTTTAATCTGCAACACCATAAATAAGTAAACCATGTATGAAGCTTGATTCACACACATGCATACAAAAAAGCAAAAAAATATGAGACGAGCAATTCTTGTCATTACACTTTTCTTTTCACTAATCAAAACAAACATTCTCTGCGCATAGCACCATCTATATAAGAAATTCTGTACACATTTCTTTCCCCAACCCTGGGATGAACTAGGTTCATCTTTTCATACATTCTAGTATCACAGGAATAATGTTCTAATTATAACACAAATCTAATAAATCTAATAAAAAAATAAAGCTCAATTTCAAATTATACAAAGTTTTGTTAAGTATCTTCAAGTTACAAAATAATCTAAGCATAAAAGCACTTTATTACATTTACACATAATAGTAAATGATAATATTAAAAAAAAACATAACAGTGATTATAATAAATACGGTTGAAGTATGTTGGTCTCTTGTTAGTCCTTTTAAAGTCAAAACGTAAGAGTGATAATAGATTCCGTTAAAACTTCATCTGTTTGCCTTCTACCATAGTTCAGGTTATGTCATCCGACTAAACAAATTTTAGCTTCGATTCCTTTGTTTTCCGTGCACTTCAAATTTGCTCCTCCAGATTGGTTCTTGATGAAGAACTAAATTATTTAAAAGCAGTAGCCAACAGGGGCTTTTCACCCAACATTATTAATCAAAGAGTTAAAAGTTTCTCAACACACCAAAAGGCAGACTCTTGTTTTAGAAGATTATAAGAATTCTGTTGTCATTCCTTTCTTTCCTTCAGTTAACTATAAAATTGCATGTATTTTACAGAAATTTAACTTTGGATCGTTTATTTTTCTATGAATAAAATTCCGAGTTTCATACTTCAGGACCTTATTCCGGATATGAATTCGTGGGGTATTTACGGGATTCCATGCCAGTGGGGTTTAATTTACGCTGTTCAAACTAAGTCTTAAAATTTCGCGTTAAGGAACGTGAGGCACATGTTAAGAAACAGGGAACACAGAATTCCTCTGTTGCTCAGCATCGTTGGTCACGCTTCCAAATTTTTCTGCAGCCAAAATTATTCAAAAAACATGTTACATTGGTGAATTAGGTTGTCTAGAGGCATTTCACATTCAAAAACTCTTTCTGGTTTGGTTAATGACCCTAATTTCAATCCATCTTTACTTTCAGCCTTTAAGGAAATTATGTTTTAGTTTTCTTGTTTCATCAACAGATGCGCCTGTAGCTTAGTTCCTGTCCAGCCATTCTTATCTCGTTCATTTGCACTTTGGCAGCTGAGGGTGATGGTTAGGTAAAACCATGGGAACTAGACATGTGAAAATTTGCAAATAAAACACTGATTTTTGTAGTTTGACTTCTAAATGAATATTTGTTCAGCGTGTTATTATTTTACCTTAATTAGTCACAGTTCTTTTAAAGTCTATACTAAATACTAGTCAATACTAAGTACTTCAGTCTTGTATTTCAAATGGGTACAGGAGTTGGACTGGTTTCTGAATTGCTCCATTTTAATACTTATAAGCTTTTACCTATCCATCAACGTTGGGGAAAGCTTCAACGATCTTACCCAATATTTTGTGGGAAACGTTCATCGCCTATCAACACCAGATCATTAATTTTGAAATTTTGGACCCCTTTCGAGTTTTGCACTGTGAACGCTGATCGTAGGTTTATAAAATATTCACTTCTCTACCTCTTCGAATAAATTTAGTAAGTTTTCTCTGTAATTAAAAAGTTTCAATACAATATCCTTCTTTGAAGTGCCCAGTTTTATGTAAGGTAAACGTAGCATTCTCCTGCCAGGTAAGAAATGTGCAGGTGTTAAGGTTCTGGTTTAAGGTATATGCTAAAGATCTGGAATGTATGACTCTTACAGTTCGATCTTGTTTTTAACTGATCTAACCATCCTTTTATAAAATCCACCTCACCATGCTCCTCTTTCAAGGATGTATTTCCATTTGATTTGGTGATGTGAAAAATATTTCTTTATATCAAGATGATTAATCAGTCTCCATACCTGATCATGATTAGCCAATCTCCATATCTCCATCATATCAGATATGATGGAGACTCCATACCTGATTCTGATTAATCAATCTCCATACCTTATGTAAGTCAACTTCAACTCATTTGAATGTTTTATCCGTGTAAATGACGGAACACAAACCTCGTCTAGATATTAACCTTCTGAAAGCGAGCATGAATTCTTCTGTTGTCATATTCGGAAGTAATTCCAGATGGATTCCTCGCGTCATAGCGCAGGTAATCACAAGTATATAAAATTATTGTCGCTGTTCACAAAGAGCGGAGTAGCGAAGTCTATTCCCGTTATCTCAAAAGGTGATTCTGCAATAGCTGTAACTTGCATTCCTGGATGAGCATTATAACGTGTACACGTTATGCATCCTTTTAGAACATACTTTATATAAACATCTTCCTACTTATAACCCAAAATCGTTCTCGAGTGTGGATTAGCGTATCAGAAGTTCCTGCACGGTATACCTTATCATGGGCGTCTTTAATTATAAAGTTCAGTGAATCTGTGCTTTGGGACAGTAACACTGGATGTTATTCATAAAGCTTCATCATTGATTTTTGAAATCTGCCTCCAACTACAATAATTTTTTTCTTATCTGAAGATTCAAATCTTGAATCTTCTTTCAGAATACATCTTCTTTCTTTCAGAGTCTATAATTCTGGAAAATGTTCCTTCTGTATTTCCTTGATCCGATAGAAATTTCACTTGCGTTTAATTTAGCTTCAATTCTGTCTTCCTTGTTTTTGCTTCTCACCTTAAATATGAATCTTTTAATATGGGCTGTTATTCTGTACAGCTTTGCAATTGAACTATATTTATTCAAATCTAGGAGGTAATTTTCTCTTTCATATTTTCGTCAAATGTCGCATTCACTGATATTTTAAATTTTGATCTCCTTTCCACCATAGCCAAAAGATCACTTTCAACTTTACTGCGAGGCCAGGTTTTTTTGTAGACCCTGTAAATCATTTTTCATTGTTTATCAAATCTGCTGCTCTGCACCCTCTTGTTATTACATCCGCCGGATTATCTCAACTGCTGTAATGTCTCCAATTCGATGGATGGAAAATTTCTTGTTCACTAACTATTCGCGTCGAAAAGCTACCACTATTTGGCATTTCCGCGGATCCAACAGAGAGCTACTGTGAAACAAGTCCACAAGGCGTAATTATCTCTTGTGTGAAAAATGAGTTTTAAGAAGTTGAGTATTCTTATAGCAATCAGTGTTGTCATCAAGTCTAGCCGTGGTAAAGTTAACTTCTTTACTAGTGCTCCCCTTTATTTAGATAATATAGAGCTAACTTCAAATTTTTATCTGATGTTTTGTAGCGGATATATGCGCCGGCTCCGTATGCTAATTCACTAGCGTCTTCAAAAATATCGTTAGAATTCGGTAAGTTCTGTTTTGAAATGAAATAACATCTAGGTATTGATAAAGTTTCCAATTCAGAAATGTCCCTACACCAGTTCTCGTATTTACCTTTCAAATCCTCACTTAGCTCTTCATCCCGTCCTACATCTCTGTCGCATAATTTCTGAAGCAGAATCTTCACTAAAATTGCGAATGTTGTAATTAACCCATACGGTCATAAAATTTACATCCTAATTTCAAAACGCTTCTTTTGTGTTCTGTCTGTCCTCAAATAACGGCAAAATGGAAGAAATGTCAAAACTAAATTCTTCTGTTTCGGTGTTCCAAACAGTACTGAAAACTTTCAGTTGTGTTATACTATTTTTAGAAATTGAATGATTTCCAAAAGCTTCTTTGCATTCCTTCACCATTTT
The DNA here is from genome assembly GCA_000611955.2 of Stegodyphus mimosarum. Classification (NCBI taxonomy): domain Eukaryota; kingdom Metazoa; phylum Arthropoda; class Arachnida; order Araneae; family Eresidae; genus Stegodyphus; species Stegodyphus mimosarum. Next base: position 567,229 of record KK120198.1, read on the forward strand.
ATTAGACTCTTAGCTGCTTCTGATAAGTTGAATTTTGTGTCTGTAAACCGCTTTCTAGCTTCAGATATAGAACTTGCTCCTGCAAACAGATCATCGACATAAAAACATTCATTCAAGAACCTATATGCTCCTTTATTCGAGTCCTTGCATTTATTTATGTGCTATTTTATTATCGCTGCTAAGGGGAAAGGGCTGAAGTCACTTCAAATGTGACTGGTGATTCAGTAAATTTTCAGTTCTCCAGATGCCAGCTCAACAAACCATAGAAATGTCTGATAATCCCGATCGGCTTTCGTTGTGGAAATTTGTAAGAAAGCCTTTTTCATATCAAACACAGAGGCAATTTTATTTAATTATTTTTTTGAAATTTAGAAATAGCGCCAAAATGGTTTCTTTAATAGAATATCATTCAAAAACAAGCTCTTTGGTCGAAGCATCATAAACTACTCTTAATTTTGTGGTTCTAGTGTCGAAAATAGAGTGCTGGGCATATTGCACGCTTTGTTTTGAAATACTTGTGTTCAGGGTTAATTTCTTTTACAATACCTTTAAAGATAACGTTGGTTGCCCTGCCTCCTGTATTTGAATGTAGTAGTATTTAATATAAAAATATAATTTATTTCTCGCACAGTAACGAAATTCGTACCAGGAACACCATGTAGCAGCTTTTCTTGTCGCAGCGGCACTTGCCAAAAGAGACTGTGAGGCGAGAGAGAAGTTGGGACATGAAACATACATGTAATGTGCGCCTCTTGCTGATTGGCTTATGCAGCACATCTCTCGTGCGCATGAATGAAGTGCTACGGAGTATGCTCCCAGTGACGAAGTCACGATTACAAATCACTGTAAAGCCCCTTATTTTCGCGAAAATGAATATATCGGTGATTTCGCGAGCTGAAAATTTCACGAATTTTATATGAACAGAACCGAAAGTTGAAAAATTTCAAAAGTACCTTAGAAAAGTTGAGAAAGTTGAAAATTTTCAAAAGTACCTAAGAAAAATTGAGAAAGTTGAAAAATTCCAAAAGTACATCTTTTGGATAAAGCATTTTAAGAAATTTCCTTCTGTAAGAAAGGTTCGAACCCCTCTCCCTCTTAAAACAACCCACAGTGCTTATCAACTTTGACCTTGGCTCAACGTGCGCATTTCCCTCCCCCTTTTACCCCGAAAGTGTAATCACCCCACCCCCTTCGCTTTTCTCGGAATCGGATCGTCCATGCCCAACACCTGGTTGAACAAGTTGTTTCTAGCAAGAGCTCCGCGACGGAGGAATATGTCACCAAGTTGGCTTTTGAAAATGTTCTGACGAGACGAGAGATAGAAGCGGTGAGTGCGAGATAGAAAACTGAGAAGACAACGTGTTATTAGTGCCGTAAAAAAACGTGGAAATACTTGTACAAGTTGATGGACAAGGGAAAGAAAATTTCTATAGGAGCTTCTGCGCCGGCAGGGCTTCCGGATGCAAGAAACGCTAAGTCGTTTGTTGAATTAAAAGAAATAATATCCTCTAATACTGAGGTTTCTACTGCTTTGAAAGTAAAACGTGGGCAGTATGCAGTATATGCGAAGTGCTGAGATCCAAAATGGGCCGATATGCTACTATGAACGGAAATTCTGCAGCAGTGAAATATTTCACCTCTGAACTGGGAAGGCCGGTGAGTGAATCAACGATTCGCAGCATAAAGAAATAATACATTCAAGCGTCTAAACAAGCTAAAGCCAATTTAACAACTTTACCACAAGATAATCGCGGTCGCCCCTTAAAACTTTGTGATTTCATTGGAAGAACGTTGTTCAAAACAAGTGTCTGTAATCGGCATGGAAGATAAAAGAGAAATGACTGTTTTGTTAGCATGTTCCCTTGCTGGAGACCTACTTCCAACACAATTGTTGTTCGCTGGAAAAACAAAAAATTGTCATCCAAAGTTTACATTTCTCGCGGACTGGGACGTGTGGAAAACCGATTCGCACTGGAGTAATACTGACACAATGATTCGATACATCGAGAATATTCTTGTACTTTATTACGACAAGCAGAGACAGCTTCTCGGGCTAGTTCCAGAACAACCTGGTGTAGCATTGTTCGACGTTTTTAAGGCACACCAAGATCCTCTTTTTCTGACTGAACTAGAGAAGAGGAATATTATTCCAGTTTTTGTGCTCGCTTCCTGCACAGGAGGGCTTCAACCTTTGAATTTAACTCTAAATGAAGAGTTCAAACGTTTGCTCAAGAATGAGTTTATTGAGTGTATTCTAATGAGCTTCAATTTCTAGAGGAAAAAGAATATGTGGACGTGCGAATATCACGACTAAAACCGATTCACGCTTCTTGGCTTGTGCGCGTATTTAACAATATTGAAGCCAAACATGAGGTAATTTTGAATGGCTTCAAAGAAGCTGGTATAAATAGTATTCTAAGTGAATGAGTTGGCTTCTATTAATTTTATTGTTTTATATTCGAGAAATATAGTTGTATATTATTCAAAAAATAGTTATAAGAAAGAAAGTTGTCAAGAAAAGGCTTGTAACTGTGCAATAAATCATTAAATTTTAGGAAAGTGAAAAATTTTTGATTTTTTATTATTATTTGAGGCGGGAAAAAAAGTATTTCGCGAGGCTTACGACGGGCTCGCGAAAATAAGGGCCTTTACAGTATTTTAAATATTTACAATATACAGAAAATGATGATTACAATACAGAAGAGAGGCAGATGTTATCAAGATGACTATTAGAATTACATTTTCTAAATGGATTTAGTTTTGATCTACAATTTAATACTCAAATGTGATTTTCTGTAGGATTTAAAACAACGAACTTCGACCTTTAGATTGTTTCGTTTTTCTGCCGCGAATGAACTAAAATGAATCGTGGTTCACATCGCAGAATACGCAGTTAAGCTTTATACTGGTTGAAAATGCAGCTGTTGGTTGACTAATACGCTTAAACTTTTTTTTTAATTATTATTTATCTCATCCTTAAAATAATTGCCAGAAATCGTTCTATTTTTAGATTTCTTCGTATCATGTAATAAACTGGAAGCTTCGCGACATTCTGTTTTCATTTTTAAGAATTCAAACTAATTCTAAAACATCAAATTCTGTTTTTGATTTCTTTTCCCTGTTGTATTCTAAAGTTATCTCTTCTGGAATCAATTTCATTAAAACCGGAAATAAATGACCATAACTTCCCGTAACTATTTAAAGTTTCTAGGCATCGAATAATAGTTTCTACGTAATCGTATAATTTTCAAAGAGTTACGATTTCACTCGCGTCCTTCATTGGATCTTGGCTTAGTAGCCTTATTATATTCTGTTAATTACTATGTCATTTTTTCCGAAACGTTCATTTATAAAAATGATGCTTTAATTGTAATTTTCGCTCTTTGGAGCATACTTTAATTACATTCAGCGCAATTCCCCCTAACAAACTTTTCAGGTATGAAAATTTTTCAATGCCAGATAAACTTTCGTTTTCGTGAATGGAACTGTTAAAATGATTCCAAAAATCAAGCCACTTGTTTATATCACCAAAATGTTTGTTTATTATAAATTTCGGTAACTTAACGTTATTTCTTGCAGGGATAGCGATTAATTAACGAAACAAATTAAGATTCGAACTCATAACGATTTGAATTTCTTGAAAGCTCTTTTAATCGTTTAGAAGCCCTGCACTCCCACATTGTTATCTTATCTTGATGATCCTGTGAAACTTCAGTTTCTAATTGAAATTCTTCTTCACATAATAATTTTTCAATATCACTATCCAACTGACTCAGTAAATCTCGTTTAACAATTAATTGTTCAAGAAGTTCATCTAATGATTCAGAAAATGATAGAGGATCTTGTATAGCATTTTCAATTTTTTTAAACAGTTTACTTGTTAAAGAGCGTATTGTCGTTCTTTTCTTTTCAAGAGATAATAATTCAAGCTTCATAATAATAAATAAATAAATAAATAAAATAACCCTCACTAACCCTCAAAATTAAAGCTTATTGCGTCTTACCTCACGCTCACGTTCGTGGCTCCAAAAATGTTAGATTCTTTTCAGTATCCGTGAAGAAGTGAGCCATGTATGAAGCTTGATTCATACACTCAAAAAACATTTAGACACGAGCACTTCCTGTCATTACAGGCCGGCAGCTTCTTTCCCACCTATTAAAACGTAAATAAACATTCTCTGAGCGTAGCACCATCTACATAAAAAATTCTCTTCACATTACGCATACTTAACTAAGTAGACTCATAGCTATTTTTTCCCTTGGGAGTGGAGTAATGTCCTTACACCTGGGTCCCTGGGCCGAAGGCCCTACCCCATGTAGAGTATGTATGGTGTTCCTAACAGTGACGTAAAATAACCGAATGGAATTCATAAAAAGTAACAACTGAAAATATTGTAGTGGGGTGATTAGAATTTACTTGAGCATTAAGAACTAATGTAAAGTGTAAATGTGTCTAAAATGTGTGAAGCTGTTCGAGTCCGTGACTAAGAGACAAAGGTAATATGCAAATCAGATCAAGCTCATAATCCGAGTAACTCATGCAACAGACAAGCACAATACACAAGCAGAGATGCTACAAAAGGAGTAAATAATAATTGACAGGGTATATAAGTAATTACAATTCGTAAATCAAAAGAAAATAAACATAAAACATGTACAAGTAGTAGAATATGACAAGATTACATAATCCAAGTGTTGAGAATAGCAAGCGGACGATACATGTTATTAAGATCATTAAAGTCATAATCGGCAATTTTAATTGCCCGATTGGAGATAGCACTTTGATGAAATTTTTTGGCAATTTTATAATAGTGGGTCCTTAATAGCTCGACCCCTAACTCGTCATGAAAATAAGAATTCCTAACGTACACTCAGTGCCAGAATTTGACGCAGTGTACTGCTCTGGGCGGCTTGGAGCCTCATACTATAACTCTTTCTAGAATATGCCCATACCGGGCAGGCATAACACAAAAATGGACGCAGAATGGATTTATAAATGAGTAACTTATTGTCGATAGATAAAACGTTGTTTCGAGCAATTAGAGGGTACAGTTTAGCTTTACGCACCCGAAACTTTTGAATAATAGAGTGTATATGTGGGGCCCATGAAAGAGTTTTGTGGAGGATCACCCCCAAGTACGGGACCTGCCTGGCCCATTGGTCCAGGGAATTGGAGTATAGTAGAACACCAGGTTTTTGCGAATTTTCCTCTTTTTCGTGAATAGGATTGCCTGCGTTTTGGATACATTGACTTGAATTTTCCCTTGTTCCAACCAAGTCTCAAGTGCATGTATGTAATTTTGTAATCGTTGGATAACTGAACCAATAAATGCGCTTTGAGCAAAGATCGCTATGTCATCAGCATACATTGCTAAGGTGGTGTTTGGTGTTGTAGGTATGTCGTTTACGTAGATATTAAAAAGTGTGGGGCCCAAGAGGGACCCTTGGGGAACCCCAGCCCTGATGGGGCGGAGAGTGGAATTGGAGCCAGCTACGTGAACTAAAAAGTGTCTACCGGCTAGGTAGGATTTAGTGATGTTTGTGATGTAGTCTGGGAAACTCATACGGTGTAATTTGTAAATAAATGCGTCCAGCCATACTCTGTCGAAGGCCTTGGCTATGTCAATAAATATTCCACCTGTGACTTTTCGGCTGTGCATGCCCTCCGAGATGGTTTCTACTACCCGGTACAGCTGATTAGTGCCCAATTGTTTCCTGAATCCGAACTGGAACGGGATAAGTAAGTTCTCTTCTAAGTGGTTATTGATTTTTGTGAGTAAAACTGCCTCCATTATCTTACTCAGAGATGACAACAGGCTAATAGGTCGATAAGATTCCGGAAGAGCCGGCGGCTTACCAGGCTTGTGAATTGGGATAACTTTGGCCACCTTCCATGGATTGGGGTAGTGCTGCCATTCGAGTATTTTGTTGCAGATCTTGGTGAGGAGGAAGATGATTTTCATCGGAAAGTTTTTGATCATTATGTTGGTAACAGCATCCAGTCCAGGACTATTCTTGTTTTTAAGACGTTTGACATAGCCAGACACCTCCGATGGGAGGGCAGGAACAATGTTGTATCTGCAAGAACTGCTCGTTAAAGGTGGAGTGAAAACTATTAACTAGGTGTTCTGTAGTGTCATCTTGAATGTTGTTGTTGCAAAACTGAGACTCCAGCATTTATGCTAAAAGTTCGGCCTTCTCAGTTTCAGTCTAATGGATCCCTTGAAGGCCTTTTAAGGGCGGAATTTTTGGGTCGCCTTTAATAAACCTCGCAATTATTTTCCACAGGGAATTACCCTCTGCGGAAAGGGAATTGAGGTGGTTAGTCCAGTTACGTTGCGCTTGTAAGTTAGTAAGAGACTTGACCGTACTACAAAATCTATTAAAAGTCTGCTTATCCACCCTGGATCTGGTTCTCTGAAATTTCCTCCTGGCTGCGTTTCGTTGTTTAATTAATTTGTCAAGCTCCTTTTCTCTGTAAATGCGCCGGATCGGCACTTCTGTGCGTGCGTTATTATATGCATCAGTGATGTTCTTGGTGAGATCCTGTATGAAACTATCAATGTCATCCCCCGTGTGTATCGTTGGAATGTCATAGCGATGTTGTGGAGAGCTTTGGCAAAATTCTGCCAGTCTGTTCTAAAGGCTCTGGTGTCTGCTGTGGTATAACTGCTGATATCCGGGTTATGGTCAGACGAGAGTTCATCCAGCACAGAAATATCCAGCAGAACGCTGGTATTTCTGAGTAGGAAGAAGTTGATAATTCCCGCAGAACCAGCAGCATACCGTGTTGGGGTTTTAGGAGCTGCTATGCGTAATCTAGCCGAGCTGGCCAAATTATAGATCACACGTCCAGTGTCATTTGAGTTATAGAAGTTCCATTCGCAGTGTCTAGCGTTTAGGTCTCCACCTATGATGATGCTATTGCCGAGCGAAAGTAATACTTGTAGATCAGCCAGGACTGCTCGCGTATTACGTCCAGGCGGGATATAAGTGCAGACAAAGGTGTATGTTGTGGAAGTGTTTGTAGTGAGTGAAATAGCTGAAGCCTCAACGACTGAAAGCTGTGGAATTGTAACTGGATAGTGGGGGATGCAGCATTTTATCAGGATAGCTGTTCCGCCCCTTCTAGTGGAGGGAGGACGATCATATCTATAGACTGAATAGTTATGCACATAAATAGGAGTGGTAGAGCCAACCTTGTGTTCTTGTAGGAACATGATATCAGGATTGTTCTCATTTATGAAATCTCGGAGTTCATTAAGCCTCCTAAACAATCCATTCGCGTTCCAAGTAATAACATGCATGCAATTAAAAACATTACTAGGCATTATTAAGACACATTCTTAGAACCAAATACATTTTCAAAAATTTCAAACAGAATAAATAACTTGTGAATTGCATTAGGTGCAGCCTGTATATCAGGCATTCTACTATTCAGTTGACTCATTAGGCTATACAGAGATATGCCCTGAAATATATTACTAATTTCTTTTATTAATTTAATTACTTCTAAAATGCCACCAGGCTGGAATCACTACTAATGCTGGCACTAGTGTTCCTGTTTGGTCTGCTGACAGTGTCTGCTTTGGAGTTCAATACTTTTTCAGTGCCCTTATTAATTTTGACAGAGTCCATGGATTGCACATTAAGTTTAGTAAGACCTTTAGCGGCATTGGCATAGGATACTCCTTCTTTAACTGCTGTTGTTCGGGTGCTACCACTAGTCTTGCTAATATTCTTATCTCAGGCGGCACTTTTCTTGCCCTGCTGTGGAGAGGGAAACTTAGGACATCCACGGTAGTTAGCCGTGTGCCCTTCCTGCAGGCAGTTACAGCATTTAACTTCCGGTATTCTTTTGGCAACACAATCCTCTGTTCGATGTTGGCCAGCACACTTCACACATCTAGGCTTGAGCTTGCACCTATCTGACGAGTGATGGAAATACTGGCAGTTATGACACTGCACAGTACTTCCATTAGTGCGATATGGTGAGATATTAACATAAAAACCTAACAGTTTTTTAATGTCATAGACTTTTTCCCCTGGAAACAAACATTGTGAGTTTAAGAGTCGGAGACCCTTGTAAGCGACATGCTTGTATAGCTACTGTCATTTTTTGAATTTTCTTTTGCTTTTATTTTACGCATATAGTGGACTGCAGAACGCTATGTCTAAAGCATTCGAAGTAATATATTAAGTATAATAATTCATTATACTAAGAAGTATAATAATTCATCATAATCGAAGTAATATATTGCGCAACTGTTATATTCTTAATCTACACTGATAAATTTCTGCATGGCTGTAAGAATATTTAGATGGAGTGTTTAGTTTAAAATATGCTTAATAGCTTATAAACATTGATATAAATATATTCTCATAAATAGTAAGTTATATTACTTAATTTTCTAAAGTTCATAAAATAATATTTAGAAAGTCTCTTTACTTTGTTGAATCGTAATTAGCCTTTTATTTCTATAAAATTGTGAAAATACAACTTCCATTAGATGCGCACCATTGAAAGCCCCCTTGAGTATTTTTGAAAACATAAACATAAACTATTGATCGTCATCAAGATGATGATCAATAGCCGCAGGCATCTCGGACTTGGGAGACACCCAATTCCCTAGGTATCTCCCATCGTCCTGTTGAAAGACTTTTCAACCAGATTCTGCGTTGACTATCGCCGGGTGAACGAGGTTAGAAAGAAAGACAGCTACCCTCTTCCTAGAATTGACGATATTCTAGACACTCTTTGTGGAAGCAAGTGGTTTTCGAAGCTAGATCTAAAGAGTGGATATTGGCAGGTAAGAAATATATCCTGATGACCGAGAAAAGACGGCATTTACTACCGGACAAGTACTTTGGTAGTTCAAAGTGATGCCGTTTGGCAGTTCAAGGTGATACCGCCGTTTCGAATATGGATTGACCCTCAGAGAGACCAGTATTGTTTTATTGTAGGACTACAGATCGAAATGTTCTGCCAGGTAGGTTTTCTGTTTGAAGACCCCATTGAATCAATTAGGTCACGGTCTTCCAGCTGGTCTTTCCTGACTTCTTTGTCACTCCATGGGTCTGGATCAGCCGAGATTAGTAAACTCTCTAAGACAGCCACCTTAACGGAAGATTGAAAACATCTAAAAATAAGAGTTTGATTTGGTTTATTTGATAATAGCAAAGGACTTAAAGGTTACCTGCCTAGATGGGTGGATGCCATCGTGGAGGACTTTGTAAGGTAAATGGCTCATATACACGTTACACATAGGAAAAACCACGAAAACGCCCATGAAGCCTGCCTGATTTTCCGGGATTCAAGCCCGGGACCAAACTACCAATGTTCAGCGACTTTACCGCTGGTGGGCCTCTGTAACTTTGGGAAGTCGTTTTAGGAAAGTGTAAGTGTATTCTCAACAGTGGAAATTTTTATTAAATTTTATTCCACATTTATAATTTTTTAACACAGTATGTTAGTATACTGCGCAGTTGTTGAATCGTAGTGTAAAATTAAGAAATATTACCCTCCCTCAAAAGTTCTATTCAAAGCATGAGAATGAAACCATAAAAAGGAGGCTGTAATTAATTAGATAAATTATTAATTAAGGAAAAGTTCACACGAGTTTTCTAGCTTAAAAAAGAACGTATTCGCGTAGGACTTTCAAATGGATAATCTCTTACATTTGTGTTACATGTCTGGAAATCCACAACAATCCCACACTGTCAGCAATATGCCTATGATTTAACACACAGATGAATTAACAGTGTTCAGTAATCTTATCCAGTCAGACTTGTTGATGGACTCGCTAATCAAAAATAAGTATTGGCGTAAGTTTATCGACAGACTGCAAAATACATCTCATTTGGATTGAAGTAAACTGCAGTAGTAATCACAGATAATCATTAAAATTGTGATACCTGAATCATCGAAATTAAGTAAAATTAAAATAAAATAATACTAGTTGTTTAAAGTATTCAAAATTAGTTAATTAAATGTTGAAATATTGGTTTATAACTAAACTTGGTTGAAATATTGGTTTATAATTAAACTTGGTTGAAGTATTGTTTTATAATTAAACTGATAATCAAATTGGTTTATAATGAAGAATGATTAAGAAATAATTCAGAGAAAATAGTACAGAATTCAGAAGAAAATAGAGAAAAATTTAGAAGATTCGGCCAACTATCAAAGCACTAAAAATTTTTAGTTTTCCCGGAAGTGAAACCTTTTTAAAAAAGAAAATATTATCCTGCCAAAAGATACATATTCATGCAAGAGTATATTAACACAAAAAACGAAAAAAGTGATGTATACGGGGTGAAATCAAAAGCATAATTATTCATTTTGAGTAAACTTGTATTTCCAGACTTTTTTTACATTTTTCATACTTGTTAAAAGTAAATCTTTGTCAAAAAAAAAAAAAAAAAAAAAAAAAAAAAAAAAAAAAAAAAA
>KK120198.1:577701-590205 GCA_000611955.2 Stegodyphus mimosarum
AAAAAAAAAAAAAAAAAAAAAACCGAAAGCTTTCAGATTTTACATTACGCCCAAGGGAGAGTTTTTTTAACGTTTTGTTGTTACCTTTATTTATTAAATGGCGTGTTCTTCGCACTTAAACCATAGAATTCAATTCAACGGCAATATCGCAAAATAATTTTAAAATCAGTATATTTTTAGAATTTCCGATACACCGTCTCGCGCGTTTGAGATAAAAATTCTTTTTTTTTTCTTTTTGCCCATACAATATTGCCATTCCTGGCTTTGAAATCGTTGAGTCTGTTCATCAAAAATTCTGTAATGCCTGACAAAATATGAAATAGATAATGAAACAAATTCCACATTAGGGCTTCCAGATGCCCATATTCGGTAGAGGATTACGTTATTTAAAATTTGATGGCTCTAGGTACCGTTGTTTTATCACAATGCGCGAAACACATGTACATTTATGGAGATTCTTCATGATTTAATTTCTTTAAATATAATACAGGGCAGTAATATTTGGTGGCAACACTTTGAAAAGTGAATCAACGCAGAAAGTGAAACCACGCAAAATGGCAAAACGATTTTAATAGCCTTCTGGGTTAACAGCCGCTGGGCTGAAAAAAAAAGAAAGAAAAATTTTCTAAAACTTTCACTTAGGCACAACAAAATTTAACATGGCTGGAAATTTCGTGCAATAGAATGAACTTAAAGTAGAAAAAGGAAATACTATCCACTTTGAAATCCCATGCCTGTGTGAAATGGAAATGACAAATTCGTTTGGTGTCAATATATATAACAGTTCAGATATCATTAATTATACTGCATTAAAAGAATAATGAAAAGGTCTTAGAATTCTTTCAATTATTCGCTAAATTTGATACATAAGAAATTAGTTTTTAATTTTGATGACGGAAATCTCTTGTAGAAAGAGCTTATGCAATCATTATTTTTCAAGATAACCAAAATAAAAAAATTTCAAATTTTATATAATTTAGTAAGGTATGTATTTTTGTTTGTTCTAAAGATTTAGGTTCTTCAATTGCGCACTTAATGGGAGCAAATTTTCTTTTTTTTCCGCAGTGGCGGACTCTTGTCATTTATAGGTATTGGCGACTACTAAGGCCGGAAGCGGCTGTCTCTTTATTATGGAGACACCTAATAGTTGGGCCATCGCTGCCTCCTATGAAGGAAAGGAAAAATTACACACATGCCGTGGAGGTAAAAGTAAAAGGAAACGGCATCCCAGCACTACACCTGACGCAGAGCTGCAAAGCAAACAACCAATTCGTAAGTAACTTTGTTGTTGCCAAATTAGCGTTTTCAAAGTTTTTAAGTACTGTGTCGCAACAATTAAAAATTATTATCTCGTGCAACCCGTAATAACGAATTAGTAAATAAGTATTTTGTTGTTAATATAGCCTTTTCAGAGCCTTTAATTAATAGCCATCCAGACCGTATAGTGGTTAGGGAAGCCTGATTGCGATACCGAAGGGTCCGGGTTCAAATCCCTGACGACGGCATGGATGTAAAATTGTCTGTCCCTTCACAGGGGGTAACGGCGGCCGCCTGTTAGGTGCCTCCACAATAAAATGGCCACCACTTCTGGCCCTTACGAGTGGCGAGTGCCGTTATAGGCAAGTGCCCGCCATTGGAAAAAAAAAGTGATTTTAATTAATATCTCGGCTGATTAAAAATCGTACGAAGATGAGAATGGCCGAAATGGTTTCCCACGATTTTTGGAATCCGGGGTACCTCTCTCGAAACTCAACTTTCCGCCGTTTTGGAGGAGGTGATGTTATAAACAGACAGACACGCAAAGATTTTAGTAGTATAGACCAGGGATAGCCAAACTTGAAGACAATGGGAGTTCGCATGATAGATTTTATGAACTTTCGATATCCGCAAGTCCAAATTTATATCGTTTCAAAAATAATGAGACAGGTTTTAAATATAAAGAAACGTTTGAAGTAAATTAATAAATATGTGATTAACATGATTACATATAAATATTGTTACGTGCGTACGGATTCGTAATGGATTGAATGCACAAGTCCAATAAAAAGCTAATAACATTTATTCTAAATACAAGAAATATAACAAAACGCTGGTTTATTCCTCAAAGATATTCGTACAATATCACACTATCTCGCAATTTAAACAGTAGTTATATTTTAAACTACCAAAACGTTAAATAGAACGCAATCTAAAGCGCAGAGAAAGCTAATCCGATCTCACCGTGAATTCTCTAAAATCAACAACAATAGCTCACTAACACAGCAGCTGAGCTGAAATGTTTCTCTCCTTGTTTTATAATTTTTAAACGGGCCGCGCTAGACAGTTCTAGCCATTTCTGGAAAGCAAAAAGAGTAGAATTACGGTGTCGGGTATCATAATAGTCAATTACATTTATTCAAATTAAATATAAATTATCGAGATCAACTTTTATTCAATGTTAAATGCACGTGCTCTTGTATTTTTACTTTTCCGGCTCAGCTTTCTCTTAAAATTTGTCACGCGCTGCTTTGCACAGAGAAATAAAACAATTTTAATTACAATTCTACTAAAAATATATAACTAAATACAAAATTCGTAACACTGTTCCCATCCTAAGGTCTGCACGTCCTGGGTAATGCAATCCCTGGACAGGAAGCCATATTTACAACTGAAGCATCAATTCAGTATTGCACATTACATTACAATAACAAACAACATAAACAATAATTGCAATAAGTAATTTAAAACAAGTCGAATGCTGTCAATTACTAAATACCAATCAAATCAAATACAAATCAATAAATGAGGGCGAAAATTTACAAATTTAAAAACAAAAAATACTATGGTCTGATACTATTTATATTATGTACACTACGTACTATCGCCATAGGAGCTAACCTGTCCGGACCTGGAGATCTTGGATGTATTCCTCAGGCGATGAAGGCGCATCCGAAGGGCGACCAAATAAGAGATCATAAATAAGGCAGACGTAGGTTACGACCGAAGAGCATCTGGGATGGGGAATAGCCGGTAGTCTCGTGGACAGCACTGCGTAAGACAGTAAAAACAATGGTAACTTCTTGTCCCAGTTCTGTTGGTTTCTGGAATCCACCAATGAGATTGGTGGTTTTAAGGATAGTTCGATTAAATCTCTCTACCTATTACCTCTTCTCTGGGGATGTAAAGGCGTCGTTTGGGTTTTGTTAATGCCGAGTAGTTTGTAGTGTTCTTTGATTACAGACGAGGTAAAATTCCTTCCCTGATCGGAATGTAACTCCGAAAAGGCAGACCGAACTTGGAAATCCAGTGCTGTACCAGTACCTCTGCTACTGTGACAGCCTCTTGATCAGGGATAGAATATGCTTCAGGCCACTTGGTTAAGTAATCAATGACAACGAGGATGTATTTGTTGCCATCAGCAGTTCGTGGCAGAGGTCCAAAGATGTCAAGGGCGATACGTTAAAAAGGCGCTCGTACGTTGTAAGGTTGCAGCTTCCCTCGGCTGCGTTTCTTTGGTCCTATCCGACCCGCACAGGCATCGCAAGATCGGCACCACTTTTGCACGTCGTCCTTTGCATTATTCTAGTAAAAACACTTTCAAACTCTCTGCAAGGTCTTCATTATACCGAAGTGTCCTCCTGTAGGGCTGCTGTGTTGTTCTTTAAGGACGGCCGGGATCCGGAATCTTGGGAGTCTCAGCTGCCATCGGAATGTCTTTCCATCATCCAATTTGAATTTCCGCTACAAGACGCCGTTCGAATGTGGAGTAGAGCCCAGTATTGTTTTGCCGTCGGACTATAGATCGAAATGTCTTGCCAGGTAAGTTTTCTATTTGAGAACTCCAGTAAATCAATTATCGGCTTAATGTCACCGTCCTCCAGTTGGTCTTTCCTAACTTCTTTGTCACTCCACGGGCGTAAATCAGTCGATGTTGATGTTGTAATTTGTCGGGCGACTTGATTAAGGAGCTGGTATTTCGCTTTGACCCTGGAACAATATCTGCAGCTTTATTGGCAAGATCTTCTAGGCAGGGAATCGGCGTTTCCGTGTCATGATCCCTTCCGATGACGAATAGTGATGGCATACTCCTAAAGTCTCTGTACTCACCTGGTTGTTTGATCTCAGGATTCTTGAAATTTAAAAGCCAGGTCAATGATGCATGATCTGTGCCGAGCAGGAATTTTTTGCCGTAGAGATAATGATGGAAATGTTCTACGGTCTTAATTATGGCGAGCAACTCTTTCCTGGTGGCACAGTAATTCCTCTCCAGTTTAGCACGTGAGTGCATAAAGGTTCAGGAATGGTTCGCTCCCTATGGAATGCGAAATATAATTTTTATAGAAAATAATGTGGGTGAGTATGAATATATTAATACTGTTAATGAAAACTTGAAAATATGCGCAAGAAAACTAGGAATGCAAAGTGTATTCAAGTTCTATCAAGATAACTACCCTAAACATGCAATCTTAAATGTTTACTTGTGGCTATCATACAACTGTCGCTAAGTTGTCAGAACTCTTCCATATTCTCGGGACTTCAATCCTATCAGGGATGGACAAAGCATTGGAAACAAAACATTAAAAGCAATTTCTTCGGAGGAATAGTACGAAATAGAACAATTCTTCTAAGAAAAAAATTAGTTGAATCCATGCCAAAATGCGTGAAAATTTTAATTTTAGCCAAAGGATATGAAACAAAATATTGTATGATCCGTTAGTTTCGTGTTTTTATTAAATATAAACCGTTTGCGCAAAGTGTCGGAATATTTATGTGAGTTCCTTGGAGTGATTCATAGTGTAGATGAAAAAAAAATTGTTTCGTTAGTACATGGTAATTCATATTTGCAAATAAAACTGGAAAAACAAATGTACTCCTAAAGTCTGTGTACTCACCTGGTTATTTGACCTACAGGATTCTTGAAATTTAAAAGCCAGGTCAATGATGCATTATCTGTGCGGAGCAGGAAACTCAAACACTCTAAAACTCAAAGGGCCCTAAAACATATTGCTGTAATATGTTTTCGAATTTAATGTAATATGAGTTAGAGTTTTTATGTTTTAGAGTGTAACATTGTTGCGAATTTTGTACATCTGCAAATAATCTTAGAGAAATTATACGTAACTCTGTAGGTTTTTTCGTTTTTTAAGTATAATGCAACATGAAAATTTGAAGAAGGAAAGCTTTTCCAGGAAAGCTGTTGCATTGTAAGAACAAGTTCTGAATTTCTTGAGGAGAGCACATGACAAAAGCTGCAAAAATGAAGATACAGAAGTCAGTCTCCCTGATGCTCATTAGAATTCTCAGAAGCCTCAGTTTTTAGAATGCAGCCACATGTCAAATTTTCTCGAAAATACGAAAAGAATGAGTTGGCTAAGATAAAAATTACTACTCCTTCTGGGCATTGTAGATTTCACACCATTTCTTGTTTTAAAACTTGGTAATACAATTAATTTATTTACATATATCTCATGATAATGGTTCATTCCGGAAGAAAATTTTTAAAAACATTAAAAATCTCTCTCTTTCCTTTTTTTCTACTCATGTTTCCTGCTCTTACAGTTTTTCACATTTTTTTCAATAGTCAGACTTGAATAATTTATAAATTCTTCTGAGGCACATTAATTCCAATACTAGTTCTTGTGTATGTAACTTTAGGATAAAATATCTAAGCCTCTTTGCTTAGTTGTTTTTTAAACTCATAATGAAATCTCATTCGATATAATTCATAAGCTACTGGTGTGTAAATATGTTTGAACTTCTTTCATCGCATAGAAGAAAAGATGCATTATAACGAATGATTGTTATTGCGAAAATTGACCTCGTATAGACTCATTCAACTGTAGGGTTTTCGTACTCTTCATTGTAATAGAATGACCGTTATAACAAGCGTCGATAGTGCTAACACTTCCAGCATGTTTTTCTTAGAATCTATTTAGATATTGTCTTCCTAAATCAGAGAATGTATAAAGGGGACAGAGAACAATCAGTTATTTTACATAAACAATTAATGTTTTCCTGAAAAATGAAGACATGCAATGAAAGCTATTCATAATGATGTAGACCAAAAAAGAATATTACCTAAAAGGTTCTTAACCCTCCAAGCGTTAAAGGTTTAGCCCTGAAATTTCGAAGCTCCTCAAAGTGTCATGAATTAGAGGTATTTTCTTGATTTTAATTAAAAAATGACGCTCTGATTTTGTACCTTGATTTCTTTTCTTCCAATATACATCCAAACCGAAATCAGATACATTAAAAGATAGCAGAAATTTTCATGTGTAATGAATATAGAAGGTAGCCTTCTGTACGGAATAATCTGGCCGTAACGCTGAGAGGGTTGATACAGCTTTTCTCTGAAATTTTCCATAAATGTTTGTTTTAAGAGACCGTTGTAGAGTCATTAGGTTATATTGAAGCAGGAGACGTGAAAAATTCCAGTGCCCTCGCCAGGATTCGAAACCTGGACACCTGGAATATGTGTTGAGTATGCTTCCAATTACACCCACAAAATTATGCGGAAAGGAGGGAGAAAATACTCTATACCTTTTTGTATGTATGTATATTACATGTTTTATATGTGCTTACGTCTGATTAGAGTCGAGTCGAGGTTTCATGGAATACATTATCTTCAGAAACTAGAGAAGCAAAATTTTACTACAACAAATTAACGCTTTGAAGACGGTGGCCGAAATATATGTCAGAATTACAATGTCTCAGGCAAACTCTAAGGGTTTATTTTAATTTCCTAATAGTTATTTTTAATTTTGAACCTCTTTCCTTTAACTTCTTGTTTCCCATCGACAATTCCCTACCAGAATGAGTTTTCAAGATCGCGGTTTATGTAAATGAGGTGGAACCATTATTTAAGGAAAAGTCTAGGTCACTTCCATAGAGGAGCTTAGAAATAGTTAGTAGTGTTCTGCCTTCCGGCCACTTTGTCACTTTAAATTAAATCTTACACAGTCCAGTCACATTAATGTGACCATCTGTCAAAAGCCAGAATAACCACCTTTCGCAGAGCGGACTGCTGCGAGACGTGCAGGAAGAGAGTCACATAGGTCCCTGAAGGTGTTCTCTGGGATGTTGAGCCATGCCGACTCTAATGCCGTGGCCAGCTGCGCTAGATTACGCGGTTGAGGATCCATGGCGCGAACAACTCGATCGAGATGGTCGCACAGATGCTCGATTGGGTTTAAGTCAGGTGAGTTTGCTGGCCAGGGGAGGACGGTAAACTCATCCTGGTGCTCTTCGAACCACGCACGTACACTGGCAGCTGTATGGCACCTCGCATTGTCCTGCTGGAAGATGCCATCATCCTGAGGAAAAACAATGCGCATGTAGGGGTGAACATGGTCCGCAAGGACAGATGCGTACTTGTATTGATCCATTGTGCCTTCCACAATGATCAGTGAACCTAGAGAATGCCAGGAAAACATTCCCCAGACCATAATGCTCCCGCCTCCAGCTTGGACCGTTCCGGCAATGGTTGCAGGGTGGTTCCTTTCAGAGGTTTCACGCCTTATACGCCAACGTCCATCTGTCCGATGGAGCATAAAACGCGATTCATCCGAAAACGCAACCTGTCGCCACTCAGTGGACGTCCAGCTGCTGTACTGGCGTGCAAATTCTAGCCTTCGCCGTCGATGAACAGCAGTCAGCATAGGTGCACGAACCAGGCGTCTGCTTCGGAGGCCCAGACGCAGCAATGTTCGCTGAATAGTACTTTGGGAGACACTTTTGGTAGCCCCTTGGTTCATTTTGGTGGTCAGTTGCTCAACGGTAGCCCGTCTATCTGCCCGAACGCATCTCCGCAACCGTCGTTCGCCTCTGTCATCTATGGCCCGTGGTGCACCACATTTGCCACGTCGCTGATTTTGGACAGTCCCATTTTGCCATGCACGGTACACTTTTACCACGGCGGCACGCGAACAGTTCACAAACTCAGCCGTTTCGGAAATGCTTCCACCCTTGGCCCGAAAGCCAATGATCATGCCCTTTTGGAAGTCGGATAAATCGCTTCGTTTCTGCATTACACCAACGATTGAAATGTTTTCCGAAGCCCTCACACACCCTTTATATACGCTCAACTGCACTGTGCTGCCACCTGCCTTCTGTGATTGGTTATTTAACTCTGACATGGAAAGTACGTGGTGGTCACATTAATGTGACTGGACTGTGTATTACGTTCGGCCGTATTATGGCGTGCCTGTTAGCATTCGCCAGTGAGGTTTAAATAAGGGCCAACTCTGCTAGTCATTCCTGTGCAACTTCGGCTAAGTTTTTATTTAGTTAGCATTAATTTAGTTTCTTATTTTCTATCTTAAGCTCAAGCGGAGGCTTTCCTGTAAGCTCAAGATGGATCAACTGTAAATATTCTTGAGTAAAAATAAAAGGATAATTTCAAGTAGTCTAGTTGCCAAAGACAATCGATTTAACTAGAATCTTATAAAACAAAAGCACAAAAGAAAAGGCTCCGACTGAAATATCGGCCATGGAAATTCTGCTGCTCCTATCCCTCAGGAGCTGAGGATAGATATTATACAATGACCTTTCCTGTCCCTTTTCCGATGACATTCATTTCAGAAGTAGAAGTGCTGTTAGCACCGGAGGATTCGGACTCGAGGCCTAGTCCCCATCGAAACTGACTGATTATTCCAAAATATTGTATGGTCCGAATAATTAAGAAAGAATAGAAGTTACTTGAGAATTAAATGAAATGTAAGGACGTTGCATCAAATTTAACAGGTGTTGATAAGCTGATGACATTAGATTACTGCAAAAATTTCTTTAAGTACAAAGCAAAGCACGAAGTTACAGAAGGAACGGGAACAATTTTAGTCAACATTTACAGTATATCAATAAAGAAGTAATAAAATAAATAAATAAGTAAATGTTACAAAATTTGTATGGTGCAGGAAAGAAAATACAGAAACATAAGGAATTATTTACAAATTATTACTTAAGATGGCATTGGCTGTTTCATATAGTTATGAGAATTATATTCTTAATTATAGATAGGAATGTTGTTGTTGTTATTTGATTTCCTAATATTTCAATGGAAATTGTGTGCCGGATGATGGAAGTAGGTACGAAATTGTGCTATACCCAATTATTCGCGAATTGCATTATTCTTTGCAAACTACGGGCAGCAGACGATTTGTCTGAGGATGCAATTCTGCACACTCCTAAGTGTTGCTTCTTGTTGGCTTTGCAAGAGTATGCTTAAACAGGCAAGAATAACTGAGTCTGGGACGCAATATGGTTTTGTAAATGTTGTCCAGAGATAAAAGGCCGTTCCGGGTAATTAAGGGGGAAAATTTAACTTTCCGAATCCGAAACTTCTGGATAATAGATAACATTCACACTGCACATACGGTTTCGTAAATTCCCTTTCGTTTTCCCTCAATAGTGAATATTAGAATAGTGAAATGGGCAAAAAACCTTTGAGTACGTTCCGGATAATCCACTTGCTCTCTAGAATTCTGTACTATAATACTATCATCTGAAACGAAGTGCAATAACTTTTTCTTACTGTAATATTAAAAAGAACATACAGATTAAAAAGAGGGAAAGAAAGCTGTTATCACAAAACTGCAAAACAAAAAAATGAACAGTTATATAGTTTGGATGATGAAATATTTGCTGCAATACAAAGAGGAAAAAATCAATAAAATGATTTTTTAGCTAAATGAGAATATTAAAAAGAATACTCAAATGAAAAGTAAAAGTTGCTAATATCATAATGCAAGGAAGTTTGATTAATATATGTGTTCTAAGTTAAACATGTTACTGGAATTTCATAAAAATTTAATACCAATTACCGATTTGTGCAACAAACAAATGGTCAAAAGTTATTTTCGTGTATAAATAAAAATGTATAAATTAAAGTGTTAATCAATACATGTAATTCTAAACTACATTCAGTTTTCAAAACAGCTTAGAAAATGTATTGATGTTAGGCGTGCCTAGGAAATATTTGCTACCAACGCCTATTTTCCATATGAGACAGAGTTTGCGAAAGTTAACATTCCAACATTCCACTATGAAAGAGCAACTTCGCAGGTTTCCCTAGTTTAGGGATAAGAATCAGCGGGAAATGGAAAAGTTTCCTTTTTATTCCCTAGTGTCTTATCTGAAAATTAATAAAGGCGTTTCAAGCAATATTTTCCATTTGGCTGGAAGACTACGTCTGTTAAGCCTATTCTTAAGCCGAATTAACCTGCCTCTTATCTTGAATCGTATCACCGTATCAGTCTACTACTGTGTCTTAGCAAACTTATGGAAGCGGTCATATTGGAAAGAGTCCGGGATCACCTGGAGGAAAAGAGAATTATTAATCCCCAACAAATTGAATTTCGGAGTAATCTGTCCAAGACGCATCAGCTGTACAGGATAGTCGAGCATATTTCCGAGGGACTCGAAACCATAAAGGTTACTGGCAGACTATTCATCGATATAGCCAAGGCCTTCGATCGTGTCTGGTTGGACGCACTAAGCTACAAAATACACAGTCTAGGCTTCCCAGATTACATAATACACATGATTAAATCTTACCTAACAGGTAGACACTTTTTCATTCGCCTTTCTAACACCTACTCAACATGTCGAGCTATTTCTGCTGGCGTCCCACAAGGGTCACTTTTAGGGTCCACATTATTTAACATATATATGAACGACATTCCTTGCACACCAACACTGCACTGACAATGTACGCTGATGATACGGTGATTCTTGCCCAAAGTGCATCTGTTAGTCTAGTAATCCAATGATTACAACAACGTATTCTGGCACTAAAGACCTGGGTCACCCAATGGAAAATCTAAGTGAATGTTAACAAGACAATTGCTGTACTCTTCACGGTTCGACGGCTTTCTAGCTTGTACTGTCGTAAATCTTTGTAATATTTTTAGAGGGGAAAAAGTTGCCTTAGTAAGAATTCGATTTCTTAGTTTCTTTAAGTTATGGCCTTAATCTATTTCGAAGTTTATTAACTCAGTTACAGAAGGCGAAGTTCACTATGCACAGGCATCCTGGTGTCTAACACCGTCACTACCAAAGATCAAAGGTTTCAAAAAGTCTTCGGATAGTTCCCTTTGTAATTCCAGCTGAAAGGAGACTGTAAGTGCATTCCTATTTCCCATCTTTTTAAGCGAAACCTATTCAAACTTTGCCTTCTTTTAAAGGTTAAAGAAGCTAACCGACATTTATAATCAAGAGCATTCTAAAAGCAAGGTCACTTAGATTCTAAAAAGTATTCTTCAGCTACTGAAGCTTCACAAAATTTGCATGTGTGGAGTTTAAGTAATTAAAATATAATGAATGATTTATTAAAATAAGAAATTTGCCTCGATGAGACCCTTATAAAATTTATTAGTGTATTTATTATGTAAATAATTTACACAACTTTCCACGCTAGGCGAAAGTAATTTATTTTGTTAGATGTGTACGCACACAATCAATATGGAATAAAATATCCCTGCAGAGGCTTTTATGAACATTCTGTCTTTACAGTAAACAAATTAAAACGTGTCGTCTTTCCAAATTTTGTAAGAAAACCCTTCAGTGAATTCAAAATAGATATTCAGTCTGCTTCCAGTGCTCATAATTTTTAGAACAGAAATTTGGAATTTTTTTTTTAAATAAATATTTACTCCAGAATCCAATTCAGGGTACAATTAGGAATTCTCAACAACCTTACATTTACAGCAATTAGTTATTATGCTTCTTAGGGGTATATAAAGTAAATTGATTAAGCAAGAGATGCATAAAACGCTTAATTTTAATCTGTAGTAATACGTTTCCAGTGTACATGAAATTATTCATAAACCTATATGACTTTTAATAAAATAGAACCACAACTACATGAAACTGACAGTAGTTTTATTAAAAAAATCTGATGTATATACCATACGACTTTCTTGTACAGAATATTAAGTTGTACTCACTTTTTCCTGCATTTCATTTAAACTTATTTCCTTGAATTTCATTAGGGAGATATTTCTCATTCAATTAATTCAGTTCTCACTTCGCAAGGCAAAAATATATAAGACCTCAAAATTCTGTAGCAATTCTGTAGCAATCTTGCTTTTAAGCAAGAAGAAACGAGATGAGGACTTTGGCGAACGCCGTTTCCTCCAGTCCGTGAAGTGGTTAAAACTCCACACTACATACGTACACGTATCACGTTAAAAACCAAGACCTCAAAATTTCTTATTAAAAATTGAAAAATATAAAACATAAATACAGTTAAAACAATTCAAAGAGCAATTTTTTCAATTAAAATTACAGTTTCTGCTCAAAAACAAGCAATTCAGCCAGCGTGCATGAAGGCAGATTTCTCGGTGCACAAAACTAAAAGTTTACCTTTGATCTCACTCGGCAAAAAGATACTGAAAGCGTAGAACCTGACTTAATTTATTTTGAACGTTATGATCAGTCAATATATGGGATAATTTAGTAACTTAAATGATAATTCCAGAATGGATTAAGTATGCTTTAATTAGCAAAAAAAAAAAAAAAAAAAAAAAA